>JAJJWW010008105.1:0-99408 GCA_023531295.1 Papaver armeniacum | reverse complement strand
TTCGACGGGCACCTCTGCGATCATCCAACAATAGTTTTCCGAGAAGTCGCACATCTCTGGATCACTCCCGTCCCAAAACACATAATTACGAAAATTTTTTGCTAACTCGAGCCGATTATGCTTAAAAGGCCTTAGTGTAATTTAGGATGTATCATTACGTACATTCAACTCGGCCAACCACCGCCCGAATCTTGGGTGTTACATCTAGATCCCCTTTATTTGTCATAAAACAAGTACATGCTCTTTCCATGTCTATCTTTAGTGCCATATTTTCTCCTAGTATGTTTACCCGAATTACATGATAGTATTCTCGTTATTGCTAGTGTTCACTTGGTTTACCTCTTTTCATAATTTTTTATTTTTATAATCATACCTCCAAATCCATCTTGACAAAAAACTCAGTATAAAATGGTTCACATCACCTGTAACAAAGATATATTTGTGAAATACGAAGTGGTATGTTGTGCTTTACAAGTGGTGCATTGTGTCTTATTTGCATGATGCATTCGCCTTTTATAGAGTGTTGCCCTCGTTCCTATTTATGCTACATGTTGTTTTGTGTTGATATGCTTATTAGCTTTGGACATCATACCACCTTCAGTTCATGTGTAGTGATGTGTCTTGCTAGTTCGTTTCCATGACATGGTGTGACGTGTCTAGGTATGCTCAATTTTAACATTTGTCTATTGTGTTATGCCCAAAAATGTCTGGCAAAACATATTTTACATCTATCGCAAAAATAGAACATAAAATTGCTCAATAAAAACTAAATCCGACCCATTATGTTGATTATTTCTATAGGCGATACACATATTATTTGATGTTGTAAAAATGTCTTTTTTTTGACGCTCATTTTTAACAATATAATAGATGGTTGTATTTTTTATCATGCAACTGATAGGATAACATTATACCGCAAATAATATGTAAAGTTTTTGATTTAGATAATTTATTAAGTTAATCAATATACAAGTAAGAAAATAATACTTAATTTGAGAAACGGAAAATAAGTGGGTCATGAAAAATAACACAAGATATCATTATTATTCTTATGGTGTGCTTTCTCATATTATAAAAATACTACCCAACATGACATGCTTAGTTCCCTAGCGCCTTTCCATTTTATAGAAAAATTTACAACCCGACATGACATAGTTGCGCCTTTCCGTTGTTATAGAAAAATTTATGACCCGACATGACATAATTAGTTCTCTTGTGCCTTCCCGTTTTATAGAAAGAAAAATACAACCGGACATAACTAAGAGCTTCTCCAATGGTGGTTGTGTGTGTTTCCTAGGTGGCAACACAAACAAGACATCCTTATTCCATTTTTTTTAAGTTTAGGGAAGGAAAATAGTTCATCTCCAATGGTGTTGTTTGTGATTTTTTATGGATTAAATGTAAATTTTATTTTTAGATTTTATTAGATCTAAAAATGGTTATTTAATATATTAAAATTTAGCTTGACATTGTCAAGGTGAATGTCTAAAACTAGACATTCATCTTCACAATGTCTAACAAAAATTAAGTCATGTCATCTTCATATTGATTTAAGACATTGGGGGTTGGGGAAGAATTTTAGGAAAAATGAATATCATCCTATGTGGACTTAGATATTTATTTTCACATACAATCCATTGGAGAAGCTCTAAC
Organism: Papaver armeniacum; assembly: GCA_023531295.1. NCBI lineage: Eukaryota > Viridiplantae > Streptophyta > Magnoliopsida > Ranunculales > Papaveraceae > Papaver > Papaver armeniacum. The sequence goes on along the minus strand of JAJJWW010008105.1, from coordinate 97,755 downwards.
ATAGCTAGTTGTGTTGTGCCTTCTCATTTTATAGAAAGAAAAATATAACCCGATGACATAACTAGTTCTGTTGTGCCTTCTCATTTTATAAAAACAAAAAAAAAAACTCATTTTTTTTTCATTTTATAGAAAGAAAAATATAACTCGACATGACATAGCTAGTTCTCGGACGAAACACAAAACAATAGGCTTAGCATCTACCGATTTATATCGTGCCGATACACTGAACTTTATGTTGTGCCGTGCCGTGCCTCTACGCTCAAAACCTATAATTGAAAACCTCTATGAAATCACTACATGATGACTCATTGTATGTATCATGCTCTGAAGACGTGTAAGTGTTTCTAGAAGAAAGACTCACGGTCAAAAATTCTAAAAATTTACTAATAAACTCTGTTCGTAATTTAAATCTATATATCATTCGGAGCAAGAGGTGTGTATTTTTGTGGTCGGTTACGTGCGAACTTATATTTCTACCTAAAATAAAAAGAAATATTTCTTTTTTGCTGAATGAATACAAAATCTCCGGGACCCACACCCCCTCCAAAAGAAAAAATAACTCTCGGTATATTTATATCGGCCGCCCGTTTTGTCGTGTCTCTCGTCTTCTTCATCTCTTCTCTTTAACAGCGTTTGACTCTCCTCTCCTCTCCTCTAGCGTGCATTTCTATCTCTTCCTCACTTACTTTCCTTTCCTATATATATATATTACTATTTCTCTCTCACTTTTCTTCATACAATTATATTTCTTCAGAAACAACAATAAGTGTCTCTCTTGTCTCTCTGTGTTTTCAATTTCATTTCTCATATTCTCATTTTCTTGTTAGTATGAGATTAGTGTCTGGGTTTTTATTTCTCTGTGTCTCTGTTGATTGATTGATTGATTATTTACTAAACAAGAAGAAGAAGAATTGGTGGTGTTGAATATAGTTAAGAAAGGATAAAAGAAGAGAATTTGTGTGTTTTTTTGGGTAAATTTGATGGCTGAAAGTGATGAAGTTACTCTCATGGATTCAAAGGTAATTGATTGTAGCATTGGATTAATTGTTGTTCCATTTTTGTTGTTGTGAATTTGGGTTGTAGATTTGTTTTACTTATTTTTGGAGTCTGTCTTTACTTTTCTTTCCACCTTTGGATTTTGTTCAATTTTAGTAGCTTTTTTACTCTGATTGTTTTTGCAGTTTTCATTTCTGGGTCTGTGTTATTTTTATCAAAGTTTTAATCTTTTTACGCTCTGGGTTTTCTTGTAAATTATAGAGGTTATTGTTGTTTTGAGATTTCTAACGTTTGGTACTTAATTTTGACCTAATCTTGTTGTTTTCCCCTCTTTTCTTCCAGTTGGTGGTTCCACTCAATACATGGATCCTCATTTCAAATTTCAAGCTAGCTTATAATCTCCTCCGACGACCCGACGGCACATTCAATCGTCATTTAGCTGAATATCTCGATCGAAAAGTCACTGCAAATGCTAATGCAGTTGATGGGGTCTTCTCATTCGACGTTCTTATCGATCGCTCGACGAATCTTCTTAGCAGAATTTACAGGCCAGCTTTGCCCGGTAATCCTCGTCCCTCTATTGTGGAGCTTTCCAGTCCGCTGAGCAGTGAAGAAGTTGTGCCAGTTATCATCTTCTTCCATGGTGGTAGTTTTGCACATTCATCAGCCAATAGTTGTATATACGATTCGCTGTGTAGACGTCTAGTGCGACTATGCAACGCTGTTGTAGTGTCTGTGAATTATCGCAGATCGCCCGAGAATCGGTACCCGTGTGCTTATGATGATGGCTGGGCTGCTGCAATGGATTCATTCTAAATCGTGGCTTCGTAGTGGCAAGGATTCTAAGGCTCATGTATATCTGGTTGGTGATAGTTCAGGTGGGAATATGGTTCATCATGTTGCAATGAGGGCAGTTGAATCCAAGACTGAAGTGTTGGGTAATATTTTGTTGAATCCCATGTTTGGTGGAATGGAAAGAACTGAATCGGAGAAGAAATTGGATGGGAAGTATTTCGTTACGATTAATGACAGGGATTGGTATTGGAGAGCCTTCCTCCCTGAAGGCGAAGACAGGATCACCCGGCTTGTAATCCGTTTGGCCCGAATGGCATGAGCTTAAAGGGGATGAAATTTCCAAAAAGTCTAGTGGTGGTTGCAGGTTTGGATCTTGTTCAAGATTGGCAAAAGGCTTATGCTCGAGGCCTTGAGAAGTATGAACAAGATGTGAAACTATTGTACTTGGAGCGGGCTACAATAGGGTTCTACTTGTTGCCGAACAACGATCACTTCTACACGGTCATGGAGGAAATCAAAAACTTTGTGAGTTCTAACTGTTAATAGACTTAGGTTTCTACTTACAAATCCAGCCTATACATGACAAAAGCTTTGACAATTCACTCGGGGTTACGTTTTCCTTCTTTCGGGTTGATTTGGAGTCTTATAGTATCTGTCTGTGTATTACTACTAGTAGTGTTTACTAAATGTACCATCTTTGTGGCGGTGGCTATTGTAATGGTAATGGTGGCGTCAAGATCTGCACGGTTCAACTGGTACGTGTTCTTCATGTGTGGGTTTTGTCTTGTTCCGTTGCTGCAGAGAATGTTATTCGAAATCAGAAGCCATTTGATATAGCAGAACAGGTGCAATTTCCGTAATTTAATTGTGTATGTTCAGAGAAGTCACTGATGGCTTGAAGCTGTTTTACAACAATGGCTTCGGAAGCCCCACCGGAATGTAGTAGTAGTAGTGTTGCATTACCTCTTCTAACTTCTAACAAGGTAGAAAGGGGAAAGAAGATTTGGGATTAGCGGGGTTAAATATATATTTTGGCGCTTGTTCGGACGTTCGACTGTGATCGTTCCTGGCTAATTTTATCGTTATTAAGTACTAATTCCAAATACATGGATGAGGAAACATCCATGAAGTTGATAAGTTTATGTTGTTGTTATACTTATGTGTTCCAAGAAAATCGAATATATAAAATATGTTTGTTTATTTTCTGTTCTTGTTATTCAGTTCTGCACTAAATTTGATCCATTGCATGAAAAATGCAAATGGTCTGTGGTTTCCCTTCTAAAATCCAACCAAGACAGGGATTGGAAGCAGCCTAGGATTTGGCCTGTCAGTGCTGCACTCCTTGAATCCCTTCAGTTGCTTGCTTGGCCGAGCTGCTAACAAAAATATCTCAAACCTGGTTATTTTCATGAATGTTGGCAATGGCCCATTACTCTCTGTCAAGGAGGAACAGAATCCAAAAATCCACTGTGTTTTTGTAGGATGTCATGTCTGCATTCTGCAAGAACAAATCTGGGGCGTGATGCATTGAATGGAAAACGCAGCCTTAAAACCAATAATCTGTCAACGGCACTCCATGAATGGAAGCACTGTGAAACCAATAAGCCATCTCTGATCCACTGCACTATCACCTAAAATTATCAACAACCCCTCTCTAATCGAAAACCAACTTCATCAATAAGTTAAAAACGAAGATGGTATCCATCGCAGTTTTTGAATGATCCAAAATAAGTCAATATCATTGGTATCGCCAATATCTAATTATTTTTCTTGCAATTTTTATATTTTGTTTTTTGGCATATCTTTAGATTTTGAGTGCTTTTTTTTTTTTTATATTTTTTTTTGAGGTTAGTATAATAACAAACACGAAAGAATTTGGCTTCTTTTGAGGAAGAATCCATCTACTAGTAGTTGGTTTATTTTTTTGTCCACAATGGAGAGAGGAGGACCACATGAGGCTTTTCTTTGAATAATATTTATATTATATTTAAGTAGAAGCACAGCTAAGGCTTAGACAAAGACATAGAAACTTGTTTAAATTGACTTTCTTGGCTTATTATTTATGCTTACGAATATTTGGATACGTTTAAGTAGAGCCTAATCACTAGAGTTAAAACGAGATTAGGAGCTATAAAACAAAAGTGTGTGTGTGTGTTTTGGATTATCGGGGTTTTAATTTTCTTTATGAAATGTACAAGTTGTTTAAAGATAAGAGTTTTGTTCACATTGGTGATATGTCTCATTTATTGTTATCTGTTTGTAAAATGATGAATAGATAGGTAGCTGGTTATTAGGGTTTTGAATACGTTCTCTCTAGTAAGACATTAGTCATTATCAATCCATTTGTCTTTGTGTTCAAAAAAGGGAAAAATAATCCATGACTATTTTGCACTAACTTGTGTTTTTGTCCAACTCTGATTCGGGAATTGCAAGGAAATATCACCGTCCATTCTATGTTCTTCCTTTTAGGGAAATTTTGACGTAGAATATGGGACCTTACAAAGAAGGGGAAGATCCATTTACATTCCTATTTTCACATTATTTCACTTTTTTTTTTTTTTGGATCGGCATTATTATTTCACATTTTGAATGTATTTTTTTGTGAATGGAAACTAAATAATAACATATTCGAAGCTAATATTTTGGGGATATGTTCACCTGACAAAGCTCTATATACCCATAAAAAAATGAGCACATTCCAAAACTTATAACTCCACTATCTACTACTTTGAAAATCAAATCGACAAGAACGAATTTTCAACCGTTCAAATTAAGATCGGTAGATGATGAGGTTCGATATTTCGAAATGTGCTCAAATTTGATGGGTATACAAAGTTTTGTAAGGCGAACATATCCCTAAAATCTTAACTTGAATACGTTATCGTTTGATTTTTATTCACAATAAAGATTTCCAAATGTGAGACAGTGTGAAAATATTAGTACGAGGGGATCCTACCTCAAGAAGAACTCTTAATGTTTAGGTTACTTTGGTAAAAATTTTGAACTAAAAAGTAAATCCTTATAAATTGCCTTTTGATGACAGCTTCGAGTTTAATAAACTCCCAACGCTTCATAAATGGCACTGCAGTAGGCCATTAGCAAAGTAAAAGGAAGCTTAATATTTGACAAATGGTTTACGCTACAAAATCTCATGTAAGCGCAAATCCACTTCTTGAAAAAATAGGGATGTTGTCTTAATCCTTGGATACATCCCTTATCCAACTTTTTTTCTCGGTGGGAATGTTGTCTTTACCCCTAGGAAGATTGGGAAGAAACTAAAATCGGGTGGAAGATGGCAAGGAGGAGGTGATGAAGATGAAGAAGCGGATGAAGATGAACATGAACATAACACCGGCCAATGATGTTTTGAATTCGCTAAAGGAGAAGACATTGATGGTGGAGCTCAATGAAGATAATTCATCCCCTACGAAACAAGATGTAGGAAATACCATGGCAATGTTGGGAGGGAGTATTAGGAGGAGAAATTTTAATTCATTGTTGCGGATTGTTAAGAGATCGATGATTATTTCTTGAAATCTTATGATTCTGAAAGAGATATAGCTATTCTATTATTGGAGGTTAACAGAGGTGATTTTATTCATCAGGATTTTGAAACCAGTTGTAATTTCTTATCTATAACTTATTATAATTGATGTAGAAATTCTCTATTAAATGATGCAAAATGATTTCATTTTTGCAATAATCTTTGTTTCGCTTGGTTTAATATTCTCATCACTATTTGGTAATGTATTGTCGTGGTATTTCAGCTTTTGGATTCGTTTATAAAAATTTCGAAGAATCTTATATTAAGCATGAATGATAAGATTTTCGAGGAATCTTCCAGCCGGGATGTTGCACTTGAATTGATTTGTTGGGTGTGAGCAGAGACGGGTTTTCTGTTGGTCCTACATTGTTGGAAGAAGAGGAGCTAAAATCATGTTCTGATATTAACTTGGAGGGAAATCTAATGAGATAAACAATAAAAGTGGCAATATAGAGGTTTTGGCGCAAACCACTTTTCATTATAATGCAAACCTAATATTTCAACAAGCACCCGTAAGCATTCTATTATTCAATATATTTCCAAGGTCTTTAAATCCAGCCCATGTACAATCAAATAAGCCAAACATTATTCTCCTTAATATTGTGGAAACCAAATATTAAAATTAAACAGGAGTTATAACAATAATATGAATCGAAAAGACGAGGTGCCCAAATACACCCACAATATTTTGTTTCAACCTATAAGTCCTCTACCGAAAGTGATCGTCATGGAAAGAGTCGAGATAATACAACTAATCGGTTCACACTTCGTGTGATTGTTTATGGATACGAGATCGAGACAATACGACAACAAGATAACTTGTATGATTGACTATGGATACAAAATCGAGACAATACAACAACAAAGTATGTTACTTGATAATAGGTTCAGACTTTGAAAAAGTGGGGGTATAACAACCACACCTAATAATTCGTTCGGAAATCTGTATGGACTAACTCCAATATAATTCCGAGAGCTCTAAATTAATAGTAAGCTCAATCAAGAAATATATCAAAGAGTTGTATCTCTATTTCTCAATACAATATGCAATCGAACAGATAGAAATCTGTGAGCCTAATTGATATGAGAAATAACTTGGATGGTACCAAAGACCAATGGTCAAGTGTCAATCAATTTATATCCTACAACCAAAGGTTGGATTTACCAATTGATTGAACTACGCAACCCTTTGATATTTCAATTATATAAACAAATATAATGCGGAAAATAAATAAAACGGATACCAGAAGTTTTGTTTACGAGGAAACCACAAATGCAGAAAAACCTCGGGACCTAGTCCAGTTTTGAACACCACACTGTAATAAGCCGCTGTAGACACTAGCCTAATACAAGTTAGCTTTGGACTGGAATGTAGTTGAGCCTTAACCAAGTATCACACCAATTAAGGTACAGTCACGTTCCTCACGCCTCTGAATCCCAGCAGGACTCTACGCACTTGATTCCCTTAGCTGATCTCACCCACAACTAAGAGTTGCTACGACCCAAAGTCGAAGGCTTATAAACAAATTTGTCTCCCACATATAAGTTTATTCTGATAGATAAATATATCTCCCACAGAAGTACCTACGAAGTTTTTGTTCAGTCTTTTGATAAATCAAGGTGAACAGGAACCAATTGATAATCCGGTCTTATAATCCCGAAGAGCAGCCTAGAAATATCAATCACCTCACAATAACTTAACTATATGGCGGGGAAGAAGTTATTGTGGAATCATAAAGAATGAGATGAAGAGCTTTGTGATTATTTTTTATATCTTACCTATCGAGAGATAAATCTTGAGCAAATCTTAGAGAAGATAATACCAATACGATAGAACAAGTAAGTTCGAGAATACGCAACTACGGAAAATAGTTGGATCTACGCTTCACGAATCCCAAATGAAGTCTTCACGTCGTTGACTATAATGGTTTTGGAAAACCTAGGTTAAAGGAGAATCGACTCTAGTCGCAACTAGGACACAAGAAAGTGTCGGGATAAGGTTTTCCGATTGTTAGAGTTCTCCCTTATATAGTTTTTCAAATCATGGTTTTCTTTCAATCAAAGCTAAGTTAGCTTAGAAACAAAGCATTCAATATTCAGCGTTAGATGAAATCCTCATTTAAGATTCAAGCTAAGTTTGCTTAAAACCAAAGCAATATCTCTCTACCGTTAGATGGTCTTAGCTTGTTACACACAAATGAAATATACTTTCATTTAGATATGGATAACTGTACCTAAACGTGTATATTGGGTTGGCTCAATAATAGTTAACCGAAGTTAGCCATATGAACACTTTTGTCTTAAACACATTCATCTAACACTTCTAGATCAACTATGATGATCAATCAATCATTCGAAAGATAATCAAATGAATCTAATTGTGTTACTAATAGAGTTGTTCAATTGTTCACTATCTCATAGAAGTATATATGAACCAATTGAAACAAAATCGATTGATTCGTAATTGTACAAAGTACTTATACCGAAATCAATTCATGAAAAGATTGCATTCCTTAATTTATAAATGTATTTGTTCATGAGTATGAAAACATACTTAACCGATTTTAGAACTTTAACCACTAAGTTTGCAAACTGGTACACAAACTATAGCATCCGGACTTTGGTTTTGTCGGTAGTTTGCAAACGGGTATGCAAACAAAATCCGGACCTAACTCAGGTAGAACCGTTCGCATACTGGTATGCAAACTTGGTTCCCGGACTTTGATAATTAAAACCGTTTGCATACTGGTATGCAAACAGGGTTTCTGGACCCGAATCATACAAAAACAGTTTGCATACTGGTATGAACACAGTGTTGTATCCAGACAAAGGTTAGTTGTTCTAAACTCCCATTTTAATCATTGAAACATCCTTAGAAGACGACAATGGCTGTCTCACACATATTATTAGCTTATAAGTAATTTTCAAGTGATCGAATGATCAATACGAAACTTTCCCGAGTCGACATCAAATGATTGTCTCACACAAATCATGTAAGATGTTTCAAGGCAATTTTACATAATCATCTCTTGACTTATTATTTAGTTTCCAACAAATAGACTGTTTCCAACTAAACTCGTCAAGAATATGATGAACGTAGCTAAATAAAAAAGCTCCCAACATATATTTCGAGAAATAGATAAACGAGATAAACTCTGCTCGAAATATCAAATGCGTGTAATATAAAAGTCTATATAGCTATACGAGTTAGTCTCATTAGGAGATAAAATAGAATAGACTTCGAGTGATAGATAAGTTTTAGTCTCCACATAACTTTTGTTGATGAAGTTCCTCCAAGCTCTCGGTAGATCTTCGTCTTTAATCGATGAAATCATGAAGTATGAAGCTTAACTACACATTCTATCCTAATCGAGACATTGCTATAAGTACACTAGAAATCAAGACTTATAGTTTTGATCAAAACTTGACAGACAAGATTGAGATAGCAACGCTTACGAGTTCGACCGAGCAATGCTCTAACAAGACTTAATATAACTCTATAGGATCACTATCAAGTAATGCGAAGTTAACATAAAGTTCAATTTACTTTAAATTATAAACAAATATAATTGCGGAAAACAAAAGTAAATCACACATCAAGATTTTGTTAACGAGGAAAACTACAAGTGCGAGAAAAACCCTGGACCTAGTCCAAAGAATACTCTCGAGAATTAAGCCGCTATACAAAATCTACACCAACTTCGTATACTTGAGACCAAGCAACTACCCCTAGTTCACTTAGTATCCTCTCACTTCCGACTTGAAGGTCACACACTGATACAATTCCTTTGTATCGTATTCCAAACAGTAAAGAAACAACAAATCTGTTTGGTAACAACTCTATTGATTCTTTCAAGATAAAGATATCTCAAGTCATACACAAAGGCTCTTCCATTTAATCTAATAAACTCCTTTGCCTGGTTAGATCAACTTATCCAATAACTACCAAAGTAGTGAAGTTTAGATTCACAATCAATCAGTATAGATCTCAACGAGAAACTATAAAGTGATGCCGATCTCACGCAACTAATCAATCAAATAAATTTGATTCTAGTTGGATCCCAGCCGATCAAGGTTTGTGCACACACACCGATATGAGAACTAATAAAAATCTTCTTCGTCTTCAAATCTTCAATAATAACTCCTTTGATCAACACCACTTGAATCTCTTGTGATCAATCACATACAAAACGAAGTCTGTTAACAATATATTATCACAATATGTCTTTAGATCTACAAAGAGTTCTTAAGATCTCGTCGATACTTCGATATAGTTTGAGTGAATCTTATATCAGAAGAGAAGATTCTCAAGAATAAACAAACTAGGTGCAATCAAAGTTTCAACAACTGTTAGTCAATCAAATCAATCGAAAACTAATAACACCGCAATTATCTAGTTTCCCACCAACGATACTCGTAGAGCTTATTGATCCCATAGAAGTCTTTAAGCGAGCATTTCACCTAATTATTATACTTTTCTCTCTGAATAGACGGCTCCTCCATAAACAACAAGAAATAAAGTTTGCCTGGCTCTTAGGATAGTTTGCTAGAAATGCAAACTTAGATATTTATAGACCAAGGATATTTGGACACCAAGGAATTTCCAAACCGAAAATATTCTCAAGATATGCAATGAATGGAAAAATTTAGTTTTCCTAATTCCAATAAATGCTTGTCCAATATTTCTAAAATCTCTCAATAGAAAATCTCCAATTAGTAAATGCACATTATTAATTTTTATTCTCTAGAGATATGCATTTAATTGCTGGTAATTAAAGCATATAAAACCAAAAACCTTAATTACAAGATTCTTAATTTATCTCGTCACATGATCTCCTTGAGTACTAAGGAATATATTTGAACAATAATGATAAGAGTTACTGTACGTGTTCAAAGTAGGTTGACATCTCTTCACTGTAAATCCTTATTCATATTTACATGGATTTACATTCTTGAAATCGGTTATACCACACTTCCAAACAAATTTAGAATTGGTTGACCTGTATTCCAAGATAACTATGTGATTGATCAAATATCAAATCACATACATGGGTTCAATCGGTTCTACCAATCAATAGGATGGGTTATACCTTAATATGGAAATACTTGTGATCGGTCACAGAAGTTACCAGGACCGGTTACATCAGTTACCAGGACCGGTTACTATATTCCCATGGTATTGCTTGTGATCGGTCACACCAGTTACCAGGATCGGTTACACCAATTACCAATTACAAGTATCGATTACACAACACTCTGTGATCGGTCACAAATTACTAGGATCGGTCACACCAATTACAAATATCAATCATACCATCTCATGGTGATTACTTAGGATCGGTTACACCAATTAATAAAAACTAGTCATACCAAATCATAAGTCAGGCATTGTGATTAGTTATACCAAGATACATAACATCGTTACGATCGGTTCTACCATCTCACACATATTGGTAATCCAAAGACTTGCAACGAATATCCGAACCAATAATCCTAATAATTTCCCTTTCGATTCACGAAACAAGTTCATTAAATGTACTTCCCTTAAACAAATGTAAAACATTGTTTCCTAGGATGAAATCTTCACCATCACCCATTCACATAATCATAACAGTATATACAAGATTATGTCGATGTCATATCTACGAAGTTCAAAAGATAAGTGTTATACTTCGTAGTCTAATTCCCTAATACCATGATCATACAAATATGACTATGTCACATCACTAGAGCCTTATACAATATGTACAATATATACAACTTCGCAGTTATGTTTTCAATATAGCACGACTTGAAATATACGTTAGGAATGAAACAGTTCAAGTCAATATTACTAACCTCAAGTGGAATGATGATGTCGTCGTTGTAGTTCGCTACTTCTTCTCATTCTTTAGGTCTTCGGAGTAATATTTGTATGTCTCAACATTCCTAGACTTTCTAGTCTAACCTAAACGAAGTTGACTCTAGTATATAATCAAGCGACTTTAGATGAATTTTAAACACTATAATATGACAACCAAACTTGACATACCAACGCTTGGTGAGTTCAACCAAGCTATGCTCTAACAAGAATCTTTGTTTGCGTTTCTTCATCGATATTTCCATCTTTTGAAAATATGACGTTCAAGAGAATTGGTGACACCCGGAGTATTTTCTAGAGAGACAGGTTTGATGATGAGGAGGTTTTGAATGCTTTCAAGAAGTGTGGTGCGAATAAAGCTCCTGGACCGGACAGATACAATCTAGAATTCTATAAAGCTTGCTGGAAATTCTTGAAGACTGACATTATGGAAACTGTGAATGAGTTCTACAGTAAAGGTAAGCTTGATTGGCGATTAAACATGTCTTTTATTGAGTTAATTCCGAAGAAAGAAGACTTATCAACGGTGAAGGATTTTAGACCCCTTAGTCTCATTAGTAGCTATTATAAGATAATAGCTAAACTTCTTGAAAAGAATGAAGGTAATATGCCTGGCTTAGTTTCCAATGCACAAGGTGCTTTTTATCAAGAATAAATAGATTCTGGACGATATTCTAATTGCTAATGAGTGTATCGATAGTAGATTGAGGTACAATCCGGGTATTTTGTGCAAGATAGACATGTAAAAAGGCATTCAATAATGTTAGCTGGCATTCTTTGTTTGCTATATTGAAGAAAAAAAAGAATTTGGCGAAAAAATGGTTGAAGTGAATCAGTTGGCGTGTGACAGGTGCTTAGTTTTAAAATTTTGGTTAACGTAGAAGCTACAAATGTATTCAACCTTCAAAGGGATAAGCCAAGGAGATCCGTTATCACCTTTTATTTTGGTTGTTCAAGTTTTATCTATTTAGATTAATGAGACAGGTTGCGAAAACATACTAGGTGGCTTTCGGATGGTTTAAGGCGGTACTATAGTCTCTCATTTAAAGTTCGCGGATGACACCGGTATATTTCTCAATGCTACCAATGAGGAGGTTAGAAGATTACTCATCATTCTTTTAATGTTTTAGGTACTTGACTTGTCTCAAACTCAATTTAGAGAAGAGTTCAATGACGAGTATAGAAGCGAGTGGTCTTATTCAGGAGTTATCGTTGGAGCTTGGATGTAAGGTTGATGCTTTTCCCATTACTTATTTGAGTATGCCGATTGGAGTAAACAGGAAAAGTTTAGCAATTTGGGATGTGTTCATCCAAAGAATAGAGAAAAAATTGGCGTCGTGGAAATGAAAGTTTCTAAAGAAAGCTGGTAGGGTTACTTTAATAAAAAGTTGTCTAGAAAGTATCGCTACGTACTTCATATATTTATATTACTTACCGGTGGCCATGGAGAAGAAGCTAAATAAGATAATGAGAAGATTTTTATGGAGGGTGGATAACCAAAATAGAAAGATGAGTTGGGTTGCATGGAATACAGTCACTAAGCATGTTAGGAAGGGATGATTGGGTATACATAGCTTAAAGAAGATTAATCAATCGCTTTTGGATAAGTGGCATGCTCGATATTGTAACGAATCTACAACTTGGTGGAGGAAGTTAGTGTACGAAAAATCTAAGTCAGAGGACTTGTATTTGATTCCTATTCAGACCAAAGAATCCATTGGAAGAAGCATGCAGTTTGAAATATTGAAGGCTAATATTTTTTTTTATTTTATATTCGACATCTATACAGGTTAAGAGTGGAATATCGATATGTTTCTGGCATGATTGGTGGGTCGATAAGAAAACTCTACATGACAAATATCCAAGATTATACAGGATTAGTAGGCAAAAGAATGAACCAGTTGCAAGCATGAAGACTACCACTTGAAACTTCTTGTTTTCTAGGGTTTTAAATCAAGAGCATATTGACCTTTTAGAGATTAAGCATGGCCTCAGGAATGTGGTTTTAGACCATGTTGAAGAAGATGGGATATAATGTGACTGTACTATGAAAGCATTCTACATTAAGCTAGTAGACTCAAATCCGGACTGGGAGTATTATAGAACTCTGAAAAGCAAGCTAGTCCCTCCAAAGGTGCTGTTTCTGAATTGGGATTCACTGTGCAACTCTAGTCCAACAAGGAGTATGCTGCAGCACATGGGTGTTCAAGTCTAATCCAACCTGTGTGTCTTTTGTAATGAATAAGTTGAAACTACGGAGCATCTCTTTTTACATTGTAGTTGGGCTAGTCACATTTGATCAGATTTTTCTACTCTTTACAGGTGCCATGGGTTATGTCGAAGGATATCAAGGAGTTGCTATTGAGTTGGAGTGTTTGCAATGTTACAAGGCGAAGGAAAATAGTGTGGCAGCTTCTTCCCTTCTCGATTTTCTGGGTAGTGTGGTTGGAGAGAAATAACATGGTGCATGGAGGGAGAAACAAATCCAAAGATGAATTGGTGCATGCAGTAAAGTTGAACATTTGTATGTGGAGCACAAATACACAGATTTTTCATGACTTCATGATGGATCATATCCTTCATAATCGGGATGATGTGATTGTTATGTAATTGAGGTTTTTCTTCTTCTTGTTGGTTTGATCTTTTGATCAATTTGTACGCTTATTTATAAATACTCATTTACTTTTTTTCTCTTTTTTAATATATCCTTTTTCCTCAAAAAGATAAATATTACAAAAGTTTATATTTGGCTATCACCCAAGTAGATATCCTGATAAGAGAGGAAACACTAAAATCATAAAAACCTTCATAAACCATTCATACACCAACACAAACACATATATGGCACCAATCCTCAACTACATGTTGCTATTATCACCTCTCATGCCTATTCCTATGCACCATGTCAAAAAAAAAATATGTTTGACATGCCATGTGGCATGAAAAAATAAATTTATCCACTATGTTAGATATGGCAAATTTAATTTAATTAAATATATATACATATATTTTTGCTACATTGGCCACATGCCAAAAAACTAACCAACTACTCTCACTTCTCTCATTAAAGTTCTTCCAGCAAGGTCTTCATGAATCAACTGCCGAATATCATGCGGAGGTTGATTAATCCAAACTCCCTCCAACACCTTTGCTGCTCCGCCTTTAGCTAAAACATCAGCCACCGAATTCGCCTCTCTATATCTTTGATGAAAGGTAATAACTTCAAACTTCTCTTTTAGAATACTAATATCTTCAACAAGAGCATATAAACCCCATGGAGCTTGCACTTCCTTCTTACACAGCTGTATAGCATAAGTCGAATCGCTTTCAACTTTCAACTTCTTAATTCCAATTTCTTGAGCAAGGAGCAAACCATTTCTCATAGCCCACACCTTTGCCACATTATTATCATTCTTGAAGATATGCTTAGCATAACAAATGAAGAAGCCACCTTGATCCCTGCGCAGAATTCCTCCTATGCCCGCAAGTCCATGCTGATTTGAAGCTCCATCACAATTCAGTTTAGCGTGATCTTTTTAGGATAGATCCAAGAGACGGGCACTTCAACAGTTCTTTGTTGAACCCGTGTCATCCGTTGAGTAACACCAATGAACTCTCTAGCCTCCTTCAAAGCTTTGGCAAGCACCCTATTTGGTTGGAACGCAATCCTTCTAAATATCAAATCATTTCTTCCTCTCCAGATCGACCATAACACAAAAGGCATTATATGTTTCCACTCTATTCCCCTATTTTGCCTTCAAAGTTACACCCGTTCTTTAGAGCAATGGTGAAATTGTTCGACAACAAAGTTGGAACCGAATCCAACTCTGCACCTTTGTCCATAAGGGACTTACCACCCTGCAACAAAAGAATAAATGATTAGGTGTTTCAAAATCTTGGTCACAAAGACTACATCCTGGACGACTCCCAATGTGTTTCCTGTATAAAGATTCATTTAGGCTAAGTCTGTTATGACAGAACAACCACAAGAAAATTTAATTTTATGTGTACATTTTAACTTCCACAAAAACCTCCAATCCACATTGGGTTCATATATTCCCAACTGCCGTTTGGAGATAAGATAATTATAGGCCTCCTTGACCGTGACAACAACGCTTTTACTTTCAGACCCTAATGAATAAAAATAAGAGAGAAGGAGAAATTATATATATATATATTACTCGGAGATAAAGAGACCATCGAGCAATTGAGTCTCTATCGCCTGATGGAAACTCCATCGCATATGCCTATATGTTATATTTGACATATAGACATATATGTTTGGCACTTTGACTGTTTGGCATACTCATAACGGGTGCATGTCTGGCATACTCATAAGAATAAGCCTCAAAGTTGGATGACAATGGCCGCATACATATTTAGAAGACCTCGTTTAATTGGGGGCCCCTAAAAACAATTAGGGGCCCTGCACTACATGACAAAAAGGGTCATGAAATTGCAATTATGGGTTATCCCTTATCCCAAATTTTTTGAAATGGCTAAACTACCCCTAAATTTAGTGTTAATTAAGTTAATTAGGTAAATTAAGTTTTTAATTAGTTTAGTTAGATTAAAATCAGATTTTGGGTAAATTTTATGATAAAAGAAAAATTGTGTTTTTGTGTTGTGGGAAGGTGAAGTTGAGTTTTGGGGGAAAAGTTAGGGTTATTTGAAATGAGTGATTCTAGTGGAGGAAAAGATGTTGGTGAAGCTTCAAATAACAAACATGAGTGTGTTGATGGTGAGAGTGTCTCAACTAATCCTATGGATTGGATGTTGATGAAGAGATGTTAATAAAGGAAGCCATGAATGTTGGTGCAAATGAAGATCCCATTGGTCAAAATGAAGGAACCAACCCTCAAAATGAAGAACCCCAAGCTCAAAACAATCAGGTAAAAATCTTATACCTTTCGATTTGTGTGTTTGTTGCTCCAAGTGGTAGAATCATCCCCACTATGGAACAACTCAGTGTAAGGGTCGTTAGATTCGGGGTGTGTATACCCAATCGACTCTGTGAGGTCGTCAGTATATTGACACTAACAATAACGACTCAAACCTGCAACTTTTCCAGGTTATGAAAAATCGTTAGGGTAGTGTGATACAGATTGACGACCCTTTTTAGGAGGTCAGCTAGAGTCGTCATGTTTTTTGGTTAACAAAGGAACGACTCTAAAACCAAAAATACCTGTAAAATGATTCACTTAGGGTCGTCATATTTGTAGTCATGTACCGACGTGCTAGGAGGTTCATCGACGAACATTTGATGTGTCAAATTCTAGAATACCCATATTAACTATTATGTAATACGAGATTAATGTAATGTTATTTTCTTTATCAAATCACAATCCATTCTCGTTCCAATTTTATAGTTTAAACAATGGGTCGTCCACGTATAGAATATACCAAATAACGACTCTCTCCATAAAATTAAAAAATAACGGTTCTCCTTAAAGAGTCGTCATTTTAATAATAACACAATTGACGACTCTAATATGCAGTCGTTACTCTGCTATATGATAAGCATAACGACGCTACAATTGGAAATTTGGTTGTCTCCTGGATGTTTTTGTAACTTGGGGTCGTCATTTATTACCGTATAAACTGAAACGACTCTATATGCCTTCCCATGAATTAATACACGAATAGAGTCGTTATCTCTGTATATGTTGAACATAACGACCCTACAATAGAAAATCTGGTTCATCTCCTGGATGTTTTTGTCACTTGGGGTCGTCACTGCTTTCCATTTAAATAATAACGACGCTAGCTATGAAAATAAACCGAGTTTTCTGTTTTAATTTCTCTAAGTGTCGTTATTCTGCTATATCGATAGCGTAACGACTCTAGGGAAGAAATATGTGTTTGATCTCCTGGAAGTTTTTGTCACTTAAGGTCATCACTGCTTTCCATTTAACAAATAACGACTCTAGCTATGAAAATAAACCGAGTTCTCTGTTTTAATTTCTCTAAGGGTCGTTATTCTGCTATATCGATAGCGAACGACTCTAGGGGAGAAATATGTGTTTGATCTCCTGGATGTTTTTGCGATTTCTATATAAATAGTAACGACTCCTGTTGTTAAAAAAACAAATGCAGATTCGGATTGAAAACAAGATGGTGGATCATTTGTTTAAGAAATATTAATTGAAAAGATTAACACTAATTTTTGAAAAAAACAACTAACATATAAAATAAAGCGGCAATGTTTAACAAACCGAGTTTAACAAGCAAAGATAGTTGTATCAAACCATAACCAAACAAAGAAACATAAGTTGAAGTCTACAATAACTAAAGTCGTCCTCAAAACATTAGAAGAACGTCTCACTCAAGAATACGACCTCCACCTCGGCTTCGACCTCCACCCCGACCTCGACCTCCATTTCGCCTCCCCGACTTCCTTCACTGTACCCGATGCCCGGCTTTTCTTACGACGGCCTTGAATTGCACTAGCTATTTGGGATTCAAAGATCTTCTCTTTCCTCCGGGCTTTCATCACCTTGGCTTCCTCCACCTTGTCTTGCTTCACCCTGTTGAGCACGTTGTTGTTTCATTTGTTCTTGGGTTTTCCTGGGCATCTTACTTTGCTTTGCCAATTCAGCTAACATTTTCTTTGCTTGTGGATTTTCAATGTTACTGCAATAATCAACACTTTACGATGTTGCTCGGTTCTATCACTTCTCCTTTTTCTGTCGAGCAACAAAATGCCTTGATAAAAATCTTCATCCGTTCCCTCTATTTGCATTCAAATACCAATTCTTATTAAATAACTTATATTTGTATGTTTATGATAACACCATACCAAAAATAAACACTTAACACAAGCTTAAGAATGGTGGAATCATCTCTGGTGTCAGATGTAGAAGCCGATGAAGATGCCTTGTTGCTCCTTCGAGTGCCGGGAGGATCTATCCTGATGACCCGAGGGTGAGAGAAGCGTTCATACCATTCCAAGTAATCTTTTGTAGACTCGTGACCTTCATTCACATGCTCCCAAAAGAGATGCTTATCTTGCTATCATGCTTGTGCCTATCATCCCAATGCTTGGTCTTAGGTTCGGTTCGTAACAACCATTAATTCCGAGTCGTCGACTCACATTTGTCTAACTTGTGCTTGAATCGCGGTTCATAATCCGATGACGGTGAATCTTGAATATACCCAAGCGGACGCATGATTCTCATCGGATTATACATTGAAAAGCCGTAAGGGTAAAATAGAGGGCCATTGTAAAACACAACATCTTCCATTGCGCTCACCCGATCATTCTTATAAGGATTAAAGATTACCTCTGCAGCTGTGATGTTTTCCAATTTTTGGCACATTTCTAACAAAGCATCCTTTTGTTCCTCCTTTTGTTCCTTATCCCGACACCCAGTTTACAAGTATCAAGTCCCTCTTGGTTTAGTTTTGTTCCATTCTGGGTTGATTTTGATGTCGGGATTATCTTTGATCAATGAAGGGAAACGATCGTAAATCCACACCTATATTGACACCAAATAAAATAAAATAAAATAAAATAAAACAATACTATAGGTATATGGATTTGAGAAGATCGTTCCCGAGCTGCAGTTGATAACTGACAATTCAAATGTGCTACCTTGGCAGTCCCCCAAGAGTAGGTATTCACATCTTCTAAAGGATCCAAAAGTTGAAGAAGGTTGTCACTCACCCGGTTACCCTTACTGTCGGGAAATACAACCGACCCAAGTGTGTACAAAAAATACCCAGCCGCCGCATAACGAAATTCCGCATCAGAGAGACCATCAACTTTTTCTTTGATTAGTGTTCCAAAGAAACATCTCCCTAATATCAACGAGTTTGAAATATTTCTTCGGGTATTTCTTCCCTTCACGAAAAGGCCATATGTGGTCTCTTGATCCCAGCCAAACAATCTCTCGGTGAATCCATAAATTTCTTCCCAACTAAGCCTTTTCTTGAACTTGTCATTGGTGGATTTTCCTTCCACCGGCAGCCCTAATATATGATCTGCATCATCGGGTGTAAATGCCATCTCACCAAAAGGGAATTGGAATGTATAGGTTTCGCCGTAAAACCTCTCAATGAAACTTGATACTGCAACCTTGTCATATAAAATCACAGAGTTCACAACGGCGGTATGCAAAGCAAAGTTTTCAATAATATCCTTGACTCTTTCACATTCATCCTTTAGATCCCACAAAGACATTTTCGCATAAGAAGATTGCCGCCTGAAAAGATGTACGGCATTCTTATGATCCTACAAAAGAAAAAATAAGTAAATATATAAAAATTAAAGTTAACATCAACAAATCCAATATAAAAGAAAAGTTGAGATTCTTACAATTGTTTCGTAGATGGTACGAGCCCAGCTGCCCTTATATCCAAATAGAACTTCGCAGCCATCTCTAGGTTCTCCTCTTACTTTACCACCACGAAGACGTTCTAGCAGCAAATGTGTGGGGGAATGTGTCTCGCGCTCTCTGCAACTGGCTTTCCATCCTTCCGTATACGCGGTCTCACCTGCTCTTCCAATATCTCCTCATCAACACCACCAACACCCTTACCATCATTACCTTCATCTTCCTCTTTTGCCTCCTAATCATCATCATCATCACCACCACCACCACAACCACCAAGGCCAGAACTACCATTACCACCACCATTACCATCGTCATCATCATCATGAATCTCTTCTTGTTCCATAATTTCTTCCTCATCGCTTCCGGAAGCAGATACAACAAGGGTGGAAGAAGGTGATGAATCCAACGAATCATTATCGGGGTCTCTTGGTTGGTCGATGGACAAGGGTACCTCATTCGGCTTTTTTCCTCGGAATGGACCGGCATTCAAGTATCTGGTGTGTCGGGGAAGTTTGCTAGGAGGAGTGGGCATGTGTTTCTTGTCTTTCTTTTTACTACAATGCTAACATACAAAAAAAAGGAACAAATAAGTTGAGTATTTCATGCTATCTGAACAAGGGTCGTCACCATATTCCTTAAAACACAAACGACTCTAACAGAAAACATGACGACCCTATTCATATTTTGGACAGTGGGTATTTTTGTTTTGCAACTAGGATCGTCAACTAAGAGTAACGAATCTAATTCAAACCATAAGAGTCCAATGACGACTCGAATATATATATTGACGACACTTCCAATTTTTAAGACAGATAGTCTGTTCTTAGCATCATTAGACAGAGGTAACGACCCAAATCTAGGGCAAAAAATTATAGTAGCAGAATTAGGGTCGTTAACTTAAACATCATATAGCTTATCGATTTTTCATAGAGTTAACATGCATATGAAGAATCGTTAGGGTTTAATAAAATGCAGAGTAACAATCCATTCATTGTAACTGAAACAAATCGGTTCCAGACCTCAATTTCACAATCAAAACTCAACAAAAAATGAAAGCAGAGGTGGGTCTTAGTTCACTTACTTTCTAATCGCTGTCATTTCTTCTTCTAATTCTTCCCGGCTTCTTACTGCAACATTGGTTTTGAGATTAATCTTCAATTTGGGTCTCTTTACCAATTTAGGGTTAGCAAACTTTCCTTTGAACTCATTGGTTTGAGCCATGTTTGTAGAAGAAGTTAATCGTCGATTAAAGTTTTTCGTATCGACGATTACGACGAAGAAAAAAAAAATTTGGGTCGTCAATGGAGGAGAGGAAGAAAGAACTCGGGTGGGAGAGGAAGTGAGGGGAGGAGAGTAAACTGATTTTGGTTTTAGAAAATGAATTGAGGGCCTTATGTTGAAGTTTTTAAGTAGTAAGGGTAGAATGGTATTTTCACCACTTTTTGGAACCCCTAAATTTTTTGGTGTGGGTATAAATTGGTCAGGGCCCTAATTGTTTTTAGGGCCCCAATTAAACGTGGTTAGAAAATTCAATTAACATCTGCAGGTAGCAAGTGTCACCTGCGTCCAATCCACCGAGATGGATAATTTGAAAAGTCCAACGACATGCAGTCATCAATAGGCGGATGGGTGGCCCCCCGCCAAATTGGTCAACGATGCAGCTCTCATTTTAATTTTCTACTGGTTTCCTTAAATAGTTTTCTGCGGGTGTCAGTGTAATACAATGCTAAAGTCATTAAACGATGATGCTAATGATCCGAGTCTGCAACTAGTTAGCACCAACTTCTTTACCGATAAACAGCAACCAAAAAAGAAAAACGTAATGTTTTAACGACCTTTGCTTGAAGTTTACTTTATGATCCGCATGGGGACACAAGAAAAATCATCTAACATTTTTATGGCTGTTCATTCAATTCTTCTGCTAGCAACTCTTTGATGTTGCTAGTTTACGATGTTTGAGCTCCATGTTGTCTGGGTGGCTGACCACGCATTCTAGAAAGGTAACAGAAGGAATGGATGCAGCCTTAGTACTAGACTGAGAACAGCAAATGCAATTGTACTGGAGTTCCATAGAAATGCCAAAATTTTAAACACCACGAGATTCACAAGAACTTTTGGCTTCTTGCACAAACACATTTTTCCTATTCTCTACTTCTCTCTCTGGATTAGTTGTTACAGTAATGAAATCAGATTCGGTGCTAAAAATTAAACAAAGAGGAATTGAAGAATATGAAGGTATGGGAAATTAATGCATTTATGTGCAAACTGTATGTGCTAAAACCAAGACAAGCAAGCAGATTATAATTCATCGTGCATTCCTAATGGAGGCACCTCCACATTAGGAATAACATTGTCATCGATACGCACTCCATTAAACCCATTTTCAGCTACCCCACCCCGTAAATCTCCTGGTACAATCGTCCCTGCTTTCATAGCTTCTGTAACCTTTCTTAGCAAAAGGAAAACTCCAATGCGTTTTGATACGACATAGAAAACAGCACAAGAGAACATGAAGCAGCCACCAACCAATAGTAACCTGCCACAGAATTACCACCATGAAGAATGAGATGAGATGGAGGGTGGATGAATATGAGGTAAAACAGGTCATTCTTTATTTGACGTACCTATCAAGAACATCCTGACGCCGCATAGTGGATAGCAGGTTTTTGGTCCGCATTAGTAGCGAGCGGTGACCCTTGTATTCACTTTCTGCCTTCTTCAATACTCCTGTTGATTCATCTGTAAAAGAGAACCACCAGATTTATAATGTCATTATGTGAGGAACCGTAATGAAGCTAGGCTATTATGATAGAAATGAAAACCTACCGAAAGTTGCCAGTATATTTTCACTTCTTTCAACCTCCTGAAAATCATTAGTAGGTCAGAGACGATATTTATATAAGTGAAACCAAAGCATATGCCACAGAAAATTAGCAAACAGTGTGATACTATCAGTTGAAAGAAGAGAATTTGACCTGGACCATCAGTTGACGAGTACGCCTAAGGCTCTCAGTGATGCTTTCTGAAGCATTAGTTATTCCAGCCTTTGTTCTTGAGAAAAAAAATGCAATAAAATTATAAAATTAATAAAAGTTCAGCAACACATTCGGAAAAGATAACTATGTGAGAGTGTTCACCCTAGAAACTGCAGGGGACATCAGGGAAATGGTATTTCATTTCACATCTAACACCAACAATACAGACAAGTAAGAAAGACTAGATAGTCAATGCTGAACTAGTGGCGGATAGAGTGATCTCAACCATAATTGTCAACTGTTCTAGCAAACTAAGATGTACCTTAACTAAGTTTAACTAACACCAACACTATTTAGTGTCAATGACACTAAGCCCAACCTTAGTGTCACTAACACCTTAACTTAGTGACACTAATAGAATTCCAATTTACTGCATCATTATATCGTCAAGTTCTCCAATATCATTTTTGTTCTGTGTTACCAGGTTAACTCAATTGGTGCTTGAGGTGCTGGAGATTATATCTGACTACGGAGATTGCATGTGTTCCTGAAAAAATTCATATTAATGGGATTGGTGAAGCAGAATTTAAAATTCTACCTACAGAAATTACAACTGCTATTAAACAAGGTTTGGAAGCTGAACTAGAGGTATGCTTTCATTTAAGTTTAAACTTTGATTTCCTTAACCCAGGCATTTATCTTGATTGCCCCACTTCATATTGTCATAGTTTAAACTACAGATTCCTGAGCCCAGGAAGGACTTCTGTTATGATTCATATTCTGCTCACGTTGTCAAACAAGCCAATAAAATTATATTTTATTTTAGCCATCTTGTGGCTTTTAAAATTTTAATAGTTAGGAAATTGGTTGACTAATTTATTTAATTTTCTTCTGAAAGGGAATTTTCTATGTTTTGCTTGTATGTGCAGCTTGAGGTGCCCAAAGAGTTGGTATCATCATCACAATTGCAGTAATAATCTCTTATATGTCATCCCTTCACGTGACCTGCTTACTAGGCACATCCTAACCCACAAGCTTCCTCTAGATTTTTGTGGTACTTTTGGGTGCACTAGGTTTGTTATATTCTCTGTTTGGTTACTTAAAGTACCGAAGCCCTATTTTTCCTTCGGGCACACTTAACCTGACAATCTTCATCCTGACAAAGATACTGTTTTGAGTTGCATTGCATTGTTATGGGGAATCATTAGGTTTCTAGACTATTCTATCTGCCTCACTAAAAAGGTTGATAATAATTGGAAAGTAGTATTCAGACTAACATGATTAAAAAAGAATATAAGAACAAATTAAAGATAAGAGTACAAAAAAGAAGAGGACAAAAAATAGAGGGTTTTACTTGTGAATTTGATATGGAACGATAGGCGTAAGGAAGCTAGTAAGATAATGGAGGTGATGAAGGCAAAATGTCGATGGTGAAGGAAATGATGATATTGAACTTTCAGAGTTTAGATGTCTGCTGCTAACAGTTTGGTACTTGGGAAATGGAAAGTTATGTTTTAAGTTTAGACATTAGATATTGGGAGAGCTAGGTTTGAGTTAAATTTGTTAGAGTTTAGATGTTTAACAGTTTAAAGGAATAATGTTGACAGTCTATTGCCAACAGTTTGGTACTTTGGTTTGCTTGAAGTTTGAAATTTGTTGAAACCCTGGGTTGCAGAGATACTGGTACGGTATCCGATTCGGCATCTCCAAAAATGGCCGATACGGATACGTATGGATATCGCATACATAAATATTTGCAAATGCAATCTTATAGGACTCGAGAATGTATTAGAGCACAAAAATTCAATCTAATCCCAAAAATACTTATCGTACACCTATATATCACAACATTTCAGTCTCACATTGCTAGCAAATTTGAAATTTCCTCTCTCAACCCTCATTATGAGGGGAGTAAACTCCTTCATTTTCTTTTTAAGTGTTTCTCCTCTTCACATGTACAAAGCACGTGAAAGCAAGAGAGACCTTAAAAAAACTGAAGAAAAAACCTTTAGAAAAACTAATAAATTTTTGATAAGCCTTTTGGGAAGTATCTGAGGGTATCATATCTGATACTGGTATCGGAGAAACCGATTCGTGTACGTACATAATTCTCAAGTATCGGCGCAACCAAGGTTGAAACTTGTTTCGCTAGTGTTAATATAGGCTACTGCAGTAGGCTTTGAAGTGGTAGTTTGTTTATGAACATCATATTTCATATGCATTGATAGATGACATGTGAAACAATTCACACATCTGAATGTCCTTAAGGCAGAGAACTTAACTTAGTGACACTAATAGAATTCTAGGTTTAACTTAGTGATACATATTCTTACTTATATGACACTAACTTAGTGATACATATTCTTAACTTATATGACACTAACTTAACTTAATGACACCAATAGAATTCTACGTTTAACTAACATATTTGGAATTCTAGCAAACTAAGGTCAGTTTATAAAATACTGCTAGGTTAGCTGTACTTTCTATATTCTGTACCATCCTTGTTCATCTTAAAAAGTGATAGGGAAACACTGGATAACGTAAAACGTTTAAGAAATAAATCTCTATTAACCAAATACAAACATAGTACTCACTGTAAATTGCGCCGCCGAATTGTAGACTCCTCTCCACCTCCTAAAAGAAGTTCCCTCTGTCATCACCACAATATATTGAAATATTAGCATGGCAAAACGAAGTGACATAGGATGGAAACCACAAGTATATCTCCAACTCCAACTGGACAAGCAAATATGTCCTGCATTGGAAACTTTTAAGGAAAACAAGCGCAACTGTATATTTTTTCCCTTTGGAATAGAATTCTAAATCCAAACTTTCTTGACTTGGAGAGTAATTCTCACTCAGATAGACCTAAGTATTGAGCCTTTTGATTGGGACCCACACCGAAAACGGATCATAGAGTTGGTTGGTAACTCTAACCAATACTACTTCCAAAAACTCAAGACCTTTATCTATTTAAAGCAAAAGAACTCCTCACCTTTGTCTGAGCAGCTTTTCTCATATTGGTCTGCGCTTGCAAATTAGCATTCCTCAGTCCCAAATGTAAACTACAGCCATTAAACATGTAAATAAAGGCTTTATCCTCACCAAATAAAAATATATAATCCCAAACAAAGAGAGAGACAGATATATAACCTTTGGTACTGATCCTTCCAAGATTTTAATGTTGATTGAGCGGACTGTACTTGCTCTTCCGTAAGCAACTGCTGTGCGAGAAGATCAAGTCTGAATTGCAATGACCTAAGTAGAGCCAACCCATCTTGCGCAAGACCATTCAATCTCTGATGAGAATTCTCTTCTTTTGTCATTCCATCAACAGATGTACCAAACGCCTCAATGGCTTTCACATTGTTTTCAACGCTTGAAGATGTCTCTTCCCATTCTTTGATCACTTTCTCTACCGCTTGTGTAACCTCATCATCCATTATAACCTACAAATCAGTCGTACAAGTATAAGACATTTTACCACGTCTAACCAATTACATAGCCATTATAAACTAACTCAAGAACTTCAAATTTCTATCAGGATTTTGATTCCAAGGGTCTTCCCATAACCACTTTAACTCAGTGTTAACAAATAAATGAAAAACTAGAATCATATCAAGATACATATTCAAATATTAGACTTAATCAGGGAAAACAGAGAGATTAAGTCAGAAACATTTAAAATTTATGAAGAAATCGACTACCCGCAAACACGAGCTATAAACGAAAAAAATGCAATTAAAGCATAACACCATATTCGGAAGTCAGCTTACTTACGACCCCACTGTTTAGACTAATCCTAGCTCAAATATAGTTTATTCTATGATTACATTGCAGAATATCTGCCCAAGAAAAATAAGCAAGTACTACACAAGTTAAAGCAAGAACCCGAAGATTATTGTGTAGGCCTAACATGCAGCCAGCTGAACAAAATCCTGTCTAAGGCATCCGAAAACTGCCACTAAAAAATTAAATCCCACAGGAAAAAGTTATTATACATGAGAAATGAGAAACCTACTGAAGAACCAAATTCTGGTTTATGAGAAGGCCTAAAGTAATATTTCCAGACAACTTATTGTCCTTCACGTACCTACAACCATCAGAGTTAAGAAGTAACTAAAAGCTCACAACTTAAAACATCCAGCCAATAACAGCATATAAGGTCCAGGATGGGGGCCTAAAAATAAGACTGGCATTTAAGGCGTCTGCACCACAACATATAAAATCACACATGTATGAAATTCAAATTCCTAGTTTTTACAGGCTGCTAATTCCACTGATCCAATATGGCATGCTCATATTACACTCTAACTCTGTACCGACTACCCTATACCTTGGTTGATTTACGAATATCATCCATTCAAACCGAAACTAAAATCTCTAATTAACAGTTCGAGTACAAGTTAAGATGGGGCATAGCTCTAATAAGGTTAACCGTATAACTACATAATCTCCAATAATTGAGCTACAACAAGAAAAAGCAAAAAATAACAGCATAAACCAATAAAACACACATGCATTTAAATTTGACCAAACAAATAAACCCTCCACCAATCGAGCTGATTTTGCAACTTGGGTTAAGGAAATTTATGAAATACAATGCCTAAAGACAGCCACTAATATAAAGCCAATGATCACTATAAGAACCGAAAAATCAAATACGGGCTACAATTCCCTTTGATGAAGGATAATACCTTAAGCAGATGAAGGATTACGTAGTTGAAGTTTCTCCAACGAAAAATCTGAAAGAAATAGGTCTTACCTCTTGATCACTAAGCAACCCAGATTAAGATCATAAGAATTCAAGTAAATTCGAAATTAAAACAAAAATCTTACCGTAGCAACAACCGGAAACTGGTGCCGTTTCCTGGACGATCACTCTACTGGGTTCTAAAAGTTACACAAGATGAGATGGATAATTTTGAATTAGAGGAGAAGACAGAGAGAGATCGGGATTGAAAAACGCCTGCTTTGTAATTGTGTGTCTCACTCACCGGCGGATTTAGAATTTGACTTGGGTTTACGGACGGGTGTGATAATGGGTGTATTTGACCGCCCCATCTTTTGGATGTAACTGGGTTATTCCTTGCCTCGGGACCAAATTGGTTAGGCACTAAAAATCGTGATACCTCTGCTTACTGCTGAGCTACATGCACCCAAATGATTTTGGTAGAAGAGAACACCAGAGAGGAAGATTGTGTTTTAATTTTATTCTTATAAATTTGACGGTCGATACTGAGAATTTGCCTAGTAATTAAAATGGAAGATCGACCGAATAAAAGTTGAATCCCCATCGACCAAATCTCTACCTACTTGTAACAAACAGGACTGAGGAAGAGAGGTAGACGGACCCTAGAAATAAGAGCCTACCCTCGGCCTTCACATGCCGAATAACCTGTTCTTCTTGGTTCCTTCACATAGAAGCTATTACGGTACTGCAAGTGAAGCACAATGATTGTGCGTCACAGAGTTGCAAGCCAAATCAGTACTCCGCCGTAATGGTGCAATGCGAAGCCATAATAGTGCAACGTAAGCTATAATAGCGCAACGCAAGCCATAATACCGGTGTGTTGTATAGACCGTCAAGCACTAAGATAGCGGCACCCTGCAGGGCCGGTAAAGCGCAAGAGTAAAGCTACACTGAAAAGCACATTGGCTAAGTAATGAAGCTTATTGGCCTACACAATAAGGCTTCATTGAAGGTTTGGCAAGACATGGCCAAAGTGACAGATGCAACATGCGATGTTGGCATCGATGCATAACCGTGGAATTGAGTTGGCCCAAACTCAAGGATGATGCAAGAGTGAAGGATAGGCCAGGAGTTGGTCTATGACATAGTTATAAGCTTTCCAAGGCTTAAACAATGCATATGCAAAAATGGCGGGGCCAAACGCGCCATTGGTATCAATTGCTCAGGAAAAAGGAATGCAAGTGATGCATATGAAGTATGAAGTTGACTAAGCAAGTCAATACTCAATTGGCATGGTATTTGGATGTTGGCATCCCAAATAAGCGAAGTGCAAGTTGAGTAAAGCGCAACCATTGCTGAACATTGGCAGGGCCAAGTTGCGAGGTGCAATGAGTGGCGGATTTGAGTTCAAGCTGTCAGTTTCGAGCGTGTGTGCATCACACGCATGCCAAAGTGAAAGAGCAAGTTGGAGATGGTTATAAAGGAGCTTTGTAACCGAGTTTGGCATGTCCTAACCGTTCAAGACAAGTGTGGCGCACTTCGCAAGCCAACACTAAAGTTGGCGCTAAAAAGTAAAGTCAAGCGGTTAGGGAACCGCCCATGGACAGATGGTTGTTCATGGGACGTGCAACTGTGTTGCATACGGATTGGCCTTGGTTCTTGGCATTATAAATAGCCATAGAACCCTTGTAAATGAGTGTTGTTCAATTGGAGAAGAACCACTGATTTTGTAGAGAGAGTTAGGCATTCACCAAGAGGGTGAATGGCCTATTTTTGGTCCATGTGATGGACGAGTTTTGTAATCTTCCTTTAGTGCAATAAAATGGGTTTGTTGCAGTATACCTTTGTGTTCATTATGTTGCTTATGTTGTGTGAGAATTGGTTAAGTACATGGCAGAACCTCTTATGATTATGGGGGCATGAAGAGTTAGAGAGAAAGAAGAAAAGACTTCCGTTGTGCAATGCTTTATGAGTGAAGGAAGATGCGTACTTTGATGCAAGTATGCAAGGCTGAATGATTTTGGGTGAAGTTGATTCACTGAACCACAATCATTGCTGGTCATGTCCCTTGAAAATTTTAGGCGATTAAATGGGCATGTGACAGCAGGTATCAGAGCTGTGTTAGGGGACACAGTTGCTGATTTTTCTCTCTTTTACTCAAATTAATGTCATTTGTTTGTCAAATTCAGTGATGAATTGTTTGGGTTTCACTAGTATGGAGATTAGAAGAAGTTGGTCATGTGTGGAAAGATCAATTGGAATGAACTTGAAGCTTGAAGTAGCAACAGGCTAGTAAAGTTCATGGCAAAGGTGCCTGAATTCCATCCCAAAGTGTTAGGCGAACGTGCAAGAGTCATTGAAAACCGGGTTTTCAAGTGATGACATGACAAAACTAAGGAGTATGCTGACTTATATGGTGCAAGTCAAGTGTTAAAGTCCATGTTTCTCACAAGTATACGAAGATTATGCATTTGGATTGCATTGTTTCGTAGTGTTATCAGTAGCGAGTACATTACATGTGTGGTAATGGGAATTTTGCGAAAATTCCTGAATACAAAGAAGTTGATGTCCTTTGCAGTGGCAAAGTAGATGAAGGACGTGTCTATGTGATAGATTGAAAGTGTTTTCACCATAGTCATTTGATGGAAGATTATAGTTATCTCTCTCTAATGCATGTACCTTGGTGGTAATGCAAAAGTCTGGTTGTGAACCAGCATTTTTGTGGCAATATGATGCCATAGAAGAAGAATTGAATGGCCAATTCTTATCTAGCATAAAGCTTATTGAAAGGCTGAAGAAATAAGCGCAAGTTAGGGGAAAAATGATACACCAAGGTCTTGCGTTTGCAAAGAGTTCTTCGTTGATGCTAGATGCGCACAAGGAGTGTGCCTGCACCTGGTTTATGAGTGGGATCAGTATGCTTGGACAAGGGTGTCCAAAGACCTACATTTTATCATAATCACAAGCGTATGTTCTTGTCAACTACAAATCAGTATTGCTACAAAGTTGATTTTAGAGAAGGGGAAAGACAAGAGTTACCAGTTGTGCGTGGGCAGTAAAAATGAGTTCCAAGTTTGAAGATGAATGTGACATTCTTGCTTCAGGGAATGTAGGCAGTGGCGCCTCATTTGCAAGGATTATGGCCTTGTTTTCAACTGTCCAAAGTGTTTATCCACGGAAGTCATTGAGTGACATGACTTTGCTGAGCTCTATGGTGATGCTCAGAATCACCAAGTAAAGTCCGTTCCAGTTGTGCAAAGGTGCACAAGTTTGTGTCAATATTTGAGTGCTAATTGGCATAGCATGTATGCAACAGTAGCATGCGCCAAATGGGATTTGGGCATGGCCAGAATGCATAATGCGTGAAGAAATGCAAGTTAGGCAAATTGTGGATGCGGGAAAGATAAGGACAAAGTAGTGGTGATGCATAATGATGGTATGCGTCCATTATTGAAGAAATCTTCATGAAAGCTAAAGCAAAATGATAGCATCAGTCTAAAAGGAGTATTCAACTAATTGTCAATTATAGTGTGCTTCGTTATGGGAGTGGCATACGAACGTTGATAGTTGGAAGAATGCATGTGGCAAAGTGAATTGCTATATTGGAGACAGTAGGTGCTGTCTCGCTTCCTTTGTTGCTTAGAACATATGGACTTCAAAGATTTTACTTAGTAGACCAGTGTACAAGATGGTATACTGCAATATAACCAGTGCACAAGAAGGTACACTACAACATTAGAAATTCGTTGCACCCCTATATACTTTTCATTTCCTTCATTATAGGAAGAAAGCTAAATTAGTATTCATAATATGCTCCATTTAGATGTATTTGCCGATTTGAATTATATATTTATGATTCTTAAGCATCAATTCTTATTGACATGAACCCACAAAACCACATTTATACTTAAGCCAAGCAAGGGACCGAATTCGGATACCGGAACTCTTTCTTCTCAGCATCTGGCTTGACACTAGTTTCACTAGTTGGTGTCCTTGCGAACCTGGACATGGAGATGGATCCACAGACTCAAAGCTATCGACAAAGACCAAGCTAGTGCCGACCATGAACATAGTCTCCTCATTATAATATTTTAATTTTGTTAATCTGGCTGATTGGAAATAAAGAGATCTTTTTATGCGTGAATAGAGAAACAAAGGTCCTCACTAACATGATCACTATACTATTCTAATTTTGTTAACATTTGGGATTAGTTACTGCAATATTTTGAAAGCAGAACACTCTCCTCTTAAAGCAAGAACTAAGAATTTGAAATACATGACATAACTAATCACCTTTTTTTTTTGTTCTGTTTGTAGCTCGTACTTGCCGTAACATTTCCCCCCTTTAACATTATATATAGTTCTGGTCGTTTTTTCTTTATTAGTGTTGTATTTGTGCTCCTTTCTCCAAGGTACTAATCCATTAAAACAAAAACTGCAGACTTAACCAATAGCTGAGATTATTTTGTAGTTTTTAAGTATTTGCTTTCTCGGGTAACAAAATGACTTTTTCTTTGCAGACCAACTTACTAGCAAGGTATTTATAACTCAAATCTTTGCTGCTTGATAACATTTATTTTCCCAATGTCGCATTCCCTCCACAAACTAACTAGTGTATATCAATCACATATCGGGTCTAGGCCTTTAGGAGTCTTGCTTTATATATTTTGCTACCATGCCTTGGGGAGAGTTTACCCCGAGATGGAACAATTATCGCCGGAGTGCCATATATAGTTCTTTTTATTTCATTGTAACAGTTCTCCCATACTGGTCTCGGTTGCTCCAGGTATTACCAAAATCTCATCTTATTTTGTATTTTTTTCCGGCATATATTCAAGTGTATTATTTAATAGAAATTTAGGAGGATAACTGATAGGTGTATTAAACACCTTGATTATATCTATAATTGATGCTTTCTTTGTTATGTTTTCTGGCGAATTATGTATTATTACGTTTGTTTTGAGTTTTTAGGTACTATGGAGTTGCAAGGACGAAAAGAAGAAGAAATCACCCAGTTTGAGCAAAAAGGGCAAATCTGTTATTTCATGGGCGAACACTATCCGAGCCTAGTCAAGGTTAAGGACAACTCTTTTGGGAGGAGTATGAAACATAGACTAGCCGAGGTTAAGGGTCTATCAATTTGGTTAGCCCTTATCGTGCGACTGTGTGTCAATAACCATCCCAACCTACTACCCTAAAATCCAGAGGAACCATCGTTCAACTATTGTTCATCTGAAATTGAGAAGAGAGAAATATGGCTGGCGACTCCATTAAGAGAGTGGAATTGAGAAAATGAAGAAATTAATTGATGGAACTGGGTCTGTTGGTGCGAATGGAAACAGGAAGAGATGTTGTTGCTCGTGATGGAACGGTTGGCTAGAACTTAGAGGGGTTTAAGGCAAGTTCTGAGTCCGGAGAATCTAGTAGAGAAACGAAGTCGAGGAGATGATGATGCTGGTGAAGATAAAGAAGAGGGTTGAACGGAGCTTGCTGTTGTTGGATTGGTGATGACGAATTGAGGGTTTGAAGCAAAAATTATAGAAGATGGTGCTTTCAAATCGATTCTAAAATGGAAAATTGTTAGGGTTTGGTGGAAATGAAGTGGAAGCTAGAATTGGGGATCTGTTGCCGTTTGAAATAATGGGTTGATGGCTGAGTTATAAAAACTAAGGTTACTGAATCATGTTTGAATCTGAGATTGAGAAGGAGGAAATGGAACTATAGGTGGTGATTTAATGGGAGCTGCAGGATTGGCAGAGACTGGTGTTGATGTTCATGAGATTTGAAGTTCTGAAGTGAATTGAAGAGATGGGTTTGCAATGGATGTGTAGATAGAGCTGCGACAAAGGTTTTCATATCCTTATGGTTTGGTTATGAGAAAGATACATGATCAAGATGAGTATGGGTGGTATTTGGTACTGAAATCAGATTGGAAAAGGAGCTGTTGCTGTTTTAGTTGGGTTCAGAGACAAGAATACAGGGATAAGAAGAGTGTGCTGCTATGGAGGAATCTGTGTGGAGCTCTGGCCAGATAGGTCTTGAAGCAGATGAAGTTGCTGCTGTTAATAGGAAGATTCAATGAAGGTGTTGCGGTATGTTGAATAACGGTGTTGCAAAGGAGCCAGTAATGATCTTTGAGATAGTGAGCTGAGATGTTGCAGAAAATATGAGTTGAGTTCAGGTGGAGAAAGTGGTATGCCGGTGGTATGAGAAATGGTTGTGAGAAGTGATATTTGAATGTGATGTGCAGCTGCTATATTATTACTGAACTGACATTAAACTGGTGGTTGAAGCAGCAGCTGAGTACTTGGTAGAAGGAATGGCTCGAGTTGCGCTGCTCTGGTGGAGTTGCTGGTGCAGAATGGATGTGACAGGTTGAGTTGAGCTATCACTGCTGTTGTGATGGCTTGATACAGGGATGGACATGGCCTGGAAAGGGTTCAGCTGGATGGGAATTGCAAGTGCAAAGCTGTAGGCACTGGTGGTGCTGTGTATGAAGCTACAGATAATGGTGTTGCTGTGTTGGTGGTACTGATGTGGATTGTTGAAGCTTATGGGGCTGGATTCGAAAGAAGATGGAGTTGGTCTTGCAGGAGTTGCAAGAACTGAATGTTGCAGTCAAAAGCTGAAATGAAGAGGCAATTGGAGAGTCGGATGCAGATGCAGTGCGAAATTGGGAGTCGTGGCCAGGACGGTTGTCTAGAATGGGTTTTAGTGGTCGTGATAGTCAAATTGGTGGACATGATTAAGAAGCCAACATGGTGAGAGTGTCTTTAGTCTTTGTCAAGAAGATATGGGATTGAGTTGTGTATGCATAGCAGAGAATATAGCAATGGCTTGAGATGGTTGCAATGGCAAGTGCCAGGGTGCTGTTGCAGGTGGAGGTTGGCAGTGAACTGAGATTGGAAGGATGCAGAGATTAAGGAGTTGCAAGAGAGCCATCATGACTGGCAGTGAAGCAGTGAAGCGCAATGATGGTGCATCACAACTTAAGGCCTGTGCAAGATGGCATTGGCCTAGCTGAGTTAGCCTCTGACTCAGGCATTATTTATCTGACTCGGCTCTGACTCACCGATTCGCCTTGACTCGGTTGACCTGACCGAGTCGACTCGTTTGACTGGTGACCGGTTGACTTTGCCGGTCACCTGAGATGCTTGCCGACGACTTTTCCGTCCATATACCCAGTTTTCCGGCGACAGTTTTTGGACATAATTTTCACACGGGTATTTTCCACACATGGGCTTAGTGGACCAATTGGAGATGGGTTTTGAGAAGACCTAAATTTGGAAAGAGTATCCTTTTGGAATGAGAGAAGCATATAAATAGAAAACTCTTTCTCTAAACCTAATATCTCTCGGGATCTAATCTTTGCCTCTAATCTTGTTCTAGGGTTTAGAACCATGAATGCTTTTCTCTTTCTTCTTGTTATGAACTCCATAAATATGAGTACCTAGTTTTTATTATTGGTTATGGAATAAGTTGGATTTCCAAATATGGGTTTTAATATGATAAATTATTTTGTCTCCATATTATCGATTATGATTTACTATTAATATTGTTACATGATTTGAATGCTTGTTTAGTCGAGTCGCGAATCGATTGAGTTTGCTTTCATCTTTATTGCTAGATTAGGGTTATTATACGCAAAAGTGATAATTCCTGATTGCAAGTAGCATAAATAAGATTATAGTTTGTAGTGATATATTCTTATGATCTTATGTGAACCATAACCTTCGTTAAATCGGATTAGTGCTTTTACACGTTCGATTGCTTTGATTGGCCTGATTTCATAGAACCTAATGCATCTAGGGAATTAAACTTGATTAGTGCTTTTACACGTTAGGTTGTTCTTTTAGATAGAATTCATATTCGCATCTTTTAATGTGTTTGTTGATGATAAGAGGAGATTAGCGGGATATTCTTGCGATCAAGGTATTCTAGGGCCTTTGATAAAAGTTGAGATTAAAATATCAACTCTAGTTATTGTGTTGAAACATGTTTGTGATTGAAGACGAAATCCATGACCAATACTCTCTCATCCTTGATTTGATTTGTTTACCTTTATTGTTTGCTTTTATTTTATTTTATTTTATAAAAATCAGAAAACCCCCTTGTTACTTTTAGGAAACCGAAACATATTGACAACCTTAGTCCTCTCTGTGGGAACGATCCTTTCTTGCCCTTGCTTCATTATATATTTTGAGTAGTAAGAAAGTGTAATTTATTTTTGTGTCGGCTGACAACCGGTTAATAACACATTTAAAGTGGCATTTGGCTGGTACTTAAATGATTCCGTTTGCCTTGTACTGCTGTTTTAACATCATATTTGTTTTGCTGTTAAAAATGGGATGTAACAGAAGGTATATATATATATATATATATATGTTGATGCTTATGTGTAGATAATTGT
Organism: Papaver armeniacum; assembly: GCA_023531295.1. Classification (NCBI taxonomy): domain Eukaryota; kingdom Viridiplantae; phylum Streptophyta; class Magnoliopsida; order Ranunculales; family Papaveraceae; genus Papaver; species Papaver armeniacum. Next base: position 62,143 of record JAJJWW010008105.1, on the reverse strand, counting down.
ACACATGTTGATCTGTGATGTGTACATATTTTTACACCCGCTGATCGTTAATATGCACATAATTGCACACCTATTGTTCGTTTATGTGCACACATTTTTACACCACACGGAATTCTTCCTATGCGGTAATTGTTTGCATTATTGTCGTGAGTTTGATACTGTGTTGCTAGTATTAAATTAATGTACACTTGTTGATTCCTCAGGTGTACATAGTTGTACACCTGTTGATTGTTATTGTGTGTATAGTTGTACACATGCTGATTATTAATGATACATAACTGTATGGGTAAATTTATTAAATACCCTTAGTTTTGACACCCAATAAATATACCCTTATACAACAATATAAATACCCCTATCATTTAAATACCTTATCCATTAAAAAATAGATTACCTTAATACCCTCATTTGCAATATTATTTTCCACTTAAAAATCTTATCCATTAAAAAATAGATTTTTATATTATTTCATTTCACCACCACCAACAGCACCGCCGCCACCAACAATCCGCCGCCACCGCCGCCACCACCACCACCACCACCACCGCCGCCTCCACCACCACCGCCTCCACCACCACCACCACTTATTAAATACAACCGCCACCGCCGCCGCCGCCACCGCCGCCGCCGCCGCAACAACTGAAGTTGATCCAAAAAATCAAAATTTCAAAAATATTTGTCAAATTTGGTTGTTGATTCCATTTTCTATTGTTGATACACAAACATTGGTTGTTGACTTCCTAAACTAAGGTCAATTTCTATTGTTGATACACAAATATTAGTTGTTGATTCCATTTTTCCATTGTTGATACACAAACATTGGTTGTTGACTCCCTAAACTAAGGACAATTTCTATTGTTGATACATAAATATTTGTTGTTGACTCCTTACACTAAGATCAATTTCTATTGTTGATACACAAATATTGGTTGTTGATTCCATTTTTCCATTGTTGATACACAAACATTGGTTGTTGACTCCCTAAACTAAGGTCAATTTATATTGTTGATACATCAAACTAGCATACAAGAACTATAAAGCATTAGAAACAAATACAACGAAAGCAGGACCATCACCACCACAAAAACCAGTACCATCGCCATCTCACCATCAATATTTATCTGATCCACACCATCACCAATTTCTGTCCGTTCCCAACCTCCAAATCTGTAGTACATTTTTGGTACTTTTCATTTTCTTCCACTAGTCCTGACCCTATTGCAATATATGCCGATCGATAACATTAGTAATTGTAACAATTGAAAATGCCTTTGGAACAAAAACAATGGAAATCAAAGTTCAAAAATCTTCAAATAATTTGAAATCTGAGTTTTAGTTTATGAATTTAGACCTAAATTTGTAAATTGAATCTCAAACAAAATCAATTACAACAAATCCATAAGTACCATTATCTCCATCACCAATACATAACAAATTTAGCGTATAACAAATTCATAAATAACTAAAAAACCAACCACAACAATACAAAACTCCAAAATTGTCAAACCTTTTTCAATTGCAAATCAGATATAGTCGTAACAGTTGATGAAGTAGTAACACACCATATTAACCTCACCACCACCACCAGCAACAACATACTCAACTTCCATCACCACCACCACCAGCACAAAAATCGGAAGCACCATTATCTCCATCACCAATTTCATTATCTTAACCTCACCATAACCAGCGTTCCAATTTTATCATTCTATCCAGAACCACCAAGATCTTCATCATTAATTTCATTGTTTAAACTTATTTCTATCTACATCGCCACCAATTATAATACCACCACCACCATTAACATAATGTTAAATAAGAGAAATAAGATATCGATTTTTATTTGTTTATGATGATTCAATCTGCAGATTCAGTTATTAATGATGATTTCCGTCGCCGGTTTCCAAACGATGCTCGAGATTAGGTTTTTGAATGAAGTTTTTCGTAGATTCACTAGATTTAGGGCTTGTAATTCAAAATTAATCAAAATAGATTTTAGGAGGTGGTGGTTGATTTGGTGGAAGCATATAACGTGGTGGTGGAGATAAAGAAGTAGTGGTGGTAGCGATGATGAAGACGGTGGTGGTGGTGCTGTCTGGAAAGATAGAGAGAAGAGAGGAATTTTTTAGATCTGAAATGAAAGAGGAAAATGGAAATACTCAATAGATACAAGGGGGTGAAATTTGGTAATAAAGATTTAAGAGATTTCCTTGTAATAGATGAGGGGTATTTTTATTGCATGATAAGGGTATTTGTGTAGCCCATCAAAACAAGGGTCAATTATATAATTCCCACTAGCTGTATTGTACCCTGGTGCACCTTTGACATCATTTTTTTTTTTTTTTTTTTTGCATAAAATTTAGGGACTCACAAGCTCAAAATGATAGAGCGTCCAAGCCTATCACAAGGTTTGCGGAGGTTGATGGTTCAAATCCATCTGAGTTTCTTTGTTATGTTTACATAATATGGGTAGGTGTGTACTTACTAGTGCACCTGTGTAAATCTCATGAAATAGATTTGTTTGTAGGCGAATATGGTTGATTTGTTCCATGTTTTTTTTATAGGTGTACATATTTTTGCACTTGTGTATGAAAAATAAGTCGGTGTATGGGTATGAATGGTCGATTTTATGCATGTTTTGTAGGGTGTACATATTGGTGCACCTGTGTAATTCTTATGAAAAAGTAGGTTTGTATGTGTTTATGAATGATCGATTTTATGCATGTTTGGATGGGTATACATATTGATGCACTCTTGTAATTCCCATGAAAAAGAAGGCTAGGGTGTGATTATGAATGATTGATTTTCTGCCTTTTTTGCAGAATGTACGTATTGATGCAGCAGTGTATTTTTACATGAAAAAGTAAATTCATGTGTGATTATGAATAAACGGTTTCATGCATGTTTTGCAGGGATGTACATATAGGTACAACAATGTAATTCCCATGAAAAAATAGGTCAGAGAGTGGAAAAGTAGGCCAGAGAGTGGATATGAATGACCATTTCATGCATGTACATTTTGATGCACCATCGTATTTTCCATGAAAAAGTAAATTTTTGTGTGGTTATAAATAAATGGTTTCATGCATGTTTTGCAGGGTGCACATATTGGTGCATCAATGTACTTCCCATGAAAAAAGAAGGTTGGGTGTGGTTGAATGATCGATTTTAAGCATGTTTTGCAGGGGGTGTAATTTCCATGAAAAAGTAGGTTCGACAGTTGATATGAACAACCAATCTCATGTATGTTTTGTAGGTGTGTACAAAGTGGTGCATATGTGAAAAACTTATAATTTTTTTGGGCGTGTCCATTTTTTTGTACACCGTATAATGATGCGAAAATTATTTTTTTTTTTAAAAGTGAAAATTATATAGTCATATGGGTAATCTTTTTGTAGCTATCGGATAAATCGTTTTGTAGTCATATGTATAATCTTTTTGTAGGTGTGTACAAAAAGATCATATCGGATAATCTTTTTGTAGTCATACTAGCCCTTAACCCGTGCCGTTACGGCACGGGCCATGATTTTGGTTCATTTTTAATATATCGTATAATTTGTGTCCCGAATAGTTATCAACTCCTTATGATTTAATATGGGTTTGTCATAAAAATAGTTGGGATTTTCCTCTCTTTTTCCTCTTGTTTTTTTCCTTTAATATTTTACCGCCGGAGATTTGCTCAAACGAAAGAAATATAATCTTAACTTCCAGACACTTTTTTATTTAGGTTCATCGCTTATAATGAGATAATGCTCTACATGAACATGGAAGTTTAAATATTTTTTGGAAATATGTCGTCAGTAGCGCTCATCTCAGTAAAATTAACTAATCAATACCGTCCATAAAACTCTTCCCATGCTCATATTTCGCTCCAGCTGACTCATCTATCATGGTCATGTTGTTGATCCTCCAAATAGGAAGAGAATATTATTTTTTTTGCATCGAACGGATGATATAAACTCTCCAATGTGACATGATTTTCCTGTAATTTTTCAACACCCATTAGATGACAATGTTTAAAATGTGTACCCATTACCTTTTCAAAGGGATTGTATATATACGAACCTCTGCCATTAAATCTTCAACAAAGTATTGTGCCCAGCAGTTCGTCTTAACGAAGGCTTTGGTAACTTCAAAATTCTTGGATATTTTGTCACTTCTATATGTTCCTACCTTCACTTGGAATACAATCTGGCGACACATTACCTCATAAAGAACCTTGATCCTATTTCAAATTAATAGGTTGTCAATAGATCCTTTACCAAAAGTTGACATCTTCTACGTTGAATATTTTTAAAAAAAATTATGGTATTGTGGATCGTTGCTTTCTAATATTGTAGATTTCAAAATTGGCATCTTCAAGTCCCATGAATTTCTAAGTTTATATATTCCGTTTGTTTTTAACATATTAGTTAGCCATATTAGGTTTGTTACTAACTTTAAACTTGATGTCATCTTCTACAGTGAACTTTATGTGATTTCAGAATCAAAATAGTTATACCTATTTCATTCGTATCAAGTAATCCGTTGTATATCCCAACAATTCTTCTACAACAATTCCATTCTTTTGTCGTTTCCAGACCATCAGTAGCCATTATTGTCAAATGCAATCTGTCTAATTTTTGTTGATGTTATGTATTTGCAATGTTCATTTTTCTTAAATAAATAGATTGTGGAAAAACTAAAAAAAAAAAGAAGAAAATGAACATAAGTATTACATCGGGTCTAAGTTACTATATCCAAAATACTCCATAATCGCTTTTGGTGCCTTGTTTCCTCAAATTCCTCGTTGCATTCTACCAAGACATGCAACACCAATCATTTGCGAAGTGAGCTATTTGCGCAAGTGTGGTCAATGTATCCCTTACCAGTAATAATAATAACAACACGTCAATTTTTTTCAAGGCGTCCAGTTGTAGATGGTATGAATCTAATAGATTTGAATTGTACCTCAATTTTAGATATCACCTTCTTCTCACATAACATATCAATTGAGGAAGGAAAAATCTTGACCACTCTTTACATAGGCAGAGTTAGCCAAAGTATGTTTTGCAATTTTATTACGTGGAAATTATTATTAATCCGTATTTTAGTCGGCTCCTATTGAAGCCAATCTAATTAGTCCTATAGAAAGTTAATCTTAAGTTTTTTACCTTATTTCTTGACCAAATTATTGAATTATTCTCAGTCATATTCTGCTTTGTGTGATCTACCCATCTGTATCTACTATACCTTCTAACCCAGTGAATGAAACCTATACATATTGATCCGTAATTTGATATTGTTGATTTGTAACCAAGAGGTCGCATGATTTGAGAATGTAAAATATAAAAAATATTCTATAAACATTGGAGGTGAAATTTAGATTTATGATTTAGAGTTTTTTATAATGATTTTGATGAACAAACATAATTTTCAAACAAATATTTTAGAATGCAAATACAGTTTCCCGGTCAATAAGGTTTTATATCGGAATTGAGTGAAAGTTGTTATCTTTATAGGTAGTTATCGCGAAACAACTCGAAATTGATGGTCTTTCAGAAAAAAAGAATGTAACAGTACTTGGGAGAGTGATAATGTTCTCTTACGCGGGTACACCAATTGTGTTTATATAATACGGATACCGTTTCGGTGATCCAACAGTTATGATCATATTGTCTTATACATTCCGTATCATCCTCGAAATATTTGATTTCCGTCCTTATCAATCGTGCTAAAAACAACCAATTACATCTTTCACAATATAATGTTGCATGTTTTGTGAAGATTTTTTTTTACTCGGTCAATAAAGCTCACTAAAAAGCAAAAACTATTATCATCCACTACTATTACCAACACCCACCACCATAAAAACCATCCACCGCCATTGTTTCTTCCACCAATAGTAATGTTACCACCTCCACCATTCACAAACACCCGCCACCGTTTATACTAATCCTACTTCCACCACCACCATTAGAATTAATATAGTTTTAGTAAAATTATTTATTAATAAAATTATGTATTTATGTTAGATTATTAAAGGGACATTTATAATAGAAATATAATTAATCATTGTGAACAATCAATGAGACACTAATTAATAAAACATTTAAAAGTGGTTAAGTTGAACAAACCCCAGCAGTAAATTAATCTTTGCCAAGGACAAATCCTGACCACTCTTTACATAGACAAATCGATAATAAGTAATTTCATATGTTCAGATCTTGATTCGTATCGTTCGTTTAGTTATTACATAACATGGCAATTGATTGCACCAATTTTTTAAAATGGACATGTGTTTTATCGAGTTTATTTTAACATTAAATGATCAACCACGTTTTATACTTTATAATATAACGCTACATATTTTGTGGCGTTATGAAATTAGCATAATATGTTTTTGTTCACCAATACCCGCCACCACCATAAACCCATATGAATCCATTTTTTTTATCCACCACCACCTAGTGGCAGATCCAAGGGTTGACTAACCTGGCTCTAACCCCTTAAATTTTTAATAACTACATAAATTTTTTAGTTTATTTTATAAATAGTACTTTGTCCATATATATTTATGGTTTAGTCCACCAAAGTTTACATGTTTCTTTTTTTTTTTTTTTAAAAGTAGGCCTCGTCAATGTCAATTTTTGACTCCACCACTGCCACCATCACTGCCACCTACCCCATGTAGGTTGTTGGACGCAATTCTAATTTCCAATCACAAATGCCATGTATGAGGTTTAGATTGAACAAAATGTCGTCAATTGATTAATTTCATTATTTTTTTTCCGTGTATATATTCGTTTTTGTATATCAATCAAATTTATTTTAACATTAAAAAATCATGATTTATACGATATACTACCAAAGATAACAGGGGTACCATTTGGGTGATCCAACTACGATCATGAAAATATTGTCTTGTATGATATCATCCCTGAAATATATGGTACCTTCATTTATCAAAAGTGTTAAAAACAACCAACCACATCTTCCACACTACGATGTTATCGATGTTGTAACGACAACATAAAATTAATAATGTCCACCACTACTCACCAGCATTCACTGTCACTACTTCTTCCACCACAAACCAAGAGCGGAGCCAGGATTTTGAGGAAAGATGCAGAAAAAAATTCTTGGCAAGTTGGATACATGTGAAAAATGGACTTTGTATCCCATTTTACGATAAAAGAACCAAAATAAGTATAATTGTGCTTGGCTTCGCCCTTAACACCACTAATCTTTCGGCCTCCACCTCTTCTAATACTCATTGTCGCCAAAAATGTCTATTGATATTATTTATCAAAATTACTTATTAATAGAAATAAATATTATAATTAATTAAGAAAATAGTTATAATTAAAAAATGATTAGTCATTTACTATGAGCAATTAGTGAACCACTAACTAAAGAACACTTCATAATGAATAGATTATTTATTATGTGCAATTAGTGAAACACTAATTAATAAAACAATAATGATATTTAAGTTGAACAAACCACCATCGTTGATTTATCTTTTCTACTAATTCCAACCAAGGTGGAACACTGGTTAGAGGCCACTCTTATGACACAATAGGTCATGAGTTCGAACCTCCCCGTTATAATTTTTGAAAATCCATATCTTGACTTGATTATTCATTTTTCTTTCTTAATATTGGAATAAACGCCACACATGCGAGTTGTAGGGTATGGCACGAAGCACCGCAGCCCTTGATTTATCCTCGTCCGGACAAATCCCGACCACCACTAACAAAGACAAACTTATCCTAGCTTTGTTTTGTACTAATGATGGATAAATCGTTTTTAAATTATTTTTATGGACTTAACTGCAAATATGTGGACTAAATTGTAATAATAAGGGTTATTAGTGTACTTTCCATATTTCAAATAAATAATGGACTAATTTGTACTAACTAGTATATTTAGATGTGATTTTAGACTAAACCTTATTTTTCCCTTAGGGATAACCATGTAGTTTCCATGTCTCTCTTCAGCCTGGTAAAAATCATACCCGTTGTGTTCAGAGAAATGAGTAGCTTCCTTGCATACTAGTATCTCAATTAAATACCAGCAAGGGTGGCTCTGTGCAGTTCACATCCCCGGCATATATAATCATAAACCAAATTATGCACAAAGACTATAATGAAGCAGTGAAACAAGATGACAAAAAACAGAACAACAACCAAAATATCTGCGCAATAAACATGTTGGTGAAGTTTGTCTGGAATAATTCTCTTTCAACTAAGTCCGCGTTTCCAAGAAAATCATAGAAGGAAAACATCAATGCTCTTGTACAGTTTGTAATGTAAGTGATAAAATAATCGACAATAGTGTAGTATAACATAATGCCTATCAATAGACACTGAAATTTTCTTTGTCACACTGCAGAACAGATTTAATTGACACTACCAAAGTGGGATGAAGTGCATTAGAACAAGCAAAGATGTCGAGAGATTCTATCTTAAACCTTCAGAATCAATCTGCAAATTCAATTAAGTTTTGCAGTTCCCCGAGCTTTCTGTAGGGTTTAACTTGTTATTTCAGATGTTTGAGACAAAATTATGTACCTCTAACAAAGAATGCCCTCTTAACACTGGGCAAACAATATCTTTCTTTTGTAACCGACCTTCAAGAGAAGGAAAATACTGCTCCATGGCTCTCTCTCAGCTGTTGAATTCATACAAGATCAGACTAGCATACAACCAAGGTAACATTGGCAGTTTTGTTTCACTTTCCAAACGTCTTCAGCAATTTAACATTGGAGTTCACAGTTTAAGCACACATTCTGCAAATTAGTGATCAATGAAGATTTCAGTCAGGAAGAAGAAAAAAGAAGATGGCTAATTAACTGAAAATAGCACTAGAACACACATTTAGTACCAGAAATCAACCATTTAAATTACAGAAAAACATCTTACGTATAAATTACTGCTTATGGGCTTTCAACACGCATATTGTACTTGAACTGCAAGTTTTTATGGATTTTTCTACCAGAGTCGAACATTCTAAAATGGGCTCAGAAGAATGCGATTGGCAAGGGCTTCCATGGATATTAGTTAGATGCTGGAGAAGCCATTTATCTACTCACTAGTCCCATGGGCCATGGTATTAACTGTTAAGCATGGGACAATAAAGTTTCACTACTAAATCCAGCATACCTCAAGGGGAAAAAATGACTATATGACATGATAAAGCTTTGATGTTACTTCCTAAAGCATACCACTCTTAGTAATTCATAATTACTAGGTAAAACATTTACATCTACTGCTATTGTTAAAGAACAAATTTGAGTCAGGTTTGATAGAAGTCATTGTTTCAAAAAATACAATCAATTTTATACATAGAAGGTAAGATGTATCTTGCACCACAAACTGTGGTAAAATGAGCAAGTTGCACTGGTTTTGGAATTGATGAACAATACGAGAAAAAATCCCTTACTTGTGCTTTGTTTCTAGCTCTGAAGTTCTCTACCCCAGTGTGAAATATCATATCCAATGATTAGCTGAAGCGAATGGACATAGCCTCGGCATGAAAAAGATGGCGCAATACAATAATCTAGGGTGCTTTAGGATGAGAAAGCATCCCCAGGAATTTAAAATCCATGCTTGAACATTGCTCCAACTACCTGCTCTACTTTGGTTCTGTGACCATAATCCGTGTAGGCTCTGTACATAATCAAGAATGTTTTCTTTGATGGGCCAATATTAGATTGTTCCATATCTTCAAGAACTTTTTCCATTTCCTCCAGCCGATTTTGTGATGAATACATGACCATCTTACAATGATACAAGGATCGACAGATCCTCCATCTAGCAGACTCGGCCTGTTTCACAAATTTTGCTAGCTCTTCGACAACATTGCAACGGAAAAAAGTTGCTATGATTGCTAACATCACATTCTTTGTTACAACCCTAGTGTTACGATTAAAAGCATCATCGATATAACTCTGCATGCGTTCTATCAAGTTCTCTTGGGCATAAACGTTAATTAGCTTCACATGTAACCAAGTCCTATAATCCACTTCCGGGATAATCTTCATCAATGCTTCAATCTTCCTAACCCTATAAGGGTCAGAAGAATCACAGTATGCAACAATCATGGTTCTTACTAGTACCACATCTGTCTCATTTACATGATCCTTAACCAATTCATAAATACTCTCCATCTTATCCACTTTCTTCCAATGTGCATAACCTCGAAGCATGTACAAATGGGTTTTAATATCAGGTTTGACAGGTCCTTGTTCCATGAATAAATACATCCACTCCATTTTATCAAATTGCCAAGTAGTAACATACCCAGAAATCAGATTGTTATAAGTGGTTATATTAGGAGAGAGGTTCGCCTCCTTTATATCCAAAAATATCCTCTCCATGTAAGGTACCAAACACAATCGACCATAAAGTGAAGCTAAAATGTTATAAGTAACAATAGTCGAAACGACTTCTTTCTTCATTTCAATAAACAACTTCCGACATTTCCAATCCAAACCATTGTACAAATATGCTGACATTAAAGCATTATACGTTGAAGCCGTCCTCCTCCCCATACTAGCAACCTCCATAAACAACTCAACAGCAAGGTCAACATCCTTAACTCTACCAGAAATCATAATCCCCTTGGCATATTCCTCCGTTTCCATAGCCCAACCATCTTGATTTTTTTTTTAAATCTCCAACTAAACACCTGCAAAATTATACCCATGACATCATATTAATCATTCACACATAAGCTACATCACACTATTTTCAAAACCCTGGAAAAATTATCAAAATTCATACCTGCAGAGCTAATTGAGGTCGTGACTTTATCTGATTAAGTAACTCAATAAAAGCCGAACTCCCATGTCTTGGAAACAAATAACTAGAATCCAAAATTCCTTCAATCTTCACCAAATCAGAAGCATTTTCAAGCAATTTATCTCTCAACTTAGATACATCAAAAATGAAAATGGGTTCTTCATCAAATCTATAACTAGTAGAAGGATCTTTCTCAGTAAACAATTTGGTAATCTCTCTAGTAAAATCATTTTTTGAACAAAAAGAACGAGATTGAATAAAGGGTTCTCCAATAAATCTACGATTTAGGTTTTTCTGTGTTGTTTTAGGTTTTACATACCATTTTTGTTGTTGTTGAATCAGTTCCGATTTAACCCTGTTTGAAATTCCCAATACTCTCTTCATCTTATTGTGATGAGTTTCGGATTACTCATGATTGATGCTCACTAGGGTTTTCATTAGGGTTTATAATTTGAAGAAGAAATATCTTTCGTGTGTAATAAGATGAAGAGTGAATATGGACTCTTCACGGACTCTTTTTGCTCGGAATCAAACTCGGGCTTGCAATGTGGGCTTGCAAATATGGATAACTATACGGACTCTGTTTGCTCTGATAAGGAAGCACAACCCAAAGTGAGTGCTATTTTTTCTACTAAGTTAACAAAAGAAGAACATGAGATTTTTCGTACAATTACAAAATTTGATACTCAACAAAAGTATTTGAAGGACTTTTCTTTTAGAAAGGAGTATGTCAAGGAAACACAAGATTAGTTAAAAAGAATGAAGACTCCAAAGAAGAAAGCTAAAGGAGGCGGAAACACTTAATCTCAATTTCTGAGAGGAGTGTTTGCTGGTTACTATTGGCGCTATAAAAAGTGAAGAAAATTTAGGCGTTTAGTCTTCTTTTTTCTTTTCTCTGTTTATTTTTATTCAATTATGAGTTTTTGGCTTTCATAGTAGTTATTTATTTTACCCCTTTGGTTTATGGGGTAGGGGGCCTTGTGCCTCCTTCTTGTAATTCTTGTAATTACGTTTTTTTTCTTAATAAACTATTGGACTTAGCAAAAAAAGATGAAGAGTGAATATGAAAGTTTCATGGCGGTAGATCTAGTTAAGGCATTTCGGATGGGGTACTATTGGGATTCTATGGTAGTATATTTCAGCATCCCAATAATTGATGTTGGCAGCTTCTGAGTTTAGGGTTTTGGATTTTAGGCACTGGTGTTGGGTTTTGGATTCTTGGGTACGACTAAGTCCTATGAGCTAGATTGAGCTGCTAGATTAGCAGAAAAGTGTCGCAGTTCAAAAAAAAATTGTGGCCTATTTGTTCACACTAGTTCTCTTTCCTAACATGTGCTCGTAGTTGAACTAGTAGCGAGATTGAAGCGCTGAATGGTTCAACGCTAAAAAAGACTACCTTTTCAATGAATGGTTCAGTTCTAGGTGATTTATTTTTTGATCTGATGGCTGAGATTTAAAGCGCTGAACCAAACAGCCTGGGATGACGTGGACTGCTAATCTAGCTGCTAGATTAGCACTCCCATAGTGTTTAGGAGGTAGTCCTAGCTGACGTAAACTGCTAATCTAGCTGCTAGATTAGCAACCATAGGACTAAGCCTAAGAGAATATTTGGTGGGCTAGCTAGCATTTATGAAGGGGGGTATCTTTTTTCTTTTTTGGTTGAAGAAACATCTTAATTTCATTAATACAAGAAGAACGAATACATTATGCTAAATAAAATTGCTTTTGCAAAAGGCATGAGGTAAGACTTTTTTATTACAAATGAGTGACTTGGGAAACGTGCAAATGAGATCTGGTTTTAACCTGTCGAAAGAAATTATCGATCCAGGAGGAAGAAAATCAAGACATCCTGATGAAAATCAAGTAGATCAAATCTTAGAAGAAGGGATAGATGAGGAGATGAGGGAAAGCTCTGCGGTTAATCCTAAATTTTCTTTTGCAGAGAAAGTTAAAGGAAATTTAGCACCATGGTCGTATTGGAAGGAGGATGAAGATTTAGTCAATAATGATTTTCATATGGAGCATCTGAACCTAAACGGAGAAGGTGAAAAGGATGGGGATGAAATTCCAATGATTAACATTGATGTGGAAACTAGACAGAGAATTAGTTCGCCGTGGAAACAATGTTTAATTGGATAAGTAATGGGAAGAACTGTCGGTTTCAAGTTCATTTAGGAGAAAACAAAATTTTTATGGAAACCCAGAAGCAATATACAAATTCTTAATTTGGGTAAGGATTTCTTCCTCTTTAAATTTGATCAATTATATGATATGAGAAACTCAATTATTCCCTATTCACATACACAAATAGATAGATCGAATTGCTAGGAATTTTTTCTGGGGCCATGATTCAACAGTTAAAAAACTCCACCCCATAGGATGGACCAAACTAAATAAACCAATAGCAAAAGGAGGTCTTGGCATAATAAAAAGTAGTCACCACAATAAAGCCTTATTCACGAGAAGAATCTGGAACATGCACGACCAACCTAATTTCATTTGCTCCAGATTATATAATGAGAAACATCTTCGAAATCAACCCATCTTCCAGGAAAACACTCCAATCCCTTCCTCTTCCAGCCCACAATGGAAACAAATGGCATCTCTCATACCTACATTACAAAAACTCATTTTCCATAGAATCGGAAATGGTCTAGACACACCTATCCAAGCAAATTGGTTACCTCACCATCAAAACCTAAACACGGACCAATACTACCCAATCCAATCAGTTTCCGATCTTATTGACCCCTCCACCCATAATTGGGATCATGAACAACTGAATCACCTCCCAACTACCGCTATCCAAAATATTTTAAACATCCAACTTCCCCTAGACATGCCTCAAGATAAAATCATTTGGCCACATTCAAAATCTGGAAAATACACTACTTCCACTGGGTACAATTGTTTAATACAACAACAAGACACCCAGCACCATATAAAGCCCCTTCCTCCCACTAAATTCTTTTGGAACTTACCTTGTCCACCAAAAATTCAGCTTTTCTTTTGGAAATCTATAAATGAAGGTCTCCCGACTTTATCCCTTTTACACCGCATTAACATCTATAATTCCAACCAATGCCCCCGATGCAATGCCGAACCGGAAACAACGGAGCACATGCTTATTCACTGCCCAATACCAGCAGCATCCTGGAATATCCTATTATCTTGCATATTAACAAACCAAACCAACATCAACTCAAATATCACTATAAACAATCAAACAATCATTAACCAAATTCTACAAAACACTAGCCATGCCCCCTTTATATCATCTTGTTGTTTTCTGTTCTGGAACATTTGGATTTCCAGAAATGATTTAGTTTTCAAACAACATCGTACAACCCCAGACAACATCTTGACACTTGCCCTGCAACAACAAAAAGATTCTGAATGGGCAAAACAAGTTTTACCCCCACTTTTACATGGGGATACACCATCCAGAGCTCCACTAAAAAATACCAGAGAAACAACAACGATATTAGCAGGATGGACCAGACCAGATCCGGATTGGATAAAGATCAACATGGATGGGGCTGCTAGAGGACATCCGAGAATGGCGGGAGCAGGTTTAATTTGCAGGGATTCGACGGCTCAAACTACAATGGCTCTAGCGCAACCTATAGGTATCACTACGGCGCTAATAGCTGAAACGTGGGCGATTCTGCTAGCTTCAAGGACCGCAATGGAGAGACAATGGCCAAAAGTCATCTTTGAGACAGACTCAGAAAACCTGATGCGATTCGTTAAAAAAGAACTTGAAGCTCCATGGTATGTTGCAGAAATGATTACAGAAATAAAACAAAGAATGCGACAAATTCCTCACTGCACAATTCAACACAACTATAGAGAAGGTAATCAAGCGGCAGACGGTATAGCAAACTATGTGGCAGACGGGGAGTCAAGCAGGAAACCTATCAACTTCAGTCTGGGACCATACTTTCCCACATTTTATTAGCCAACTTTTATTTAATGACTCAGGGTACAAAATACCCACGTGTAATTACTCTTTAGTCCGTTTTTTTCCCCGTTTTTCTCATGCTTCAAAAAATATATATGAGAAAAGTAGTTTATCAGGGTCCTTGGTTTGTTAGAGGTCATTTTCTTTCATTACAACGATGGTCACCAGAATTTAAACCCTCCAAAGCTAATTTAAGTACTACAATTATATGGGTTAGAATTCCTGAATTACCAATTGAATATTTTGATAAGGAAATTCTAAAACAAATTGGGAATGAGATAGGCATGGGTATTAAGGTTGATATTACTACTGATAATGTGACTCGGGGAAAATTTTCTAGAATTTGTGTTGAGATAGATTTGTCTAAAGCTTTAATCCCTAGAGTTAGGGTTGGTAACTCCATTCAATAGATTATTTATGAGGGTATCAATAATTTCTTTTTCAATTGTGGAAAGGCTACTCTTAAAACAGATAAATGCCCTTTAACTCATAGCAAGAAGGATTTGGATACTATGAAGACAAATAATAAGGCAGTAAATAATGATAAAGTGATGGAGGGTAATCATGAATTTGGGTCGTGGATGTTGGTGGAGAATCGGAGAAATCTCCGGAAGATTTATGTCAGGTTAGAGAAGGTTCTAGAGTCCTTAATGATGAAGAACATTATACTAAGGCCGTTTCTAACTCGGGGAATCGGTTTGAAATCAGTGGCCGAATCGGGAAAGGTTCAGATGTTAACAAAAAGATCCAAGAGAGGTTTTTAGAAGCAGTGGGTCAAATCAAAGTAGCTATTTAGCATATAGAGTTAAGCCCAACATTGGGAATAAGGATCCATTAATTAAAAATTATGATAGTGGTAATATCGGAGATAAAAATATTATGAAATCTAATGATAATTTTTTGTCTAGGAAAAACAAATATGGAGGCTTTATCAGTGTAGATGAAGAGTTGGACCAATCTGAGAATGGTCTTGATAATTCAACGTATATTCAAAGCAAGTTACCTACATGCAAGAGAAAACTGAGAAGGCTACTGAAGAGTTTTTTGGTGCAAATAAAAACTGGGAGTTTAACTCTGATTTTTCTCACAACAAACAAACTAAAAACAAATATCACAGAGAACATGGAGAATCAAGTACATCCAAAGTGAGAGAAGTGGAAAGAGAACCAGAGGTGGTGGTAACTCTAGTAGACGAGGAGGAGGAGGAAGAGGAACAAGTTCCAGTGGAGGCATAGAATCTGAATGCTCCCCTCAATCTGTTTTCAGCAAGCTTAACCAGGCCATTGGTGGATTCATGGATGGTGGAAGACTTATTTAAGGTAGTAATAGAGCAGGAAGTGAGACAATATGGACCAGAGTTCTAGAGGTTGGTGAAGGAACAATGGCATGTGCTGGTGGAAATACGAGAAGCAATACTTCAAATGGCAGACTTTTTTGCCAGAGTACGTACAAGAATGAGGATGCTAGGAGAAGAGGCTCATGTGGAGGAGGAGGAACCTCCAATTCAGAGAGAACAAATTCAGCAGATGATATAGTCAATAAATTTACCATGTGGAGGAGGAGGAACCTACAACTAGCACAGATTATTCGCAAGCATGCAGAGATAGCTCCTCCAGGGAAAGGGTGCGCCTCAAAGGTCTTGCACGCATATTACATGCGAGAAATAATACTCCCACCAAGAATCGAGACCCCTATCCTAGTAAGAGGGCCAAACGATCTGTCGAGGTTCGAGATGAAGATAGTTACTGAAAATACGGGGGTCTAACAACCACACCCAACAATTCGTTTGGCAATCTGAGAGGACTTACTCCAATATACTTTCTAGAGAATCAACTAGACAGTCAGACTCAATCTAGAGAAAAGTATATCAAAGAGTTTAATATCTCTAACTCTTAATTCAATCCGCAATCAAAAAAAAAGAAATCTGCGAGCCCGATTGAATATAAGAGGAATAACTTGAACGGTACCAAAGACCAATGTTCAAGTGTCAATCAATGTAAATCAACAACCAAAGGTTGGATATTCTAATTGATTGAACTTAACGCACAACCTATGATATTTCAATTATATAACAAAATATAATGCCGAAATGAAATAACATAGATACCAGAATTTTGTTAACGAGGAAACCGCAAATGCAGAAAAACCCCGGGACCTAGTCCAGATTGAATACCACACTGTATTAAGCCGCTACAGACTCTAGCCTACTACCAATTAACTTCAGACTGGACTGTAGTTGAATCCTAATCAATCTCACACTGATTCAAGGTACAATTGCGTTCCTTACGTCTCTGATCCCAGCAGGATACTACGCACTTGATTCTCTTAGTTGATCTCACCCACAACCAAGAGTTGCTACGACCCCAAAGTCGAAGACTTGATAAACAAATTTGTCTCACACAAAAAAGTCTATAAGATTGAATAAATTTTTCTCCCACAGAAATACCCAAGAGTTTTTGTTCCGTCTTTTGATAAATCAAGGTGAACAAGAACCAATTGATAAACCAGACTTATATTCCCGAAGAACAGCCTAGTATTATCAATCACCTCACAATAATCTTAATCGACTAGCGAAATAAGATATTGTGGAATCACAAACGATGAGACGAAGATGTTTGTGATTACTTTTATCTTGCATATCGGAGAAATTAATCTCGAGTCAATTATTTTAATTGTACTCAATACGATAGAATCGGGCAAGAACACGCAACTACAAAGAAAATAGTTGGGTTTGGCTTCACAATCCCAATGAAGTCTTTGAAGTCGTTAACCTACAGGGTCTCGATAGAAACCTAAGGTTAAAGGAGAATCGACTCTAGTTATGCAACTAGTAACACACATGAGGTGTGGGGATTGCAAATCAGAGTTTCTAGAGTTCTCCTTTATATAGTTTTCAAATCAGGGTTTGCAATCCAAGTTACCTTGGTAACAAAGCATTCAATATTCACCGTTAGATGAAAAACCTGATTCAACCAAGCTAAAATCTTTCAACCGTTAGATCGAACTTAGCTTGTTACACACAAATGAAATGTACCCTCATTTGGGTTTATGTAACCATACTTAAACGTGTACACCATGTTGGTTCAAAAATAGTTAACCGAGGTTAGACATATGATCACTCTCATATAAACCTTATTCATCTTAACCATAACTAGTTAAAATGACTCAAATGAAACTAGTTGAAGAACTGTTCAATTGCTATATTCTCATAGAAGTATACAAGATCACAATTGAAGCAAAATCGGTTTGATTCACTTGAATCAATAAATGAACATTATATCCACGGTTTGCAAAGATTGCATTCCTTATTTTATAAATGTTTAGGTTCATATACACAACCAATTTTAGAAAGTAACCACTTAAGTATGTGTACAGGTATGCGTACTTAAGTAACCCTATTTGAGTTTGTTTTGGTTTTCAAACTCAGCAGAAATTCACGGACGTGAACTTTCTACCAGTATGCGTACATGTACGCATACTTTGGTAACTGGTTGAGTTGGTTTTTGATTTCCAAACTGAACAGAAATTCACGGACGTGAACTTCCGCCGCATATGCGCCCGGTCTCCATCAACCATTTAGTACACACACAAGTATGTATACATTTGGTTCCCGGTTTTGGACTTATACACAAATGTGCGAACACACTATATATGCCTATATCCAAAGATGGTTACATGATTCTAAGCTCTTTATTTCAATCATTGAAACATCCTTAGAGGATGACAATAGCCGTTTTCACACACTATTAGCATCAAAGCAATTTTCAAGATATTGAAATAATCATTATCGAAACATTCCAAGTCTACATTAAATGATGTATCACACAAACCATGTAAGATGTTACTCGACAATTTTCTCATGATATAAGATGAACTTGGTCGAAATATGTAAGCGAGATAAACTCACTCAAAATCTCAAATGTGTATATAGAAAATTATATCGTAATACGACTTATGTCTCAATATATGAGATATAGTAGAAAATTGACTTTCCAAGTGATGGATGAGTTTAAGTCTCCACATACCTTTTGTCGATGAAGTTCCACAAGCTCCCCTTAGTAGTTCTTCGTCTTCAAATGATGAACGCCATGAAAACTAAGCTCAACTACACAATCTATGTCCTAGTATGAGATATCTATAAATAGGCTAGAAATCAAGGCTTATAGTTTTGATCACTAACATTGACAAACATGCTTGAGATAGCAATGCATGCGAGTTCGACCGAGCAGTGCTCTAACAATCTCTCCCTTTGTCAATTTTAGTGACAAAACTATTAATACATATGGATTACAAAATAATTAAAAATTATAGCTTCTCATCCAAATGCTTGATCTCCTTGGCATCTTCAACACGACTCGAAAACTTCGTCACTTCCAAGTACTCCATGATTCTAAACGTGTTCAACTCAGCATCATAGTTGTTGAAGATCCGTAGCGATAACAATGAGAAAACAAATGCTCTCAATCATTGTTATATAGTGTCATAGTATTATTACACAGCATCAAAGTCCAATTGTATCACAACTTTGACAACAATACTATGGTGATATGTATCACTCCCCCTTAGTAAATACTTCATCTCAACATGAATACCACTCCCCCTTACAAAATGATCCGTAAACCATATGTATTTGTAGTATGAAACTACACATTAATTTTCCCCCTTTTTTTCAATATAAATTGGCAAAGGTACGAAAATTAGTGGGATCCTCATGAAATTTTCATAGAGATACTTCATGACCAAATATGAA
Source organism: Papaver armeniacum (assembly GCA_023531295.1). Taxonomy (NCBI): domain Eukaryota; kingdom Viridiplantae; phylum Streptophyta; class Magnoliopsida; order Ranunculales; family Papaveraceae; genus Papaver; species Papaver armeniacum. The sequence continues at coordinate 42,642 of JAJJWW010008105.1, read as the reverse complement.
TACCATACCAAATTATTTAGATGCCATCATAAAGCCGAAGCTAAATGCATTCATTAAGGAGTTTATAAAGATACAAGATAACCCCTATAATATTCCACAGCCGCACTCCCCACAAAGATTTGGAAATTAAGCACAAGTTCAAAAAGAACCCTCCCCCATAATATGTCATTCCCGAAGGAACAACAAAGGCGACCTTGCTGTTACAAGAAAAGAAGGATTTCTTTGGATATAACAAATCACATGAAAAAAATGAATTTGTATCCAAAAAATTCAATTGAAATAACCACAAGAGAACCCATGGTTAGTTCAATTGGAATACTCAACTAAATTAACCACAAAAATGTGATCAATTCAATTGGCCATGCTTGACATAAGAGAACTTACGGAGCAACACAGTATATGCACAAAAATTTTGGATCGGAGATCGACCAATACTGCGGAATACACAATGATTCATTATATTTTCCATCACTATTTGTATAATGACATACAATAGACATAATCCTTGTAAACAAAAGTTTTATCCTTTCTTACATCAAACAATGACATAAAAGGCTTTAACTTTTATAAGTCAAAAGTTCATTCTATCTTTTATCAATACTTTCATACTGACATAATAAAGATAACTTTTGAACAAGTATGGGACAGTCACAGGTTCACGAACATAAACAACATATCCCATAACAATTTGCAATATACAAAATCATAAAGATTAAAATTGCAAAAATCATCTTCCAAAAAACTTAGAATTTAAATAAATAAATCTAAAAACATGAAGATGAAAACGTTGGACATAGCTATGTGTACTCACAATAATGGCTATTCCAAACCCTAGTAATCTTTCTAAAACACAAGAAATAAATTCTCATAAGAAGTTTCCTATATATCAAGACAAACTCGTAATGCGCATATAAGATGATTTGTCCTTAGAGGGTAGAATCAATCTTTTTTGCGCGGATTTACGCCAAGAATAGCTACCAAAGGCTTATAAAAAGATTTTCTTAACAAAGAAGAACATAAAGTCTAACGACCATGCACCATAGTTCACATAAGATGATTGTGAACATTCAAGAATTTCATAGCAATGCGTACTACTGCACATTATTGAACTTCCTTCTTTGTGATTCACCAATATCATTCTTTTAAAAGCTACAAATGAGCTTAGAAGAGGATTACTCCAATAATCCAAGTTCCCAAGTCCAATAGAAGTAGAACAAGTGCAACGAAACGGAGCAACACACTCAAAAACAAGAGACACTAGAATGACCAATCTTAACTCATCCAAATTCAAGAATTCTCATTTCCATTTTGAATATAATTCAAAGAGTAAGAGAATGCAAAATAAATGAGGTCATTCCGAGTTCGGACGAAGAAGATACGGCCAAAACAAGTTTACCGAATATCGATGTCTATAGGCAAGTATGCATACGGCCATGCAAACGAATTTTCATGACCTGGGGTAGTATGCTAACGGGTATACGTACTAAAACCCCAGGATTTTGATTTTAAATGATGTTATGTATACTTGGTATGTCTACCATGAAGTCCAAACATCCCGAACTACTATTTTCATACCTAAACATTTAAGAACCTTAAACACAGATCAAGTTAGGTAGAAATGAACGATAATCAAGGTACATGGATCATTATAAGTACACTAAGCAAATAAAAACACAAATCTTGCTCAAATTTATAAACATACCTTTTTAGAAGAATCCAATTAAATTTTGCAGCCTTACCAAACATACTATGTGCGCCCCAATTCTTGTGCTTCCCTCACCGTATACATAGCAGGTCATTTCTTAGTGAGGATGCACTTCCAACACAATCAAGTTGTGTTTAGGTGCTCAATGTCTTGCTCACCATGGCACCAAGAAAGCGTTTCTTTCCAACTACTCTTACATCTTACAGTATTGAAAGAAACCCAAGGGACAATTTTTACAAGTTTTCAAAGAACATAAAAAGAACACAAGATAATTTGTGTTCCTGATTTCTTATTTTACACCTTACAAGAAACAGTTTCTGCAGATCATTTTTAGTATCGCATAGGGAAACTCTTTTGATAAAAAGAGACATCCTAATTTTTTCATAAGAAGGGACAATACTATTATCTTGGTAAGATGTATCAGGAATTGACCAATGAATTGATTCATGCTTAGAGGTGGGGCAGTCGGAAGACTTAGACTTAAAATCTTCTTGTAAACCGTTTACTTTGCTATAACTAGTTGGATTACACAGAGGAGGAACATTGCTCTCACTGATTAGTAAATCAATGTTAAACTCAACATGAATATTATTCATCATGACTAGATTTAGCTTATCAAGAGATTCTTGTTCTTTTGGGAGGTATAACTCAACATCAAGCGATAAGCATTCTAGTTTCTTTTCAAGCCCTGAAAACACTTCAAGGGATTTTAAACCTGGTGGAGGTTTAGATAGAATTTCTTCTACTGATTTTATCAAATCAGTCATGGAAGAGAATTCAAAAATACCTGGATCTGGAGGTGCGTTTATAGAGATACCACTTTTGTCCATATCAGATCACTACAAACGCAGACTTATGAGGTCTTTAACGTGTTTGCTTGCTCGGATACCAATTGAAAATGCGGGGTCTAACAACCACACCCAACAATTCGTTTGGCAATCTGAGAGGAATTACTCCAATATACTTTCTAGAGAATCAACTAGACAGTCAGATTCAATCTAGAGAAAAGTATATCAAAGAGTTTAATATTCAATCCGCAATCGGATAGAAATCTGCGAGCCCGGTTGAATATAAGAGGAATAACTTGAACGGTACCAAAGACCAATGTTCAAGTGTCAATCAATGTAAATCAACAACCAAAGGTCGAATTATCTAATTGATTGAACTACGCACAACCTATGATATTTCAATTATATAAACAAATATAATGCCGAAAAGAAATAACACCGACACCAGAATTTTGTTAACGAGGAAACCGCAAATATAGAAAAACCCCGGGACCTAGTCCAGATTGAACACCACACTGTATTAAGCCGCTACAGACTCTAGCCTACTACCAATTAACTTCATACTGGACTGTAGTTGAACCCTAATAAATCTCGCACTGATTCAAGGTACAATTGCGTTCCTTACGTCTCTGATCCCAGCATGATACTACACACTTGATTCCCTTAGTAGATCTCACCCACAACCAAGAGTTTCTACGACCCAAAGTCGAAGACATGATAAACAAATATGTCTCACACATAAAAGTCTATATGATTGAATAAATCTGTCTCCCACAGAGATACCCAAGAGTTTTTGTTCCGTCTTTTGATAAATCAAGGTGAACATGAACCAATTGATAAACCAGACATATATTCCTGAAGAACATCCTAGTATTATCAATCACCTCACAATAATCTTAATCGACTATCGAAGCAAGATATTGTGGAATCATAAACGATGAGACGAAGATGTTTGTGATTACTTTTATCTTGCTTATCGGAGAAATTAATCTCGAGTCAATCATTTCAATTGTACTCAACACGATAGAATCGGGCAAGAACACGCAACTATAAAGAAAATAGTTGGGTCTGGCTTCACAATCCCAATGAAGTCTTGGAAGTCGTTAACCTACAGGGTCTCAATAGAAACTAAGGTTAAAGGAGAATCGACTCTAGTTTTGCAACTAGTAACACACATGAGGTGTGGGGATTAGGTTTCCCTATTGCTAGAGTTCTCCTATATATAGTTTTCAAATCAGGGTTTGCAATCCAAGTTACCTTGGTAACAAAGCATTCAATATTCACCGTTAGATGAAAAACCTTATTCAACCAAGCTAATATCTTTCAACCGTTAGATTGAACTTAGCTTGTTACACACAAATGAAATGTAGCCTCATTTGGGTTTATGTAACCATAGCTAAACGTGTACACCATGTTGGTTCATAAATAGTTAACCGAGGTTAGCCATATGATCACTCTCATATCAACCTTATTCATCTTAACCATAACTAGTTCAAATGACTCAAATGAAACTAGTTGAAGAACCGTTCGATTGTTATATTCTCATAGAAGTATACAAGAACACAATTGAAGAAAAATCGGTTTGATTCACTTGAATCAATACATGAACATTATAGCCATGGTTTGCAAAGATTGCATTCCTTATTTTATAAATATTTAGGTTCATGTACACAACCGATTTTAGAAAGTAACCAATTAAGTATGCGTACGGGTATGCATACTTAAGTAATCGGATTTGAGTTTGTTTTGGTTTTCAAACTCAGCAGAAATTCACGGACGTGAATACTTTGGTAACTGGTTGAGTTGGTTTTTAATTTCCAAACTCAGCAGAAATTCACAGTTACATGCTGGGATTCTTCCCTTCCAATAGACAGAATGTTCCAGAACTCAATATGGACAGGAGTGAGTCCAGAGAAGATGGAGGAAGGCATGCAGAGACCTCAGAAACCTCATCAACAACAGTGGAATGCATTTCCAATGGAGGCGAACAACCGATCACAACACAACTCATTTCCAATGAAGATCATGACATGGAATTACAGAGGGGCTGCTAAACCCTTCTTTGAAGTCATTGCTAAGGACTTAATTAGGAATTACAAGCCTAATATTTTCATTATCCTTGAGACTCGTCTCAATGGTGCTATAGCTAGTCAAGGTTGTCAAAGGTTAGGTTACAATAGCTCTCTCATTGTTGATTCTCTGGGCTTTTCTGGTGGTTTATGGATGTTGCGGAATAAGGAAGATGTTGAGAGTAAAGCTTCTTCGATTTAGAGATAAGTTATTCATGCTGTGGTGAATGTTCCAATAGTGAAACCTTGGATTTTATCCTCTATGTATGTTGGTACAAATCCGGGGATCATGAATGTAGTTTGGGATGAAATGAGGAAAGTGGCTAGTCTTGATTGTCCAGTTGGTGTGGTGGGTGATTTTAATGTTCTGCCGAAGCTTTCAGACAAGAAAGATGTTAATATTCCTATATATGGTCAATTATATCTCAATCTTTCAATTCAATCCGCAATCAAACAAATAATAATTTGCGAGCCCGATTGAATATAAGAGAGATAACTTGAAAGGTACCAAAGACCAATGTTCAAGGATCAATCAATTTCAATCAACAACCAAAGGTTGGATTTACCAATTGATAGATTCAACGCACAACCTGTGATATTTCAATTATATAACAAAATATAATGCGAAAAAGAAATAACACAAACACCGGAAGTTTTGTTAACGAGGAAACCGCAAATGCAGAAAAACCCCGGGACCTAGTCCAAATTTGAACACCACACTGTATTAAGCCGCTACAGATACTAGCCTACTACAAATAGTTGAACCCTAATCAATCTCACATTGATTCAAGGTACAGTCGTGCTCCTTACGTCTCTGATCCCAGCAGGATACTACACACTTGATTCCCTTAGCTGATCTCACCCACAACTAAGAGTTGCTACGACCCAAAGTCGAACACTTGATAAACAAATCTGTATCACATAGAAAAGTCTATTAATTAGATAAATCTGTCTCCCACAGATATACATACGAGTTTTTGTTCCATATTTTGATAAATCAAGGTGAACATGAACCAATTAATAACCTAGACTTATATTCCCAAAGAACAGTCTAGAATTATCAATCACCTCACAATAATATTAATCGATTAACGAAACAAGATATTATGGAATCACAAACGATGAGGCGAAGGTGTTTGTGACTACTTTTCTATCTTGCCTATTGGAGATATAAATCTCAAGCTAATCTTACGATTGTACTCAAACGCGATAGAAACAACAAGATCAGATCACGCAATTACAGAGAAAATAGTTTGGTCTCGCTTCACAATCCCAATGAAGTATTTAAGTCGTTAACCTACAGGGTTTCGTGAAAAACCTAAGGTTAGAGGATAATCGATTGTATCTTATACAACTAGTATCACACAGGAGGTGTGAGGATCAGGTTTCTCAGTTGCTAGATTTCTCCTTTATATGGATTTCAAATCCGGGTTTGAAATCTAAGTTACCTTGGTAACCAAGCATTCAATATTCACCGTCAGATGAAAACCTGATTAGATTCAAGCTAATATCTTTCAACTGTTAGATCGAACTTAGCTTGTTATACACAAATGAAATGTAACTTCATTTAGGTTTGAGTAACTGTACCTAAACGTGTACACTTAACTGGTTCAACAATAGTTAACTAATATTAGTTGTTTCCTCTTCTTCAGAATCATATGAATCAGAGCTCTCATCTAGAGTTACAGCCAGAGCCTTGCTTCCAGTGTATTTCTTAAGATTGGGACAGTCTTTAGCAATATGACCAAACCCTTTACACTTAAAGCATTGCAGCTGATATTCATCATCTTCTTCATGATCCTTTTTGACAGGAACTCTATCATATGGACAAGAAGATCGATGAGTATCCTTTATGAATCTCTTATTTCGTTTCTTTAAGAGATCTCAAAATTGTCTAATAATCAATGATAATGATTGTTCAATTTCATCATCAGAATTTTCCGCAATCTGTTTATCTGAATCATCCATATGTCTATTCCTCTCCATTGGAGCTTTCGAATTTTTGCAAAATTTTAAAAGCGATTCCTTTACTTTGAATAGACTGTGATTCATGATCAAAGATCTTTAACTTTCCAATGAGTGTGATTCGTGAGAGAGTTTAGATATCATTTGCTTCTATGATTGCAAGCTTCTTAGAATCGTATCTTGGTGGCAACGATATGAGAATTTCGCACACTATATCTTTTTCAGAAATAGTCTTTCCAAGAGAGAAATGAGCATTAATTATCTCAGAGAGTTTAAGATGAAACTCTTCAAAAGTGTCGTTGTCATCCATTCGAAGGTTTTCCCAATCGGACGTAAGAGTTTGAAGTCTAGCTTCTTTCTCTGAAGTGTTTCATTCGAATAAGATCTGAAGATTATCCCAAGCTTCTTTCGAAGTTTGACATGTTGTTACATGATGTTGTAGATCACGACTTACATCATGTATTATAGCATTCAAACTATTTGAATTCTGCTTTGCAAGAGCCTTTTCTTCGTTTGAAAAATTTACTAAGCGTGTAAACTCAATTTCCGAATTTTCTATCTTTGGACGAATATAACCATCGACGACTAATAGCCATGCATTAAAGTCTCGTGATTGAAGAAAAGATCTCACAGCAGATTTCCACCATAGATAGTTTGTTCCGTCAAATCTTGGCGGTACGTTAATTGAAGTCGATTCGTGAGAACTCGAGTTCATTCTTATAGGTTGGATCGCACCAAACACAGATTGTTATATATTTTCTTGTTTGCTCGCTCTAATACCAATTGAAAAGACGAAGGCACCCAAATATACCTCAATCTTAAACTTTTCCACCTATAAGTCCTTTCTCCGAAAGTGATTGTCTATGGACTAAATCGAGACAATACAACTAATCGGTTCACACTTCGTGTGATCGTCTATGGATACGAGATCGAGACAATACAACAACGAAGTATTTTACTTGTGTTTATGGGTAAAAATCGTTTCCGCCGATTTCGGTAAATTCGGTAGGTGAGTGAGAAACTGGTTTAAACCCTAAACAAATATGCTTTTACGTGAGAACTTTATAGATTCGAGAGATCAATCTGTACAAGTCCGGCCTAAACCAAGAAATGGCCGTTCCAGGACTTGATTCGGTCACAAAGTGGAGGAGAAGGGTTGATTTTGGGAGGGAAGCAAAGAAAGGTGTTGAGACCAGAATAGTGCGGGAGAGTAGTGTCTCGACTTGTATCGTAAAGTGAAAGCTTCCGAAGCTTGCAAGAGATGAAAGCCTTTTGAAGAGCTTGCAAAGTTGGCTTTTCCGAGAGTGTTGTGTTTTTCTCCCCCGACCGAGACTTGTGTCCGTGGAAATAGGTAAGACCTATTTATACAAGTCGAGATTGAAACGTACTCGGCCTCATGAAGGAAGAGAGTAAAGGGTGAAATAATGGGAGGAGGTGGTAACCGCATGGTGTTTATGGGTGAAAACGTTTTCACCATTATTTCCTCATTTATTTGACCGCTTTATTCCTATTCGCGCTTTCTTAATGTGAGCGTAGTGTACGCTGCATGCTGTGACCGCCAAACCAAGACCCTGGAAAGCATCCCCCGATTTGTGTTGATGTCTCGAGTGTTGGTTGCACCTTGAGTGCAAGTGGCGCGTGTGGCATGTGCCAATGGCATGTACGGAATGCCTTTTTTGCGGGTTTCACCTTGAGTGCAAGTGGCAATGCCGGAGCCGCTAGTGGCGTGTGTGGCATGTGCGGAATGCCTTGGTGGTAGGTTGTACGTTGAGTGTTAGTGGCAATGCCAGAGCTGCTAGTGGCGTGTTTGGCATGTGCCGTGTGCGGAATGCCTTGGCGGTAGGTTGCACGTTGAGTGTTAATGGCAATGCCGGAGGCCGCTAGTGGCATGTGCCAATGGCATGCGTGGCCATTAGGGCCACGCCCGGTGAGAAAAGCTACCAAATGAGCGTGTTGGCATGTGCCAATGGCATGCTCGGCCATTAGGGCCACGCCCGGTGAGAAAAGCTACCAATGAGCATGTTGGCATGTGCCAATGGCATGCTCTGCCATTAGGGCCACGCCCGGTGAGAAAAGCTACCGAGCGAGCGTGTTGGCATGTGCCAATGGCATGCTCGGCCATTAGGGCCACGCCCGATGAGAAAAGCTACCAACGAGCGTGTTGGCATGTGCCATTTGCATGCTCGGCCATTAGGGCCACGCCCGGTGAGAAAAAGCTACCAATGAGCGTGTTGGCATGTGCCAATGGCATGCTCGGCCATTAGGGCCACGCCCGGTGAGAAAAGCTACCAATGAGCGTGTTGGCATGTGCCAATGGCATGCGTGTCCAATTTGGCCTAGGTTGCACCTGGTTTGCAAGCCTAAAGTGCGCGCTACTTTGGCATGGTGCGGCTAGGGCCAAGGTAAGGGTGTTTGGCTTGGCGTGGCGTGACCCAGCCGTAGCTAGGGCCAAGGCGAGTGTGTTTGGCATGGCGCGGCTAGCTTTGGCAAGGTGTGGTCGGCATGATTTGCCATTGGCACGGAGGTGCGGCTAGCATGGTTGGCATGCTTTGGCGCGTTTGGTGTGGCTGGCATGATTTGCCATTGACTAGAGGTGCGTCTAGCTTAGGCTAGGTGTGGCTGGCATGATTTGCCATTTGCACGGAGGTGCGGCTAGCATGGTTGGCATGCTTTGGCACGTTTGGTGTGACTAGCATAGCTAGGGCCGGGCGAGTGCGTTTGGCATGGCGGCTAGCTTGGGCTAGGTGTGGTCTGGCATGATTTGCCATTGGCACGGAGGTGCGGCTAGCATGGTTGGCATGCTTTGGCGCGTTTGGTGTGGCTAGCAGAGCTAGGGCCAAGGCATAGTGTGTTTGGCATGGCGCGGCTAGCTTGGGCTAGGTGCGGCTGGCATGATTTGTCATTGGCACGGAGGGGAATTAGGGTTTTGTTCGTTGTAACCCTACTTTGAAAAAATACCCCCTATTAATTACTGACTACATGCATTAAATGTCCTAATAAATGTGTCACCGGTGACATTAAGTTATTTGGGGTTTTACGATTTTACCCTTTGTTTAAAAACCACCATCAACAACTTGATAAAAGGTTCGAACTTAACCAAACACAATAGGATTACTATCAAGTATATAAGAATTAACGTTTGTGTAATTTAATTTAAATTATAATAACAACAATTATAATTGCGGAAAATAAAAGTAAATGACACAGCAAAATTTTGTTAACGAGGAAAACGCAAATGCAGAAAAACCCCGGGACCTTGTCCAGAATTGCATATCTCAGGATTAAGCCGCTATACAAAATCAGACCAACTTCGTATACTTGAGACCAAGCAACTAAACATATAGTTCACCTAGTTCCGTATGTATTCCCACGCCTCCAACTTGTAATAAGTCACATACTTGGAACAATTCCTTTGGTTCGTATTCCAAACAGTAAAGGAACAACAAATCTGTTTGGTATCAACTCTTTTTAACCCAGTGATGTGAGTTCGACAAAAGGATCTTCTGTTTATCACAATAAACTCATTTGTCAGGTCCTTAGATCTATCTTATATAAACAACTACCAAAGTAATTGTTAAGATTTTGCAATCAATATTTTGCCCGTCACAATGATGGGGACTTATATAACGTTAGATTCACATACAATAGGGTGGGTGTGAGGCGCTTATATCAGGCTATTAAAGCAGCTGAAGGTTTGCCATCTGAGCTTCTCTTTCCGTCCCAGTCCTTGGGAAGATCTATTAATGCAATCCCGGTGGTTCCTTTGTCTCGAAATCTCAATGAAGAGCAGATGTCTGCTGTTGAGATGATACTAGGCTGTGAAGGGGCACCACCTTATGTGATTCATGGACCTCCTGGAACTGGTAAGACAATGACGCTTGTGGAAGCAATCTTGCAGCTGTACACAACGCGAAAAGAGTCTAGGATTCTTGTTTGTGCATCTTCTAACTGTGCTGCAGATCATATATTAGATCGGATAATAGACCACGAGATTGTCGAAGTTAAAGAGAGAGAGATATTCAGATTAAATGCACCAAGTCGAAATTATGATGATGTTCATCCTGATAATCTATGTTTCTTCTACTTCGAAGATGATCTCACCTTCAAATGTCCTCCACTTGGGGCTTTGAAGCGTTTTAGGATCGTAATATCCACGTATAGTAGTGCTTCTCTGCTTTATGCTGAAGGTGTTAAAAAGGGTAATTACTCCCATATATTCTTGGATGAGGCAGGTCAAGCTTCAGAGCCAGAGACCATGATCCCAAGAGCTAACCTTTGTAGAAAAGAAACTGTTGTAGTTTTGGCAGGGGACCCGATGCAACTGGGTCCTGTTATATACTCCAAGAATGCAGAAATGCATGGATTAGGCAAGTCATACTTGGAAAGGCTATTTGAATGTAAATCTTATAACAATGAGGATGAAAACTTCGTGACAAAGTTGGTAAGGAACTATAGGTGCCACCCATCAATCCTAGAGCTGCCGTCCAACCTTTTCTACAAGGGAGGATTGGTAGCTTGTAAAGAAGAAAAATGTTCTTTCACAGATGCTTGGGAAAGCCTCCTTCCTGTTCTGTTTGCTGGTGTTCAAGGATGTAATGAGAGGGAAGGCAATAACCCGTCTTGGTTTAATCGGATAGAAGCAAGTAAAGTAATTCAGATTATCAAGAAGCTGACAGAAAGCTCTAATCTGAAGGAGACAGATATTGGAGTGATAACTCCTTATCGCCAGCAAGTAGCAAAGTTAAAAAAAGTTCTTGAAGCACTCGATATATCCGGCATAAAAGTTGGAAGTGTTGAGCAATTTCAAGGACAAGAGAAGGAAGTCATAATAATTTCCACTGTCAGATCGACTGTTAAACATAATGAATTCGATAAGGTACACTATCTGGGATTTCTTAGCAACCCAAGGAGATTCAATGTTGCTGTGACTCGTGCTAAGTCCTTGCTTATAATTGTCGGAAACCCACACATTATATGTAAGGTAGTATTCCTCATCCCTTTAGAAGTACTAATTATTTTAGATTATCGATCTATTTTCTGAGACACTGTTCGTGTTGCTGTCACCTTCGCATGGGACAGTGATTTGCGTCCTTTCCCTTTTCTTTTTGTTAACTTGGGTTTTGTCTCACGTTTTATCCTACTGCGTGCATCATTTTGCTGGGGGGCTACTACTGCTAAGAGAAAAGTCAATAATAGGGACTCCATAGATATTTTGTATCCCTTATTTTGAAAAACAATGGATGATAAAAAAACAAGGTTATTTACTGGATTTTGCTGCTTATTTTGGAATTTAAAAATAGTTGATAACTTATGAGAAGCTAATGCTATCTGATTGTTTACATTAAAAACTCTTGCATAGTTTTGTTACTGAGCTGGCTTGTGTTTTGCAGGATCCATACTGGGATAAGCTTCTAAGAGCAACTCCAGTGGTGCGACTAAACCCAAAGATCAAAGACCAAAAAAAGACCAAATTTTAGTTTGGTCCATCGTGTGACGTTGTTGGTGGAAGACTAAATTTGGTGAGGCGTGGATTATACGTTCGCTTTGGTGTGGGCGTGAAGTATAAAGTGGTGGGGCGTGGATTATACGTTCGCGCAGGTGGGGAGATTTCGAAAAAAAAAAAAAAAAAAAAAAAAAAAAAAACAATGGGGCGGAGGTATAAACCTCGCCCCATCAAAAGAATTTGAAAAGTTTAGTGGGCGGAGGTATAAACCTCGCCCCACACAAAATTTTAAAAAAAAAAAAAAAAAAAAAAATGGCGCGGAGGCTATACGTTCGCTTTGTTGTGGGGCGTACACTATACGTTCGCCGACTATAATTGGGTTTAGTCTTTGGTCCGACCAAATATAATCGCTTCATCGTTCATTTAGTCCTCCTTTTGGTCGATGGACGTCCCGCTACGCCCGGTTCAAAGACCAAATAAATGGGTTTAGTCGCCCACTGCAGTTGCTCTAAGGTATTGCTTTGACAATGATTCATATCAGGGCTGTGATCTTCCTGAAAATCAGAATGGTTCTGAAGGGCCTTATGACATCAATATTTCACCTGAAGTAGATAACCACGTCAACAGTACATCTGAAGGACAGCAGGATTTCTATTGTGGCAAGCCTGTCAGTAATAATACTGAGTGGTCAGATGGGAACTGGAAAGAAGAATGTTCAGAAGAGAACTGGAACGAGAAAACCCTGTACTCTCGGATGAAGTAGGCACATATGTTGAGCCCCTGCAAGCAGAAGATGCTGGTAAGCCTGTCACTGATGAGGCTGACTGGACAGATGGATGGAACGATCATATATATATATATATATATACATGGAGGGGAAAAAAGTTAGATTTGAAATTGGGCTTGAAGTTGAACTACTTGAACTAACAGTTTAACTAATCTCATTTTTTTAATTTAAGGATATTATTAGGTAAGGTTGGTAGTGGTACAGAAAGTTTAATCCTACAGTACAGTAGGCAGTAGCCTAGTGATCTTGTAAACTCTGTTTAGTTTTATCACTAAAATCCTAAGTTTGGTGACCAAAAATCACCAATCTTTTAACTGACGATGACCCTGCTGCCTATACATCTTCATGAACAGGACCAGCTCTCTTATAAATACCACAGTTTCTCACATTTATCTCCAAGTCAAACCCACATTTCTAAACACTTTCCTTTTCATTTACATTTTCCCACAAAAATCTTTTCTTTTCTTTTCATATTCATTCACATGGCTGCTCCGTTGAGAATGATGGAAATGGTTCTTTTAGTAGTCCTTGTGACTGCGTTCACGACACGTGTAACGGCTCAATCTAGTTGTACAAATGTGATCATGGGCATGGCACCTTGTCTTACCTACATAACCGGAAATTCCTCAACCCCATCATCTTCTTGTTGTTCACAACTTACTAATGTGGTTCAAACACAACCAGAGTGCCTTTGCTCAATCCTTAATACTGGTGCTGGTGCCGCATTAGGTCTTGCAATTAATCGAACACTAGCTCTTGCTCTTCCTAGTGCTTGTAATGTTCAAACTCCATCTGTTGATCGATGCAATGGTAAGTACATATATATTGCTAAAATTTCGACTTGAAATTGAGATTATCTATTATTTGCCTTAAATTACCTTTCTTCTATGCTTCAGCTGCTAACGGACCTGCAAGTCCTCCAACAAATTCTCCGGTTGCTTCTCTTTCACCAGCAGACTCACCTACAGATACTTCAGAATCGGAAACACCAACCTCGACTATTTCTCCTGCAGGTATAATTAGCGAGCTTTTCTTTTGGGGGAATGAGTTATTGATGTATTAAAGTTGTAATATCGCCACTCGTGGCTTTACCAATATTAACTGTTTATAACTGATTTGGTGTAGGAAATGGATCTAAATCTACACCTACGAAGGATGGAGATACCTCTGATGGAAATATGACTAACTTGGGCAGCCTTCACCGTTATCTCCTTGTTTTCCTCTTCGTTGTCTCTTGTACTTCAATATTCACCAGTTTCTGAGTCTTCTCACGAGTTTATTTTGTTTATCTTTTTTTTTTTTAATCATTTGTTTGTAATCTGAATTATTTGTTTGATTTCTGTATTGAAATGGTGTGTAATCTTTCATTAATAAACAAATCAAAATGGTGTGCAATCAAAGAGAACGATTATTTGTGCAACTTTTGTTATAGAAATGGAGTGTAATCTGTTGGATCTACAACAATGAATACTGGAAAAAATATTGTTACAGAGAATTGTTGAAAACTGAATTGGATCATTGATTGACAAACAACGTACCGAGAACAGAGTTACTTGATCATCAAGTTCCCCTTAACATAATTATTTTACCAGTACACCTCAATCAAGAGTGATTTTAATACCCTATAGTGAAGTTAAGTCCGTGATAAAACTGCCTGATACAAATATTGTATAGCACTACAATATTTGCACGCTTATATGAACTCAACAACATAGATTAGAGAAAGATATAAACGCAGAATGCGCAAAACAAAGCAAGAAGAGGTGAAAAGAAGTGGGGATAGTAGCCGCTTCTGGTAAATTTTGGAATGAACAAATTTTTTGCTTTTATAGGTAATGAAATTTGATTTGACATAAGATGAAGTTAATGATGAATAAATTTGATTAATGACAAAAATTATAGTGCGTAATTAATCGAAAGATTTTCAAAACGCGCAAAAATAGCTAAGATAGTAAACTGCACATTATATTAAACATAAATTATTGTTGATACATTTTTTTGGATTGGATATTTTACATGAACAACCTCCTTCTGATGAAAACAACAACAAGATATTAAACATCAACAAGGACCTCTCTAAATGGCAGAAGTACAAAAGTGATTTCTATCGGCAAAAGTCCAGAGATCAATTTATAAAGGAAATGGATAATAATAGCAAGTATTTTCACAACAAGACAAATAAAAGAAGAATGAGGAACAATATTGATTCTCTACAAGATCATAACAACAATTGGTTCCACACAACGGATGAAATAGCTCAGCATCTTACTTCTCATTTCAAGGAAATAAGTACTTCAGTTACTATTATTCTTGATGAAAGCCTCTTCATGCTTATTCCCACAATTATATCTGACGTTGATAATTCGTCACTAACTAGAGTTCCTTCTCATCAAGAAATTCATGACACACTCAAGAGTATGGAGAACTGGAGTGCACCAGGGCCAGAAGGTTTCCAAGCAGGCTTCTACAAAAGTCAGTGGAGCATTATTGGTGAAGATGTTTGTCAGATGATCACAATAATTTTTTGAAAGTAAACATCTTAATAAAACATATATCTCTCTCATTCCTAAGAAGAAAAAATCAATTTGTGCTGCTGACTTTAGACCAATTGGCCTCTGCAATACTTCATACAAGATGATATCCAAGATTATTGTTAACAGACTGAAGCCTATTATAGAGAAAATTATATCTCCATACCAAGCTGCATATGTTTCTGGAAGAGTAATAAGTGACAATACAGTCATAGCCCAAGAGATTATTCATTACGTGAAGAAGAAAAGAGGTCAAATTGGTTGGATGTCTTTAAAACTAGACATGTCAAAGGCTTTTGACAGACTAGAATGGAACTTCTTAATTAAAGTTCTCAAGTATTTTGGCTTTTGTGATGATTTTTGTGACCTTGTTTATCAATGCATCAGCACAACATCTCTTTCTGTCTTGCTTAATGGTACTCCTTGTGAAGAATTTCACCCTACATGAGGCATTATACAAGGTGATCCATTATCACCATATATGTTCATCCTTGCCATGGAATTTCTTTCGAGTCATCTTTCTTCTGCTCATCAAAATAACACCATCAAAGGTATTAAAGTGGCTGCCAACTCTCCAGCCATTAATCATTTGCTATTTGTAGATGACTTGTTGATTTTCACTCAGGCAAATCTCTCCTCAATCAACAATCTTTTGGAACTTCTTCAAAACTTCAGCTCACAATCAGGTCAGGTCATCAACTTTGAAAAATCTTCTGTGCATTTCAAGAAAAAAAACAAACCCTTATGTAGATGAAACTCTTACTCAGATTTTAGGAGTTAAGACTTTGAATTCCAAAGAAGGATATCTTGGTTCTCCTTTGCTTTTGGGTCACTCTAAACAAGAAGCATTCAAGGCTATTAAAGAAAATTTCATGAACAGATATTCAGCATGGTCATCTACATCCCTCACTCAGTCTGGCAGGTCAACAATGATAAAGCATGTCTTGAATTCAGTACCAATTTATCAAATGGGTACATTCAGGTTGCCTAATAATCTCCTCGTAAACTTACAACTATCCTGGAGTAAATTCTTTTGGGTTATCATTCTAACAAATCTTTTTTGCTTGGCTCAAAGTTTGTAAACCTAAAGATATGGGTGGTCTGGATTTTAGGGACTTAGAAATGCCGAACTTATCTCTTCTTACTAAGCTAGCATGGAGAATGTGTACAAAATCAAATGCCCTTTGGACTCAGATAATGGGCAGCAAATATTTCGGTAATGGAGATATTCTTCATCAAAATTTTAAAGCTGTTAACTGCTCCTATACTTGGAATGGTATTATCATAGGTATTCAAGTTTTTCAACAAAATTATTTCATGGAAGTCAATAATGGTAAGAAGACTAAAATATGGTTGGATAGGTGGGTTCCTGGTCTTACTTCACCACCTCAACCTGTTAATTAGTTTCACAAATTTTATCAAGAAGTGGAAGAACTAATTCTACCAAACACCAATAACTGGAACATAGAACTTCTTAACCTGCTCTTTGATGCTGATACTTCCCAGAGAATTCAGTGTTTATTTCTCGATACTTCAAAGGAAGACATAATGGTCTGGATGCCAGCAAAGGATGGTAAATTCACTGTTAAAAGTGCTTACAAGAAGCTCACTATGAGTAACACAGAAGTTCAAGTTAATGGAAGATTTATTCCAAACATTGTATGGAATGTGTTATGGACGTGTAATACAACTCACAGGGTTAAGTTGTTTGCATGGAAATGCATACATGAAATTAATTTTACTCTCGTAAGCTTGATATATACAATACCAAAGATGGAAACTCAAGTATGCAATATGTGGTGATAATGCAAAACCATGGAACATCTCGTTATTTCATTGTGTCGATCAAGATGGAGGTTGGTTAATGTAGACATTGATAGAGTGCAAAATAGTTGCAATACGGTCTCGTAATGAGTAGAAAGTTGGTTTACAAGTAGCAAACAGCTTCTACTAATGAAAAATTGTTATATACTTTGATGATCAAGGCATGGATCATCTGGAAAGACAAAGATGTGATGCAAAGATTTCAAGGAGTAACTCTTAACCCTTTTAGTTCCATGCATAAAATTATTTATCATCTTAACTCTCATTCTCAGTTACATGAATCTGATGAACACTTTCATAACACTTTGCATCATAGTTTTTCACAATGGCAGCCCCCTATGCAAAATGTTTTAAAGTTTAATGTAGATGCCTCTTTTGATTATGATACTAATAATCTTGAACCGGTATTGTGTTGCGCACTTCCACAAAGTTGTTGTGAAGGTATCAAAGGATTCTCTCAGATGGAATTTTAAGTCCAAACCGGTGAATGTATGGCCATACGTTAAGATTTAGTGTGGGCGCAGGAAAAACAACTTTCAAGAATTCACATAGAAGCATATGCAAAGCTGTTCATTCAGTCACTTCAAGATAATGTTCTTCTCATTCAATGGGAAAACATGAATTTACTTAAATAAATAAAGTAGCTTAACTCAAATTTTTTGCAATGTAATTTTTCTTTTGTTAGTAGAGGAGACAACCAAGTGGCTGATGCAGTTGCAAATTCTATTAGAAAAACAACCGCTAACATTAATGTATTGAATAATTTCTCGGATGATATTTGCAGTCTTCTTGCAAAAGACTGTAACTATTCTCCCCCCCAAGCAATAATATTTCCTTTTTATCAATTTTTTTTTTAATTTTTGGTAAGAACATAATCCCGCGCAGGTCATCTGCCATCATTAACCAGAAACCGTATAAAGAATCGTTATTTTATTTTTCCAAAAGAAAATTCGAAAAAAAATTGTTGAGAAAAGATAAATCTTGGTTGACTCACACTTGTGCATATAAGCGCTAGCTATGGCAAGTGTCTCACGCCCACGCCACCTGGGAAAAATAGCTACGGTGCACAACTGATCAAAAGGTTTTCAAAAAGGCAAAATGAGCATGTTAACCCGAAATATGAGCATGTCAACTCGGAAATATGAGCATGTCAACTGTGTTTGTACTTGTAACACTTTGATAGTTCATGACCCTTGAGTGAACAATATGAGCATGTCAACCTGGAATATAATTCAGACGCTCGAGATGTGCAAGCTGCTAGACACATAGTGGAACCTGAAACATTAGACAGAGAGTTTCCAACAGAAAGGTCAATTTTTACTTTCATATTGGTTGAGTTCTCTTGTGAAAGAATATCAATATTGATATATGTATTGCTACAGTTATCAAAATCAATATTTTCATCGAGAAGTGCAACACTTGATTTTTCGTCTTCATTAAAATCATAGTTGTCAGACATTTCATCAAGAGTTGCAGCTAGACCTTTGTTCCCAAAGTATTTCTTCCGATTTGGACACTCATTTGCAAAATGACCAAAACCTTTACACTTAAAGCACTAAGGCATATCCTCGTCATCGCTTCATCGCATCCATATTTTTAGAGGAACACGATTATGGGGTTTATCCGATGACCCGGATTTATCTTCGGAGAACCGTTTACTTCTCTTCAAAAGAAGATCCCTAAACCTGTCTTGTGATCAACGAGATCGACTTGTCAAGATCTTCATCTGATGAATCAGCCTCAGAAAGATCATCTTCAGAGATGCAAACACTTTTACTTCTATCAAGTAATTTAGTGTTCTTTTGTGCTTTGAACGCAACATCCTTTCGAGATTTGGATGTATGTTCATGATCAAAGATCTTTAATTTCCCAACCAGAGTATTTCTGGAAAGAGTATCAAGGTTATTTCCTTCGACAATGGCATGCTTCTTATAATCGTATCTGGATGTCAGAGATCCGGGAATATTCATCACAATGTCCTTTTCAGGAATAGTCTTACCCAATGCAAAGGATGCATTAACAATTTCAGACACTTTGTGATTAAACTCATCAAATGATTCTTCATCTCGCCATACGAAAGGTTTTCCCAATCGAATTTAGGTTTTGAAGCCTAGTTTCTTTTTGACAGTATTCCTTCAAATACGGTTTCTAAGATATCCCAGAATCTTTAGACTTTAAGCACGTAGTCACATGATGTCAAGATATGGGGTAATGGCATATTTGATAGCATTTAAGCCGTCGAATTTTGCTTTGCAAAGAAGAATTTCTTCCTGGAGTATATCTACCAATATCCTTAGATCTAGACACATCGCCTTCTGTATCATCCGGAGGAGTATATCCATTAACAACACTTACCCATGTTTGAAAATCACGAGCTTGAAGAAAAGCACGCATAGCAATTTTCCACCACAAGTAGTTTGAGTCATCGAAGACTGGTGGTACGTTTATGGAGATAGAATTTCTGTCCATAGAGTCAGATCGCTACAAACACAGACTTATAAGGTCTTTAAACGTGTTTGCCTTCTCTGATACCAATTGAAAAAGTGGGGGTACAACAACCTCACCCAATATTTCGCTTAGCAATCTGTATGGACTAACTCCAATATACTCTTAAGATAATCAACTAGATAGTCGACTCAATCTTAATAAAAGTATATCAAAGAGTTATATCTCAATTTCTCGATTCAATCCTTACTCAAACAAATAGAAATCTACGAGCCTGATTAAATACAAGAGAAATTAACTTGAACGGTACCAAATACCAATGTTCAAGGATCAATTAATCTCAATCAACAACCAAAGGTTGGATTTACCAATTGATCGATTCAACGCACAACCTATGATATTTCAATTATATAACAAAATATAATGCGGAAAAGAAATAATACAGACACCGAAAGTTTTGTTAACGAGGAAACCGCAAATGCAGAAAAACCCCGGGACCTAGTCCAGATTGAACACACACTGTATTAAGCCGCTACATACACTGGCCTACTACAAACTAACTTCGGTCCGGACTATAGTTGAACCCCAACCAATCTCACACCGATCCAAGGTACGCTTTGCGCTCCTTACGTCTCGATCCCAGGATACTACGCATTTGATTCCCTTAGCTGATCTCACCCACAACTAAGAGTTGCTACGATCCAAAGTCGAAGACTTTAATAAACAAATCAGATCACACGTAAAAGTCTACAGAATAGATAAATCTGTCTCCCACGTAAAAAACCTACAATTTTTGTTCCGTCTTTTGATAAATCAAGGTGAACAGAACCAATTGATATACCTGGACTTATATTCCCGAAGAACAACCTAGAAATATCAATCACCTCACAATAATCTTAATCGACTAGCGAAACAAGATATTGTGGAAGCACAAACGATGAGACGAAGACGTTTGTGACTACTTTTCTATCTTGCCTATCGGGGAAATTAATCTCGAGTCAATTTTACAATTGTACTCAATACGATAGAAACAGCAAGATCAGATCACGCAACTACAGAGAAAATAGTTGGGTCTGGCTTCACAATCCCAATGAAGTCTTTAAGTCGTTAACCTACCGGGTCTCGATAGAAACCTAAGGTTAAAGGAGAATCGACTCTAGCTTACACAACTAGTATCACACAGAGGTGTGGGGATTAGGTTTCCTGGAGCTTGCTAGAGTTCTCCTTTATATAGTCACCAAATCAGGGTTTACAATCTAAGTTACCTTGGTAACAAAGCATTCAATATTCACCGTTAGATGAAAACCTGATTAGATTCAAGCTAATATCTTTCAACCATTAGATAGAACTTAGTTTGTTATACACATATGACATATAACTTCATTTAGGTTTGAGTAACCGTACCTAAACGTGTACAAGTCGTTGGTTCAACAGTAGTTAACCAATGGTTAGCCATATGAGCACTTTCATATCAACCTTATTCATCTTCACCATAACTAGTTCAAATGACTCAAAAGAACTAGTTAGAGAGTTGTTCAATTGCTTAGATCTCATAGAAGTATACAAGACACAATCGAAGCAAAAACAGTTTTGATTCACTCGAATCGATTCATGAACATTATAGCCACGGTTTGTAAAGATTGCATTCCTTAATTTATAAATGTCTAGTTTACGAATTAAACTGTTTTTAGAAAATAACCCACTTATGTACGCATACCGGTACACATACTTAAGTACCTGGACTGAGCTTGTTTTCAGTTCACAAACTCCATCGGAAATTCACGGATATGAACTTCCGACAAGACGCGTCTGAACGCGGACTTAGCTCCTATTATCCCGAGCAAAGAAAGTACGCATACTTTGGTTCAAGGATTTTGGACTTACACAAGTATGAATACACATACAATGTCTATATCCAATCATGGTTATATATTCTAAACTCTCATTTCAATCATTGAAACATTCTTAGAGGATGTTATATAGTTGTTATTCACAAACTATTTTTCATCAAAGCGATTTTCAATTCATTGAAATAATCAACATGACTTCCGCCACTTGGTAAAGATGAACTTGGCCAAAGCGAGAGCTTACCAACACATATTTCGAGAAATAGATAAGCGAGATAAACTCGGATCGAAATAACACATGTGTATAATCGAAGTCTATATAGCAATACGACTTTTGTCTCAAGATAGGAGATATAGTAGATAGACTTTTGAGTGATAGATAAGTTCAAGTCTCCACATACCTTTTAGTCGATGAAGTTCCACCATTTCCTTGAGTAGTTCTTCGTCTTTGCATAACGAACGTCGTGGAGTCTATATCTGAACTACACTTTCTATCCTAGTCCGAGACTTATCTATAAGTAGACTAGAAATCAAGACTTATAGTTTTGGCAACTAAACTTGACAAACAAGCTTGAGATAGCAATACTTGCGAGTTCGACCGTGCAGTGCTCTAACAATCTCTCCCCCCCTGATCTACACAACTAATCAATACAATCTACCACAAGGATAAACCGATTATAGTTGGATCCTCTTTAACCGAAACAAGTATTGTGCACACCAAAGATTATGAACCCAAATCAGAAATCTTCTTCGTCTTCAAATCTTCTTAGATCTTCAATAAACACCTGCACACAATCAACTTGAATCTCTCGTGATCAATCACGCACAGAACGAAGTCTGTTAACAATGGATTATCACTAGACGTCTTTAGATTTAAAAACAGTGTAAAGATCCCCGTCGAAACTTCGATCTAGTTTGAGTGAATCTTATATCATAAGAGAAGATTCTCAAGCATAAACGAACTAGGTGCAATCAAAGTTCAACAACCGTTAGTCAATCAAATCAATCGAAAACTAATAATAAACCGCAATTATCTAGTTTCCCACCAACGGTACTAATAGAGCTTCTTAATCCTAAAGAAGTCTTTAAACCGAGCGGCCGTATGATATTTCGCCTAATTAGGTTACTTTCCTCTCCGAATAGGCGGCACCACCAGTAACAACATAACTAGGTAGTTTTGTTGGCTCTGAGAATTAGTTTGCTAGAAATGAAAACTTTGATATTTATAGACAAAGAAGTTTAAACACCAAGGAATTTCCAAAACCTAAAATATTCTCAAGATATGCAATATATTCCAAATTCGCTTTCCATAATTCCTGGAAATGCTTTATCCAAACATTGACTGAAAATCTCTTAGAAAATCTCCAATTAGTAAGTGCACGTTACTAATTTTCATTTTCCAAAAATAAAATTAAAAACCTTAATTAAAAGATTCTCAACTTATTTTACGATCCGGGATTTTTTCCTTTAGGTATTAAGGAATATCTTTGACCAATAAAAGATAAGCGTTACTGCACATGTTCAAAGAATGTCGACATCATTACTTTGTAAGTCCTCTTTCATACTTACAATCTTGAAACCGATTTGTCACACTTCCAAACAAGTTTAGAATTGGTTCATCTGACTTTCAAAAACTATTTGATTGATCAAGAAAACTCAATCACCAATCATGGGTTTCACGGTTCTACCAAAACAAGTTCGGTTCTACCTCCATGTGAGTACTTGGATTTAGTCACACTCAAGGTAGTCAATATCGGTTGTACAGGCCGTTATTACAGGTTTTTATAGGATATCGTAAATACCTATACGATATCGACAATATCGGCGATACAAAGACGAAATGATATTATCGGTTGTACAGGCCGGTACAGACAGATATATCGGTTTTACTTGTACACCGATAATATCGGTTTTATGAATAAATTTTTCATCAAACATGCATCTAGTCTTTACGACAAGTACAAAGGTCAATTGGAGAAGGTAAAAGCCCTAATATATTTATAATATAAAATCAATGACTATATGGTAGGATATAAGATGGAAACCAAATTTCGATTGCAAGGCAGAGAAATATAAAAGATAAATATGAAGGATAACAAAAAAGATTTACTTGCATAATAGGACAACAATCACAACGTTGGCTAAGAGCTTCTCCAATGGCATGTGTGTGGAGATAAATGTCAAAATCCACCTAGGATACACATCCATTTTTTCTAAAATCATTCTCCAACCCTGATGTCTTAAACCAATGTATAGATGACTTCGGGTAGACATTGTCTACCATCCTAGTCAGCTTTTACTTAATTGAATTGACTTTAATGTATTAACTAACTATTTTTATCTCTAATAAAATCTTAATTATGGAAAATAAAATTTATACTAATTAAAAGAAGATGTTACATGCAATACTGTTGGAGATTGATTTTTTTCTCTCCCTAATTTTAATGAAAAATAGATTGAGGATGTCTTATTTGTGTTGCCACATAGGAAGCACACAGAATGACCATTGGAGAAGCTCTAATAAACCACCTTGTATTTTGGAAATTTGAGATATGTGTATGATTTATTTTTTACTATGGTTCTATAATTATTTTGAAATTATATATTAAATGATGTATCGCCTGTAAAAACAGATATTATCATTTGTATATGTGTATAGGAACCGACCGATACGATACCGATACGCGATATTAACTACCTTGGTCACACTAGCTTTCCAAAAATTCGGTTGACTAGGTACTAGGATCAGTTCCCCACATATATATGCCATCTAACTTGTATTTGTTGCACATTCCATAGGATCAGTTCCCAATGTCTAAAAACGTGTTGCACATGTTCATAGGATCGGTTCCCAATATCTAGAAACTTGTTGCATCTCATACAAGGATCGAGTCCCCTCTTGTGATAGGTTTCACCTCTTACTAGGATCGGTTCCCCTTTGCCTAGAGTTGGTTATACCAATAACACTAAATCGATCATACCATCTCAGGTGATGACTTAAGATCGGTTTCATTACTAAAAGTTATACCAATACAAAAGTCGGGTCTTTGTGAATAGTTTTACCAAGAACATAAACATGTCATGAGAAGTTATACTAATTGAAAAGCGGGGGGTACAACAACCACACCTAATATTTCGCTTAGCAATCTGTATGGACAAACTCCAATATACTTTTAAGAGAATCAATAAGACTCAATCTTTTATAAGTATATCAAAGAGTTTTATCTCTCTTTCTCGATTCAATTCTTACTCGAGCAAATAGAAATCTGCGAGTTTAATTGAATACAAGAGAAATCACTTGAACGGTACCAAATACCAATGTTCAAGGATCAATCAATTTCAATCAACAACCAAAGGTCGGATTTCCAATTGATTGATTCAAACGCACAACCTGTGATAGTTCAATTATATAACAAAATATAATGCGGAATAGAAATAACACAGACACCAGAATTTTGTTAACGAGGAAACCGCAAATGCAGAAAAACCCCGAGACCTAGTCCAGATTGAACACCACACTGTATTAAGCCGCTACAAACACTAGCCTACTACAAACTAACTTCGGTCTGGACTGTAGTTGAACCCCAATCAATCTCACACTGATTCAAGGTATAGTTACGCTCCTTACGTCTCTGATCCCAGCAGAATACTACGCACTTGATTCCCTTAGCTGATCTCACCCACAACTAAGAGTTGCTATGACCCAAAGTCGAAGACTTTAATAAACAAATCTGTATCACATAGAAAGGTCTACAAAATAGATAAATCCGTCTCCCACGGATAAACCTACAAGTTTTGTTCCGTATTTTGATAAATCAAGGTGAACAGGAACCAATTGATAACCCGGACTTATATTCCCGAAGAATATCCTAGTATTATCAATCACCTCACAATAGTCTTAATCGACGCAGCGAAAAAAGATATTGTGGAATCACAAACGATGAGACGAAGATGTTTGTGACTACTTTTTATCTTGCCTATCGGAGATATCAATCTCAAGCCAATCCTTACGATTGTACTCGTACGATAGAAACAGCAAGATCAGATCACACAACTACGAGAAAGTAGTATCGGTCTGGCTTCACAATCCCAATGAAGTCTTTAAGTCGTTAACCTGGTTTAGAGAAGAAACCAAAGGTTAAAGGAGAATCCACTCTAGCTTATGCATCTAGTATCACACGTAAGGTATGGGGATTAGGTTTCCCAGTTGCTAGAGTTCTCCCTTATATAGTCTTTCAAATCAGGGTTTGCAATCAATGTTAGCTTGGTAACAAAACATTCAATATTCACCGTTAGATGAAAACCTGATTAGATTCAAGCTAATATTTCTCAACCGTTAGATCGAAAACTTAGCTTGTTATACATAAATGAAATGCACGTTTCTAGGCTTGTGTAACCGTACCCAAATATGTACATTTGTCGGTTCAACAATAGTTAACCAAATGGTTAGCCATATGAGCAATTTCATATCAACCATATTCTTCTTCACCATAACTAGTTCAAATGACTCAAACGAACTAGTTAGAGAGTTTTTCAATTGCTTAGATCTTATGTAACTACACAAGACACAATCGAAGCAAAAATGATTTGATTCACTCGAATCGGTTCATGAACTTTATAGCCACGGTTTGCAAAAGCATTCCTTAGTTATTTAAACATGAGTTCAAGAACAACCGTTTTTATATATAACCAACTCAATTTCGCGGACTGGGTTCGCGGACTTAAGTTCCCAGAAGGAGTTCACAAACTCCAGCAGATTTTCTCGGTTCGAGAACTTCCGCTAGTTCGCGGACTGAGTTCACGGCTCTTGTTCCGGTTCTCTTGATCAACAAAGTTCTCAAACTTCGGTTCAAGGAATATGACTTATACATATATGTGTTTCCACAACAATGCTTATATCCACCAATGGTTATATAATCTAAACTCTCATTTCAATCATTGAAACATTCTCAGAGGACGTTATTATATAGTTGTTATTCACAAACTATTTTTCGTCAGAGCAATTTTCAATGTGATTGAAACATCACATGACTTTCGTCCCTAGGTAAAGATGAATTTGGCTAAATCGAAAGCTTACCAACACATATTTTGAGAAATAGATAGGCGAGATATACTCGGCTCGAAATACCAAATGTGTATAATCAAAGTCTATATAGCCAAATGACTTTTGTCTCAAAATAGTAGATAAATAGACTTTTGAGTGATACTTAAGTTCAAGTCTCCACATACCTTTTAGTCGATGAAGATCCACCAGTTCCTTGAGTAGTCCTTCGTCTTGTATGATGATTGTCATGGAGTTCTTGAGCTCAACTACACTTTCTATCCTAGTCCGAGACCTTAGCTATAGTAGACCAGAAATCAAGACTTATAGTTTTGATCACTAACATTGACAAACATGCTTGAGATAGCAACGCATGCGAGTTAGACCGAGCAATGCTCTAACAATATTCCCCTTTGTCAATTTTAGTGACAAAACTATCAATACATATGGAATACAGAAAATAAATAAATTAACTTTTGTAGCTCCTATTCCACATGTCTAATCTTCAACATTACTCGAAATCTTCGTCACTTCCCAGTACTCCAATGATCCCAAAGGTTGTAAGTTCAGCATCATCGTTGTTGAAAATCCGTAGCTATAACAATGAGAAAACATAATTCTCGATCATTGTTATACAGTGTCATAGTATCATTATACAACATCAAAGTTCACTTGTATCATAACTTTGACAACAATACTATGGTGATAAGTATCACTCCCCCTTAGTCAATACTCCATCTCACATGGAAACCACTTCCCTTACAAAATGATCAGAAAATCATATGTATTTGTAGTGTGAACTACATATTAATTCTCCCCTTTTTTGTCAATAAAATTGGCAAAGGTACAAGAACGGGATCCTAATGAAATTTCCGAAAGATACATTGCATGACCAAAAGAAAGTACATATCATCTTATTTAGATGCAATCATAAAGCCGAAGCTAAATGCATTCATCAAGGAGTTTAAAGATACAAGATAACCATTATAGTATTCCACAGCCGCACTCCCCGCAAATATTTCGCAATTAAGTACAAGTTCAATTAAGAACTCTCCCTCATTATATGTCATTCCCGAAAGAACAACAAGAGCGACCTTAATTTCAAGAAAGAAAAGAAGGATTTCTTTGGACATAACAAATCACATACAAGTATGAATTTGAATCCAAAATACTCAATTAAATTAGCCACAAGAGAACCCATGATTAATTTAATCGTAAATGCTCAACATAAGTGAACTTATGGAGACTCAAAAAATACTCAATTAGATTAATAACAAGAGATCCCATAATTAATCTAATCGGAATACACAACCAAACTAATCACAAAAGTAATCAATTTAATTGGTCATGCTCGACATAAGAAAACTTACGGAGCAACAACTAATTAACCAAACAAGATGATTAATTTAGTTAAATATGCTCGACATAAAGTACCTCACAAAGCAACAACTAATCCAAAACAATAACTCGACCGATAGAGCTTAACATAAGACACCTTATGGAACAACACAGTATATACAAAAAAATTGTGGATCGGAGATCGACCTAATACCGTGGAATAAGCAAGGACTCATTCTGTTTTCCATCACCATTTGCATAATGACATACAATAGACATAATCCTTGTAAATAAAGGATTTTAACCTATCTTCCATCAATAATTGACATAATAGGCTTAACTTTTGTATTTGTCAAAAGTCCATTCATTCTTTTATCAATATATGCATATCGACATACGAAAGACTTTACTTTTGACAAGATATGGGACAATCATAGTTCACGGACGCAAACACACATATCCCATAACAAATTGCAATATATAAAACCGTAAAGATTAATACTGCAAAAATCATCTTCCAAACAAATTTAGAATTTAAACCAATAAATCTAAAAGTATTGCAAGATGAAAACGTTTGGCAATACCTATGTGTAATCACAATAATTGCTATTCCAAACTCTAGTAATACTTCTCAAAAACAAGAATAAATTCTCATAAGAAGTTTCCTAGGTATCAAGACAAACTCGTAATGCACATATAAGATTATTTGTCCTTAGAGGGTAGAATCAATCTTTTTCGCCCGGATTTACACTAATAATAGATACCAAAGTCGTATAAAAAGATTTTCGTAACAAAGAAGAACATATAAATTCATTAACGACCATGCACCATAGTTCACATAAAATGATCGTGAACATTCAAGAATCCCATAGTAATGCAAGTTACTGCCCATTCTTGAACTTCCTTCTTTGTGATTCACCAACAACATTCTTGTAAAAGCTATAAATGAGCTTAGAAGAGTAGTACTCCACGAATAACAAGTTCCCAAGTCCAAGAGAAATGGAATAAGTGCGACGAAACGGAGCAAAACACTCAAAAACAAGAGAGGGGACAAAAACTAATCTTAACTCATCCAAATACAAGAATTCTCATATCCATTTTGAAGATAATTCAAAGAGGAAGAGAATGCAAAAGAATGAGGTCATTCCGAGTTCGGACGAAGAAATTACTGCCAAAACAAGTTTACCGAATATCGACGTCTACTGGCAAATATGCATACGGGTTCGCAAACGAATTTTCTTGACCTGGAGCAGTATGCAAACGGGTATGCGTACTTAAACCCCTCAATTTTGATTTAAATGATGTTATACATACCTGGTAGGTGTACCATGAAGTCCAAACATCCCGAACATAATCTGTGTGCCCCAATTCTCGTTCTTCCCTCATCGTACATAGCAGGGCATTCCTTGGTGAGGATGCACTTACAACACAATCAAGTTGTGTTGGGATGAACAATTTCTTGATCACCACAAGTGACCTTTGGATTACCATGAAAGAGATCGCTTTTAGAACCTTTCACATCCAATTTCATTTTTCCAAAAACTTGTAAAGTTCCAACATCATGGATACTTGCCTTCTCCATAGTCATGGAATTTTTGGAAGATCATTCCTTTTGCACTCAAAGCATCATTGACTTTCTTTGGTACCCACTTCGAGTGCGTTTAGGAACAACCGGAACCTTCTTCCCATTACTTTCTTCAAGATTTCTCGGAAGAGAATTGGATTGACTATTCTTTTGCAAGTTAGTCTTTCTCCAACTGGGAGCATCGAATCTTGTCTTCGTCTTTACGAAGTTATCCTTTTGATAAACATTACGATTGTGAAAAGGATTAGTATGACGTTTATATGCAAAACTAGGATTATCACAGCACTGATTCCTTTGCCTAAAGGTTGGACAGTTACAACCTGTAATGTTAAGGGGATTAGTCTTAACATATGATCTTGGTTTCATAACTTTTTGTGATGCCCAAACAAGAACATCATGAAGTTTCTCATTCCTTATACGGAAACGACATCTCCTTTCCAGGTGACCTTTATTTCCGCAATAGTAGTAAACATAAGGAATGTTTTTACCTCGATCCGTGTGTGCTGACTTTGGAGGTTGATATACTTTGCTCTTTTGAACTTTAACTTTCGGTGAAGGTATTTCACTTTTCCCATCAGTGGAAACCTTTTGATGAGAAGAATCACTAGCCTTGTCAAATTTTACTTCTTTGCTAATACTTGGAGAATTTATTCCCTTATATCCCGATCCTCTTGTATCATGATGATTTTTACTTGCTCCAGCATAGTGTTTAATTTGCTTGCACTAGTATTGAAATTTTTCAAGTCATCTTCCAACATCTTGATTTTATCAAGAGCAAGCATTCAAATCAAATTCAAGACGTTTTTCTCGAGCGAGAGAAGCACTTTCTCTCGTCAACAAAACTTGCTTGCTGGGAGTTAATCCTTCCTTTAATTTCTGCAAGTTTCTCTTCTAACAAGAAGTATTTTTGATAAACACGATCACATTTAAGTGACTTTCTACTCATGTTTTCCTCGGTATCTTTGAGGACTGATTCGCAAGAGCGATTCCTACCATAAAGACCTCCGTACATCCTTTTCACTTTCTTGTTTTCTCGACAGAGAGGAGTCGGAAGAGGTGTGACATGAGAAGTTGTAATCTTCTTCATTTTCCACGAATCCGAAAACTTAACATACTCTGAGACTTCCTCATCAACATCTCGATCAATATGCTGAATCACCTTCATCAGAAAGTTCACCCAACTGTTTTTCTAGGAGTGTTTCCCAATCAACGGCTTTTACATCAAGAGAATGTTTAGATATTGACTTAGATGTGACAGTTCTCTCAGGTGAATCCAAGCTTTCAGAATCATCTGGTAATTTCTGGACTGGTGCAGTATTAGATATAGACTCGTCCATAATCAGATCGCTACAAACACAGACTTATGAGGTTTTAAATGTGTTTGCCTGCTATGATACCAATTGAAAAAGCGGGGGTACAACAACCACACCCAATATTTCGCTTAGTAATCTGTATGGACAAACTCCAATATACTTTTAAGAGAATCAGTAAGACTCCATCTATAAAAAGTATATCAAAGAGTTTTATCTCTCTTTCTCGATTCAATTCTTACTCGAGCAAATAGAAATCTGCGAGTCTAATTGAATACAAGAGAAATCACTTGAACGGTACCAAAGACCAATGTTCAAGGATCAATCAATTTCAATCAACAACCAAAGGTCGGATTTCCAATTGATTGATTCAAACGCACAACCTGTGATATTTCAATTATATAACAAAATATAATGCGGAATAGAAATAACAAAGACACCAGAATTTTGTTAACGAGGAAAATGAAAATGCATAAAAACCCCGGGACCTGGTCCAGATTGAACACCACATTGTATTAAGTCGCTACATACATTAGCCTACTACAAACTAACTTCGGTCTGGACTGTAGTTGAACCCCAATCAATCTCACACTGATTCAAGGTACAGTTGCGCTCCTTACGTCTCTGATCCCAGCAGGATAATACGCACTTGATTCCCTTAGCTGATCTCACCCACAACTAAGAGTTGCTATGACCCAAAGTCGAAGACTTTAATAAACAAATCTGTATCACACAGAAAAGTCTACAGAATAGATAAATCTTCCTCCCACAGATAAACCTACAAGTTTTGTTCCGTCTTTTGATAAATCAAGGTGAACAGGAACCAATTGATATACTGGACTTATATTCCCGAAGAACAACCTAGAAATATCAATCACCTCACAATAATCTTAATCGACTAGCGAAACAAGATATTGTGGAAGCAAAAACGATGAGACGAAGATGTTTGTGACTACTTTTCTATCTTGCCTATCGGGAAATAAATCTCGAGTCAATTTTACAATTGTACTCAATACGATATAAACAACAAGATCAGATCACGCAACTACAGAGAAAATAGTTGGGTCTGGCTTCACAATCCCAATGAAGTCTTTAAGTCGTTAACCTGGTTTAGAGAAGAAACCAAAGGTTAAAGGAGAATCGACTCTAGATTATGCAACTAGTATCACACGTAAGGTGTGGGGATTAGGTTTCCCATTTGCTAGAGTTCTCCCTTATATAGTCTTTCAAATCAGGGTTTGCAATCAATGTTAGCTTGGTAACAAAGCATTCAATATTCACCATTAGATGAAAACCTGATTAGATTCAAGCTAATATTTCTCAACCATTAGATCGAAAACTTAGCTTGTTATACACAAATGAAATGCACGTTTCTAGGCTTGTGTAACCGTACCCAAACATGTACATTTTTTGGTTCAACAATAGGTAACCAATTGGTTAGCCATATGAGCAATTTCATATCAACCATATTCTTCTTCACCATAACTAGTTCAAATGACTCAAACGAACTAGTTAGAGAGTTGTTCAATTGCTTAGATCTTATGTAACTACACAAGACGCAATCGAAGCAAAAACGATTTGATTCACTCGAATCGGTTCATGAACTTTATAACCACGGTTTGTAAAAGCATTCCTTAGTTTATTTAAACATGAGTTCAAGAACAACCATTTTTACATATAACCAACTCAAGTTTGCGGACTTAAGTTCCCAGAAGGTGTTCACAAACTCCAGCAGATTTTCTCGGTCCGAGAACTTCCGCGCCCATGACCGAGTTCACGGCTCTTGTTCCGATTCTCTTGATCAACAAAGTTCGCAAACTTCGGTTCAAGGAATATGACTTATACATATATGTGTTTCCACAACAATGCTTATATCCACCAATGGTTATATAATCTAAACTGTCATTTCAATCATTGAAACATCCTCAGAGGACGTTATTATATAGTTGTTATTCACAAACTATTCTTCGTCGGAGCAATTTTAAAAGTGACTGGAACATCACATGAATTTCATCACTAGGTAAAGATGAATTTGGCCAAAGCAAAAGCTTACCAACACATATTTCGAGAAATAGATAGGCGAGATATACTCAGCTCGAAATACCAAATGTGTATAATCAAAGTCTATATAGCAAAACGACTTTTGTCTCAAGATAGGAGATAAATAGACTTTTGAGTGAGATAAGTTCAAGTCTCCACATACCTTTTAGTCGATGAAGATCCACCAGTTCCTTGAGTATTCCTTCGTCTTGTATGATGATTTCCATGGAGTTCTTGAGCTCAACTACACTTTCTATCCCGGTCCGAGACCTTAGCTATAGTAGACTAGAATTCAAGACTTATAGTTTTGATCACTAACATTGACAAACATGCTTGAGATAGCAACGCATGCGAGTTCGACCGAGCAATACTCTAACACTAATCACACATATTGGTAGTTCAAAAGATATGCAATGAATAACAATACCAATAAGTCTGGCGATTCACAAAACAAGTTTATAAATTTACTTCCTTTAAACGAATGTAAAACATTGTTTCCTATGATGAAATCTTCACCTCATACCCATACATAATCACAATAGCATTCATACGATTATGTCGATGTCTTATATACAAAGTTTAATGGTTAAGCAATAAACCTCGTATTGTATTCCTTAATACTACGTCCAACTAGAGTATAATCATTCATGCTTCGCAGTTATGTTTTCAATATGCACGACTTGAAAGATACGTTAGGGAATGAAACAGTTCAAGTCAAATATCACTAACCTCAAGTGGAAGGATGATGTTGTCGTTGTAGCTCCTTATTTCTTCACTTCTTCAAGTCTTCGTAATACTTATAATGTCTCATATCCTAATACTTTCAAGCTAAACTATATGAAGTTGACTCTAGTACATAATCAAGCAACTCTTTAAATGAGTTTTGACTCACTAAAGTATGACAACCAAACTTGACATACCAACGCTTGGTGGGTTCAACCGAGATATGCTCTAAAAAATTGAACAACTCTATGAATAACACAATTAGATTCATTTGAGTATCATTTGATCTATAAGTGTTAAGATGAACATGGTTAACACAAAAGTGTTCATGTGTCTAACTTTGATTAACTGTTATTGAGCCAACCCAATATACACGTTTAGGTACGGTTACCCATATCTAAATGAAGGTATATTTTATTTGTGCGTAACAAGCTAAGACCATCTAACGGTGGAAAGATATTAGCTAGAATCTTAAATCAGGTTTCATCCAACGGTGAATATTGATTGCTTTTTTCCAAAGTTATCAAACCCTGATTTGAAGACTATGTAAGGGAGAACTCTAGCAACTGGGAAACCTAATCCCCACACCTCCTATGTGATACTAGTTGCGACTAGAGTTGATTCTCCTTTAACCTAGGTTTTTCCTAAAACCATTATAAGTTAACGACTTGAAGACTTCATTGGGATTCTGAAGCCAGACCGAACTATTTTCTCTGTAGTTGCGTGTTCTGATCATACATGTTCTATCGTATTAAGTATTATCTTCTCTAATATTTGCTCTAGATATATCTTTGATATGTAAGATATAAAAAGTAATCACAAAGTTCTTCATCTCATTCTTTGTGATTCCACAATAACTTGTCCTACTACCATATAGTTAAGTTATTATGAGGTGATTGATATTTCTAGGTTGTTCTTCGGGAATATAAGTCCGGATTATCAATTGGTTCATATTCACCTTGATTTATCAAAAGACGGAACAAAAACTTCGTAGGTATTTCTATGGGAGACAGATTTATCTATCAGAGTAGACTTTTTTGTGGGAGATAGATTTGTTTATCAAGTCTTCGACTTTGGTCGTAGAAACTCTTAGTTGTGGGTGAGATCAGCTAAGGGAATCAAGTGCGTAGAGTCCTGCTAGGATTCTGAGACGTAAGGAACGCGATTGTACCTTAATCAGTGTGACATTGGTTAGGTCTCAACTACATTCCACTCTGAAGTTAACTTGTAGTAGGCTAGAGTCTGTAGCGGCTTAATACAGTATGGTGTTCAAATCTGGACTAGGTCCCGGGGTTTTTCTGCATTTGTGGTTTCCTCGTTAACAAAACTTTTGGTGTCTGTGTTATTTCTTTTCTGCATTATATTTGTTTATATAATTGAAATATCACAGGTTGTGCGTAATTCAATCAATTGGTAAATCCAACCTTTGGTTGTTGATTAAAATTGATTTGCACTTGAACATTGGTATTTGGTACCGTTCAAGTGGTTTCTCATAATAATCAGGCTCATGGGTTCTATCTGTTTGATTTGCTGATTACATTGAGAAACAGAGATATAACTCTTGGATATATTTTCCTTGATTGAGTCTGACTGTCTAGTGGATTCTCTTGGAATTATATTGGAGTT
Source organism: Papaver armeniacum (assembly GCA_023531295.1). NCBI lineage: Eukaryota > Viridiplantae > Streptophyta > Magnoliopsida > Ranunculales > Papaveraceae > Papaver > Papaver armeniacum. The sequence continues at coordinate 7,575 of JAJJWW010008105.1, read as the reverse complement.
AGTCCATACAGATTGCCTAACTAAATATTGGGTGTGGTTGTTGTACCCCCGCTTTTTCACCAACAACTAGTGATGAAAGTTAGAGTTCACAACATACATCTACACAGAAAAAGAGCGACTAACTGCAAGCCGAAGAATCTTAGAGACAACAGTCACAACACAATCAACAAATAAACGTTGGAAAAATTTTATACCATCCTCACACAATGGACAAGTGGTGTCCTGACATTGAGAGAATCTAACAATTTTTTCTTTTTTAGGCAAACATTGATGTAAGCATATCTATAAGATATATTGAATCCTAAAGGAAATTATTTATCTTTTCAGATTCTTTTTGTTAGAGCATTGCTTAGTTGAACACACAAGTTTTGCTATCTCAACCTTGTTGTCAATGTTAGGTGATAAAAACTATATTTTGGTTTCTAGTTTACCAAGTCAAGTCTCGAACTAGGTTAGAATTGTAGTTGAGTATGAGAGATTACCCTTGAAGACTGAAGATCGACGAAGACATTTGGATAACTTTTGTATGATGTATATGAAGACTAAACCATTCTATTTTACTTACTATACCATCGTTATATCTACTGAGACTATGTCGTATGATTAATAGTAGAAAAAAAATGTCAAGCGTGTCTTGTGAAAAATCTCGAAATATGATTTAGCAATTATATGTTCAAAGGTCCTTAACAATATTAGTTTTATCAATTAATTTGTGGATCAATTGAAAAATTTTCATGCATAAAATGATCATATCACTTGGGAATGTTTCAAACAACATAAGAGAGAAATATGAACTTACTGATATTTCTACTCATAGTAGGTTGGGGAACCATTTGGCAAACCATAGATATCTAAGACACAGAGAAACAGAAAGGTCGGCGAACCAGTTCGCAAACCGCAAGTTCAGTTGGGAACAGTTCATGAACCCGGTTAGCAAACCGTGGAGAACTGAATAAGTTGGATAAATAGGCTAGCAGTTGGCGAACCCGGTTCACGAACCGTGGTCAACTGAGTTCGATAGTTTATAAGGGTTGGCGAATGCATTTCACAAACCGTAACACCCTGACTCATAAACAAGCCCTACGGTTGGCGAACAGTTATACCAACTCATCGAGATAATATTTAGCGGTGCTTAAAGACTTATTATTTTAACATGTTTAGCATTGGTATAACTCTCTTAAACACTTCTAAGACTTCACTGATCACTTAAACACTTATTTGTGTGTATTATGATTAATTTCTTATGTGTTTAAATGGACATCAAATAGCTTTCAGTTCTTTGGCTAACTTAGCTAACCGAACAATCACTATACACGGTTTTGTAACCCAACCTGTACATGTGTATACTCTTCTATTGTATCTTGAAGACCTAAAGTGTTTGCTTGATTCTCAAGTTATCTTAGCTGGAATTCTAAGATAACCTTGGTCTTTGAAAACAAAGAAATAGAGCATCTCTGTGAACTGGGAAATTTAATCTCTGACACTTTTTGTCCTGGTTGATTTTAAAGTCATCCTATATTGACCTAGGTTTCCACTGCGAAACGTTATTAGGTTTACGACTAAAAGACTTTGCTCTAGGGATTCGTGAAGTCATGTCCGATTATCCTTACCTTGATAATTCTTGTATCCTGATCTTTCTTTTTTATTATTGAGGTTCTCTTTCAGGCAAGATAGATAGAAAATAGAAATTGCAAAGTTGTTTTTGTCTCAAAATTTGTGATTCCTTAAGATAGATAATATCTGAAAATTGATCTTAGTTGATATTTTGAAGATTGTTCTTGATAAGTGGTTAAGAATTTAGGTTGTTCTTCGGAAGTCGTAAGTTCTAGATTTGTGAGATTTGCTAGCTTTGTCTATTGCAAACAGATTTCCACACCTTGATCTTTGATATCATAAATCAAATATGCTTATCTGTTAGAGGCAGATTGGTATCAAAAGTCTTCATCACATCGATTGAAGTAACTCTTAGGATGTAAAAGACACCAGCTAAGGGAATCAAGTGCGTAGATCCTTGTGTGGTTCAAGAGATGTAAGGAGCGCGGTTGTAATTGTATCGCTTGGAGGGTGATTTCGGTCTCAACTATATTTCAATCCAAGTCCGACGATGGCTAGTATTTGTGGCGGCTTAATACAATGTGGTGTTCATGGACGATGTCCCAGGGTTTTTCTGCTATTGTGGTTTCCTCGTTAACAAATTTCTGGTGTCTTGTGTTTTTCCTTTTATGCATTATTTTATTTTTATAATTGGATTTGCACATGTTTGTACGTATCCAATCTAAGTGGATACGTCTGTTTAATTGTAATCGTTTACGAGACTAGTTATTTTTTTATATAGAATGCATATCTTGAAAGATAGATAACAAGTTTAATCACTTGACAGAATTCCGACTGAATTATTTGGATACAGCTAGATTGAGTTTTAAGATCGTCCAAGTACTCTGCTTAACAATCAGGTTCACGGACCTTGTGTCTACATACATAATGATTGAGTAGAGGTTGAGATATTAACTCTATATACCTACCATCAAGGATCATTCACGGTCTACTTGCTATTGTATGAAGTTTTGTCTACATAGGTTGCCGAACAAAAAAGTTGGGTGTATTTGTATCTCATGCGTTTTCACTTTTCCATTTTATAAAAACTATTTCTAGTAGGATTGCTCATAAGGTTGTCATCAAAGGTATCTCTACAAGAATTTTTGACATGAAATAGTCCATTAACTGATGGCTCCCATATATATAAGCTTATGTTTACCATAAAAATGAATTTTGATGTTAGTAATGGTACTCATGGTCTGAGAGTTAAAAACAAATTCAAGTATTTTTTACTTTATAAGAGTTTTATTATCTTGGTCGATAAATTGGCTAACAATCTGCATTTTAATATAACATGGATGAGAATATGGATGACTATTTTAAATCTAGTTATCTTTCAATATAAACGCGGGACATTACCTGTTCATTAAAATGAGGTTCCTTCGTTTTCCATATTCGCATATTCTCTGCTTTTACAACTAAAAAACTATTTTTTGACTTTATATTGGCCATTGAATATGAAAATCATTTTTTTTTTTACTTTTGTCACATCAACATTACCCACAAACAAAAGTGTCGTTAATATTTTCATGTAGAATTACCACGACCTTATTAGGTTATATTTTATTTCATGTTGTAGTTTGTAATTTATTTTGTGTATTATTAGTTTTATGTTTAAGTAGGGGGTTTCTATGAATCATATGTATCAGTTTGTTGTTTAAAGGTGATTGAAAGTTATGTGATTTGCAGCTTTATCTCTCTTTACTACGAGTTTCTTCGGAAAGTTCTTGATTTCAAAGATTCTCAAGATCTGTTTGTATCAACTTAAGCAGCATGATTTCTACTTTTTGGTGATCATTATCTCTGCGTCGTAAGGAATTATGCTTTTTGGATCTAAAGAAATCAATGCATATCACCAATCTCAGCATAAATCTACAAGCAAAAGACAACAACTGTTCTAAACTTTTCAATTTGCGTTTTTTATTTATTTATGGTGTTGATCGGTTTTTAGTTTGTGTTGGAACAATTGCCGAATTATGCCTGCACAAAAATAAATAAAAACAAACACGAAACAAATTGTTATGGCTGAGTCGCGGACTAGGTCGTTTTCTTTAAGACGTTTCGCGGCTCTGCCAAGATTGTGCAAGCAGTTCTTCAATTGCGCGTCGTCCCAGGATAAAGCAGTGAGATCAATCTCTTACACAATCACTCTTGCACGTTGAGAGGATGTGAAACTTCTACACTTCATTCTTGCTCAGAAACTCATTTAGAAAAATAAGAGATGTTCACACACTTATTTTTCTTTCTCTAAAAATCTTTTCTTTTGTAAACTCAAGTCATAAAAGAAAACCTCTCTCACAACAAAAAGGATTTCAACAACTCTCCATGTTCTTTTTAACACCAAAACATAAAAGAAAAACTCTCTCTAATTATTTTCCCAACCAAAATTTTAATTTATAGTCAAGAGTTTCAAAACAATTAAATGTTCATGAAAATGTTATTATGGTTGAGTTAACACCTTAAAAACCACAAAATGAAACTCTCAAAGTTATAATGGTGTAGTTAACACCATTAAAACTAAAAATATGAAACGGTCAAATTAATTATAACAAAAATTAATTTCTTTCAATAAAGGCTATAAAAAACATATTGATTTGGAATAAATTTATGTTTTGAAAATATATTCCCAACAATCCCCCACTTATATTTTTAAAACATTGAGCAAGAACGTACAGAGTTGTGCATAAGCAAAGGTGTCTCGCGACTTGAACCTTTACGTAGTGTTAATAGGCTCTCGTAAAATCTGACCATAGAGTGAACATAAGTCTTGAACTCTAGGAGATAAAAAGATTAATCAACACACACGACTATACTAGTGTAAAGTCTAAAGCCAAAGACATTACGGCCACTGCGCTTGTATCCCAGTTTAATGAATGATCTAGAGAACGCCCATATTCTCATAGCGGCCACACTTTCACATTCATATAGGTGAGTCTATCAATAGTACTCCTGAATGTACCCCACTCTAAATAGAGATATAAACATCATTAAGAGTTTAAAATTTTAAAATGAAAAATTAAACTCAACCTTTACTCGTTTCAGGATGTCATGTCGTGGGATGAATTCTTCAAAAGCATGATTCTCGCATCTCCATATCACCCATGAATTCGTCTAGTCCCTTTGAACCTATTTCTAGGTTGGGTATCCATCATAGATGAATCAATCTCAATGGGCATCAACCTCATCCCTAAGATGTATTCACATCTTCTTATCAATCTTTTCGTCAAAGGACTAATGGAAACTCGTTTCAGACACTATATAATCCATATTCTCATAATTGTCGTTACATTCTTAATTCATGCAATAGCCGCGGTACTATCACATTGGATTAATATGTCTGTTCCTCTATCTATTAGAGGATCGAATCGCTCCATCCTTAAAGGATTCAACTGAAAGGATGTCCAATCTGCTTCGCAATATCCTTAAAGGATTACGGTAACCATTTAGATAGTGTATTTCTAGGCGTATGATGTGTTTGAAACACCTCATAGCCTTCTCAATATTTTACCAATTTTCCATACTAGGATTGGCAAATCTGAATATAAATCCCCACTATGGAAGCAATATATTACACCCCCACTACAAAAATACTTAATATATATAGTCAATCACGTAGCAAGGAATCTAGTGCAATCACACACAATCTCAAAAGCATTAGCACTAAAACAAATGAGTGAAAACTTGTTTACAGTCAGACTATATATATTTCTGTCTTTTTTAAAAATTCTATTTTCATTGAAATGAAAATGATCCAAAGAAAGAAAAAACTCATTTCAAAATATACACCATCTTCACTCAAGTCTTTCATGTCAAATAGCAAACTAAGCATGTTCTCAATTTCATTTTCATCCTATAAGTTAGAATAAAAATTCAAAAAATAACTTATGCATACAAAACAAAGAGTATTGTGCATTTCACTTTCATAAATTCTGAAATCATTCGAATGAACCAAGTAAACAATTTATTTATTTATTTTTAAATTGTTTTAAAGTTGTTTCTTTAATATAAATGATAACTTATCTAACTTATATGCTTTCTTTTATTGTAGAAACTACACAGTTTTCCATGCTTGGTTTACATAGATTCTCATCTTTAGATTTCACAATCAAGTATATATTTCTACTTATGACTATAACAAATCATACATCGTAGAAACAACATCAACAAAACAGGCATGTAAGTTAATTTAGCGACAAGAAAGCAGGTGTCAACGATTTTTTGTTTGCTTGTCTAAAAACAATAGGTTCACAAATTTATTTTTCCAAAGATTAAATTTTTTGTAAGAACAAAGTTACTTTCCATGAGAAGTTATCTTTCAAATTATAAGCAACAAAATATTCATGACTAAATATTAGTCTCACTATATATGCTTTTCTAAGTTCATTCTTAGTGAATTACTTGTCACCTTCATTTTTCTAGTTCCTCTACTTTAAATCAAAGTTTGTAAAACTTAGGGTATGAAACCCCCACTATTTTTTTTTTTTGACTCAAACAAGAATTTCAAAACAATATCCAAAGATCCCAAAATTGTGAAAAACTAATGAACCAATGATCTAAACCCAAAATGTTTTACACAATATAAAGAATAAAAATTCAAACAAATTTCATGATAATAACATTTTCTAATTCACTACTCAATAGATCATATTTGATATCAAAACAAGTTACTCTAAGCATCTTTATAAAATTCTCAAATATTTTATTTCATCCAAAAAAACATTGCAAGTTGCGTAAGATTTCAAAGTGTACATGCTTTTATGAGTTAGATAAGATTACATACATGTTACTCAAAAATTCACCGAGTTTATAAGAAACAATAACATGCTCTCATTCGTTACTAACTCATTCATTTCTTAAAAGCATGACAAAATCTCATATTTCAAATATTCAAAAAACAATTCATGTTATGATAAAATTGTAATATTATACTCAAACATTTTATCCATAACATATTATTTTTAGTAGGGCAATGATCAAATTCAACAAATTTCTAATCTCAATCTTGTTTATAACAAGATTCTCGCTCATTTCGAAAGTATGAACATCTTTAACAAGATTGTTCTACCCAAAGTAAACTTAATTTGAGATCGTACCAATACCGAAAATCCTAGTGATGTGAGTAGATCCCAACACCAGTTTCTTTCAAACGATTTGGTTCAACTTTTGAACCATAACCTATCAAAACAAATATGGTGTAAAACACCAATATATATATCAACCTCTCACCGTATCCATAGTTCACATTAACTAAGCTTGAAAAGCGTTGTTAATAACATTTGATATCCTTGCAATGCCTTGCAAGAATAGCAAATAATCTCATAATCAATATTATGTTCATTTCTTAGTGAGAGTTGATATTCACATTTGTTTTGACTAGTGTTCTAATTATTTCAGTTTTGGGCTCGTATAAAATTCCATCTCATAAGTTCAAAACTTATATGAGTAACATGTTTATTGTCATACACAATAATTCTCAATATCTTGTTTCCGTAAAATTTATTCTAAGATTGAACAATCAACTTATTCAATTTAGAATGCCATTATTTGATCATTGCAATAACTACAAATAGTGCATCAAACATACCTCAATTGCTTTTAAAGCTCAATTGGTTATAAACCATTGTCCATTCTTTGCACATCAACAAAGAAATCAGCAACCCCATTGCTCCTCATATCGATTAATCTCCCGCAATTTTTATTTCATTGGAAAATAAAAACTTGCTCAAGTAAGTGAATTTTCACCTGTCACAATAACGTACGTGTGACCCTTTGAAACCAAAAAATAAGTAAGGTATGCACTTACATAATTACTTGAAAATCAACTAATATAGTACTCCAAGTTTCTCTTAATTGTCAAACAAAGATTCAAAGGTATATAGTTATAATATCTTATATTTATAACTCTCTATCAAGCAATTTATCAAACATATGTGGTGCACTAGTATGATTGCTAACAATAATCTTCCTTTTCATTACCAA
>JAJJWW010008104.1:0-81418 GCA_023531295.1 Papaver armeniacum | reverse complement strand
ATGAGATTGTATCTTTAGAGAAGAAGGTAAAGAACAGTAATGTTCACAAATGAACATAAATAGACTTCAGCATAGTAAAACCCTAAAGGACCTTGAAAAGGTTTCCACGGTTCATGATCCATTATTATCAATCTTAACAAACAAATATTTACTTGCTAAATATGGAACAAAAAAATCAACAAAAGATTTACAAGACTTGAATCAACCTTGAAGTAATCCTTATTTTTCAAGTCCAAAATAAGGATACGAATTATTACTATGGTTTAGATAGTAATAGAGTGAACAAAGTGTTCACAGCTTGTGTCACAGGGTGACATTTCAAGGTTTGTTGAGTTCGTGGACTTACCTTGTCTAACTCTGGATCTTTGGATTTCTTCTCTTGTACCCAGCGTATCTCGATCGCTTCTCTATAGTCAGATTCATCTTTTGCATGTCATTTTGAAGTTTGGAAATTCTTTTACAGTTCCTCTTGAATCTCCAACACTTGCTCTGGACATGGCTTGTACTTCCACAAAAGGAGCAGAGCAAAAAGGATTTGCTTTGTATAGTTGATACATGTTTATCACAACTCTCAGGTTTGATTGATCCAAAGCTGGTTGGAATAACCGAGTTTGTTGTGCTTACAGTCTTTCCTTTGAACCCTAAACCTTGTGTGTTTCCAAAAGCCTTTTGACCAAATAACATTGCTGAAATTTTGTCTGAGCTTCCTGACAACCTTTGCAGGTCACACTTGAGAGAATTGATCTCTTTATCCTTTAGTAACAGGGTTCTGGTGAATTCATCATAAAGACAGTCATTCTCAAGAGATTTCACCTGTAGTGATGACTCAAGTTTATTCAACAATTATTTTAGTTGAATATTTTCCTAATGAATTTCTTCAAACTTATCCAGAAATTCGAGGATCTCAATTTCAGATTCGCATTCCAAACTGGAGTTTGAATTACAAGAAACTTTTGCCGAGAAGGCTGAACTTTCCGTACACACTGCAGTAGTATGTAACCCATTGTGACACTGAGATTTTTCTTAACTTGAATCATCAGAAGCAATAGAGAGAGAAGAAAATCTCTTGCATATTTTGCTTTTCATTACCATATCCTTGATCTTTTGTGTTATCAGTGATTTATTAAAATCAACATGACTAGAACAGCATTCATCAGCCCATGACATATTAGAGACTTCGCTTGGAATGATTACAACATTGAATGCAGAAGTTCTGACTGTATTCTGATCAAGATCAAGTAATTTAATCTTTCCCACAAGAGTACTTCTGGAAAGAGTATCAAGTTTATTTCCTTCAACGATGGCATGCTTCTTAGAATCGTATCTAGATGGCAGCGATCTGAGAATTTTCATCACAATGTCCTTTTAAGGAATAGTCTTACCCAATGCAAACGATACATTAACAATTTCAGACACTTAATTTGTGATTAAACTCATCAAACGAATCTTCATCTGCCATACGAAGGTTTTCCCAATCGGAATTAAGGTTTTGAAGCCTAGCTTCCTTTTAACTGGTATTTCCTTCGAATACGGTTTCTAAGATATCCCAAGCATATTTAGACCTAGTGCATGTAGTCACATGGTGCTGAAGATCTGGGGTAATGGCATGTATGATGGCATTCAAACCGTCGGATTTTTGCTTTGCAACAAGTATCTCGGCAGCATTGTATTCACCAATGTTCTTTGGAATGGTTGCATTCCCTACTGCCACAACAAGATCATCATATCCATTAATTAAATAAACCCATGATTGAAAATCACGCGCTTGAAGAAAGGCACGCATAGAAATTTTCCACCATAAATAATTTGAGTCATCGAAGACTGGTGGTACATTTATAAAGATAGCACCTTTGTCCATATAAGATCGCTACAAACACAGACTTATGAGGCCATTAATTTGTTTGTCTGCTCTGATACCAATTGAAAATGCGGGGGTCTAACAACCACACCCAACAATTCGTTTGGCAATTTGAGAGGACTTACCCCAATACACTTTCTAGAGAATCAACTAGACAGCCAAACTCAATCTAGAGTAAATATATCAAAGAGTTTTGTAGTAGCAGGAAATCCCACACTACACCCCTCATAAGAATTCACACAATCAAGTCATTTTAAGATGAACAATTATATTCTTTATTGATTAAAACTCACAAATGTTACAAGATGGAAAGGAAATAAGCTAAAGAATTTACAACTGCTCTAAACTTTCTCTCTCTTGATAACTTGCTCCTCACTCGAAAAAGATCTCTCCTCTCTTAAGCCTGTTCGGCTCTTTATATAGGACATTACCTAGTGGTTGACAGCTAAGTTGTCCTTTATTTTCGGATCTAACTTGCGACATTCTCGCGAGTGTACAAATGTTAAATCTCGCAACACTCCTAAATCTCGCTAGGTATTCACATCTTTCTCGTGTTCAAGCTGTCGTCATCCGTTGCATCATTTATATTATCCATCTGCGACATTTTCACAATGTGTCATTTATGGATTTCGCAAGGGTCTTGATGTTGCGATATTCTGATCCTACATGTTTAATATCTCTAACTCGTAATTCAATCCGCAATCAGCAAATAGAAATCTGCGAGCCTGATTGAATATAAAAATAAATAACTTGAACGGTACCAAAGACCAATGTTCAAGTGTCAATCAATGTAAATCAACAACCAAAGGTTGGATATTATAATTGATTGATCTTAACGCACAACCTGTGATATTTCAATTATATAACAAAATATAATGCGGAAAAGAAATAACACATACACCAGAATTTTGTTAACGAGGAAACCGCAAATGCATAAAATCCCGGGACCTAGTCCAGTTGAACACCACACTGTATTAAGCCTCTACAGACACTAGCTTACTACCAATTAACTTCAGACTGGACTATAGTTAAACCCTAATCAATCTCACACTGATTCAAGGTACAATTGCGCTCCTTACATATCTGATCCCAGCAGGATACTACGCACTTGATTCCCTTAGTTGATCTCACCCACAACCAAGAGTTGCTACGACCCAAAGTCGAAGACTTGATAGACAAATCTGTCTCACACAGAAAAAAGTCTATATGATTAAATAAATCTGTCTCCCACAAAAATACCCAAGAATTTTTGTTCCGTCTTTTGATAAATCAAGGTGAACAGGAACCAATCGATAACCCGGTTATATTCCCGAAGACAACCTAAAATTATCAATCACCTCATAATAATCTTAATCGACTAGCGAAAGAAGATATTGTGGAATCACAAACGATGAGACGAAGTGTTTGTGATTACTTTTTTATCTTGCATATCGGAGATATAAAATCTCGAGCCAATTATTCCAATTGTACTCAACACGATAGAAACAACAAGATCATTTTACACAACTACAAAGATAATAGTTGGGTCTGGCTTCACAATCCTAATGAAGTCTTTAAGTCATTAACCTACAGGGTCTCGAGAAGAAACCTAAGGTTAAAGGAGAATCAACTCTAGTTATGCAACTAGTAACACACATGAGGTGCGGGAATTATGTTTCCCAGTTGCTAGTGTTCTCCTTTATATAGTTTTCAAATCAGGGTTTGCAATCTAAGTTACCTAAGTAACAAAGCATTCAATATTCATTGTTAGATGAAAAACCTGATTCTCCCAAGCTAATATCTTTCAACCGTTAGATGGAACTTAGCTTGTCACACACAAATGAAATGTACCCTCATTTAGGTTTATGTAACCGTACCTAAACGTGTACACCATGTTGGTTCACAAATAGTTAACCGAGGTTAGCCATATGATTACTCTCATGTCAACCTTATTCATCTTAACCATAACTAGTTCAAATAACTCAAATGAAACTAGTTAAAGAGTTGTTCAATTGCTATATTCTCATGGATTATACAAGGACACAATTGAAGCAAAATCGGTTTGATTCACTCGAATCAATGCATGAACATTATAGCCACGATTTGCAAAGATTGCAATCCTTATTGATAAATGTTTAGGTTCACGTATAATCGATTTTAGAAAAGTAACACACTTAAGTATGCGTACTTAAGTAACCGGATTTGAGTTTGTTTTAGTTTTCAAACTCACCAGAAATTCACGGACGTGAACTTTCCACCAGTACGCGTACGGGTACACGCACTTTAGGTAACCAGATGAGTTTGGTTTTGGTTTTCAAACTCAGCAGAAATTCACGGACGTGAACTTCGCCCGTACATGTACGCATACTTACCCAGTCTCCTACCACCTTTTTGTATACACACAAGTATGCATACTTTAGGCTCCCGGTTTTGGACTTATACACTAATGTGCGAACACACTATGCTTATATCCAAAGATGGTTACAAGATTCTAAATTGAAACATTCTTCTATAATGATAATACCCGTTTTCACACACTATTAGCATCAAAGCAATTTTCAAGATATTGAAATAATCATTATCGAAACATTCCAAGCCTACATCAAATGATTGTATCACACAAACCATGTAAGATGTTACTCGGAAATTTTCTCATGATATAAGATGAACTTGGTCGAAGCGAAAGCTTACTAACAAATATTTTGAGAAATATGTAAGCGAGATATACTCAACTTGAAATCTCAAATGTGTATAGAGAAAACTATATCTTAACACGAATTATGTCTCAAATATAGGAGATAGTAGAAATAGACTTTCCAAGTGATAGATGAGTTCAAGTCTCCGCATACCTTTTGTCGAAGAAGTTCCACAAGCTCCCCTTAGTAGTTCTTCGTTTTCAAATGATGAACTCTGTGAAATCTAAGCTCAACTACACTATCTATGTCCTAGTCCGAGACATCTATAAATAGGCAAGAAATCAAGACTTATAGTTTTGATCACTAAATTGACAAACATGCTTGAGATAGCAACGCATGCGAGTTTGACCGAGCAGTGCTCTAACACGAATAACAACCCGTATCTCCTTGTGGAACGAATTTGTTCTTATAACTATACTATTATTTATATTATCGCGCATGATTGTTTATTTAGGAGCGCTACTAAATGACCATGAATGCATATCTATAGCTAGACTAGGGTTTTGAGATACTTAATTGTTGATGAACCTTGTCATAAGTAGCATATATTGTGATTACCAATTGTATTCAAAACGTCTGTGTGATTGCAAGTAGAAGCTTGACCTATGTTAAGTAATTTACTCATAGTATTTCTATTGCATGGATTAGTCTAATTCATATAACTTAAGGCTCTTGGAGGATTAAACCTAATAGCACGTTGCATTAGGTTGTTCATTGAGTAGTATTCACATATTCATCGTTATGGTATGTGATGATATAAGGAATTTACCAGAGTATGCTCTCGATGGGGTACTTTAGGACTCTTGATAATGAATAATTGAGTGACAACACCAGTTATTAGTCGAAGTGCATGTATTATGATTGACGATGAAACCTTAACCATTATTCTCAACTTATTGATTATCTTTACTCATTCTTTGCTATTATTATTAGTTTAGTTATTTTAGACCTAAATCAAAAAATCCCCCCCCAGCTTTCTTAAGTTTTCAATTACGAATAAAAACCCATATCTCCTTATGGAACGAATTTGTTCTTATAATTGTACTATTATTTATAATTGTGAAGTGAAAGAACTTAAATTATTTTTGCGTCGGCTGACAACCGATCAACCCTCCACATATTTGGAAAGACCTAATTTAGTTCAAGAGTCACATTCCTAGACAATCTTTTATCTCTTGCTTGGATTTCCATAAAATATTAAAGACTAGAAGCAAATTATTGAAATGGGGAGTGCTAAATGATGCTTATTTCATTTTGTGTAATGGGGCCGAAGAAACCGAATACCATTTCTTTCATGACTGTACTTTCTCTGTTGGGATTTGGAAGGGGCTTATTTTGGAACTAGGTTATGTCAGAGATGTGCAACATGATTGGGATGAAGAAGTATCTTGGTGTGCTCAGAATTTTAAAAACTCAGGATGCATCTATGTAATTAATAAATTGGTTTTGAATGGATTCATTTATTATATTCAGACTGAAAGAAACCAAAGAATCTTCAAAGCTCAATACAACGCTCAAGATCATATTAGTCTGCTTATGGTTCAGGATGTCAAAATGAAGATCTCAGCTTCCAAGCAAAAGGTTGATCATAACTTAAATAACAAATTGTTTATGAACAAATGGAGTGCGTACTGTCTTTTTGTCTTACATGAAGTAATTGATTGCATTTGGTTAGCTCCTTCTGAGGATGAGTTGATGATTAACAAGGATGAATCTAAGTCTGGAGATTCTGGAAGTTTTGGTGCAATTATCCGTGATAATAATGCAGATGTCTTAAGTGCAGCTAATGGTGGGAGCTTGCGTATTTCTATTCTTGCCCATGAGTTATAAGGTGCTGAATTAGGGTTGAAAATGGTTGTCCATAAGAGTTTGTTGAATGTCCACATGGCTACTGATTCAATGGCAGTGTACAACCTTTTTACTAATATAGATGTTGTACCCCCTTGGAATGTTTTTCAAACCTGGAGAAGAATCAAAAGACTTCGTAGCAGTTTGCTTTCTTGGAAAATCCCGCATTGCTCCAAGGAAACCAATAAGGCAGCTGAGTCGGTATTCACCCGTCTAGCAGCTGGGTGGAGATTCGTTATGAGGATTTTTCCCCTGACTTTAGAGAAATTTTAGTTGCTGATATGGTGAAGAAGATTTATCACAGGAGGAAGAGGAGATCTGATTAGCTCTTTTCCTCTTAGTTTTTCTTTTTTAGTTTCTTTTGTTTCTGTTGTGTTTTGTTTTTTTCTTTTTCTTTTTCTTTTGATTTGGGTCTCCTTAATCCTGCGGAATGTATCAAGACAAAACAAAACAAAATAAAATAAATAAATAAATCAAGCTCTTTACTTTGTACTTATTGATTCATGGTCTGTTTTGCTTGTTTGGAGCCTCTCATTCCTGATTTAAATGAACAAATATGCAGAATTCTACCCAATTAGCGGAGATAAATAGGATTAACTGTAAAAATAATTCTTAATCACTTTTCTAAACTTTTTATTCATGTTTTAATATCTCTCTAATACTTTTGCTTTATTCTTTTCTAGATTTTACGTCATTCTTATTTTATTTATTTTTTAAAAAAATCTTTTGAATATGTGTAACTAATCATCTTTGTTTTCTCTAATATGTGTTTTCAAATTGAGTCATCTCTAATGGCGTTTGCCTATATTTATTTTGTAATGATGGTGTTTGCTGAGCTTGTCATCAGTCGTTTGAAGAAAATGGAAATCTGCGAAGGTATCTTTGTTATGTGGTGGAAGAAGTTCAATACCCGATTCAACTCTGTGAGACTCAGCATGAATGAAGCCCGCTTTTCTCTCATTTCAAATTTTTTGAAATTCAAAAACAACAGTTACGTCCCAAAAATCTGTTTCCTATTTTTACTCTGGTCAATAGCCAGCTACTTTTCTTTCCTTATGCAAACAGATTCTCTTTCAATCTGTTATAACAAGAATATCCGGCAAATATTGATTATTAATAACAAAATATACTCTGGCCAACCTAAAACCTATATTAACACAGAAAAGGTTGGAATCATTTCTTTTAACCAAAACAGAAACCCTACATATCTACACTACACAATGGAAGGAGAAAGCTCGACTCAGGTGGGGGAGTTAGTAAACAAGTTCAAACATGCGGTACTGGATCTAGGAGATACATTTGAAATAGTGGATTACTCTCAAGTTGTTGAAAAAGATGAAGTTGAGGATGCCAAATGGGAGGAAAGTGCTATTGGGAAAATAATTATTGAAGGACACATAACGGTTGAGACGGTGGAAAACATCATAGGCTTCACATGGACGTTCATGACTATAGAGGATCTGAAAATAATAGAGATAGATCGAAATATCATGATTTTTAAGTTTAGTAAGTGGGAACTATTAAATAGGGTGATTGAAGAACGTTCGTGGAGTGTTAACAAGCATATTCTAGTTGTTCATGATTATATTCTAGACATGAACTATACTGAGAAGCATTGGGGTTTTCAACATTTTTGGATACAACTTAAGTTTTTGCTACCAGAACACTTGAATGTTGTTGTAGTGACTAAAATTGGAGAGCTAATGGGTTAAGTCACAACTATTGAACATAAGGATGTCATTCTTATTGGCAGTGACCCTGTGAAGGTGTATGTCAATATCGATCTCACTAATCCTTTGCGCAGAGGAGTAAAGGCAGTCACTAATGCATGTATCTCTCGCTGGATTAAATTCTTTTACGAAAGCCTGCCAAGTGGAATATGCATAGATTATTATGTTATCAAACATTGCAAAGGTGAATGTAAGGATGCAAAAAAATATTTGGAAAGAGCTCATGAAAAGCCATATTTCTTTGGCAAAGTGAGTAGTATCAGGAAAAATATTGCCATAAACAGTATTAGAAATGCACCAATCTCGAAGAAAAGTTGCAATATTTTTGTGAAGACAACAACTTTTGTTCCACCAAAGGATGGGGTTGCAGTTAATCTGGATTTCTTGTTGAAGAAGACAACTGAAGTTGAAGATGATGAAGCTAACAGACTTGGAAAGAGACAAAGAGCTGATGAAGAATATCTACCGGCCAACACTGAAGATGAGCATGCTTCCACTACTAACAACAATGAACCTATCACAAATTTCCCAACAGCTCATAGGGTCACAAACAAAGATAATCAATTTGCAAATACAAAAAAGGAGAATCAGGTAATACCTACACATAAAACTTTAAACTATTTCAAAACGAAGTATTTTACTAATATTTCTTATTGCATTTTCATTTTATTATTCTCTGATATATATATATATATATATTATTTTATTTTAAAACCTATATCAACACAGAAAAGGTTGCAGTCATTTCTTTTACCCAAAACAAAAACCCTCCATATCTACACTACACAATGGAAGGAGAAAGCTCAACTCAGGTGGGAGAGTTAGTAAACAAGTTCAAACAGGCGGTACTGGATTTAGGAGATACATCTGAAATAGTAGATTACTCTCAAGTTGTTGAAAAAGATAAAGCTGTGGATTACTCTCAACTCTCCCATTTTATTATTTCTTGATATTTCAGATTTCCCATCAGCTCACAGGGTTTTGGCATTTATTTTCTGATACAATGAAGATTATCTCATGAAATGTTCAAGGTTTCAAAAATGCAGACACTAAAAATCATCTGAGTGATTTGATAAGATCTCAAAACCCCGATGTTATCTTCTTGTGTGAAACTAAATTACAACAAACTAAATGCCAACCACTTCTTAAACAGTTTCATTATCCTAATAGTGCTTTCATTGAGCATGTAGGCCTATCAGGAGGTTTAGTGATCTTATGGAAAAATGGTTTTACATTTGATATTGTTGACTCTTACAGTAACATGTTCAACATTATAGTCCAAGCAGATGCTGGTAAGCCAGAATTTCTCTTAACATGTATGTATGGGTTTTCCAATTATGTTAAGAAAAAATATCAATGGAATTACATAAATCAAATTAGTACTGCCAATAATAGTCCCTGGATTGTATTAGGAGATTTGAATTTCCATATTATTGACAATAATGTTGGTACTTCATCATCCACAGATAGATGGGTTAACAACATAGTCTCTAGTAGTGGTTTGGAAGATATTGGGTTTATACGAAAAGACTATACTTGGACTAGCAACAACATGGGCACTGGAAATAGAAGGTCTAGAATATATATGGTATTAGGAAATGGTGAATGAAACTTAAATTTCCTAAACTCTTGACTTTTTCATCTCACTCAAGTAGGTAGTGATCATAGTCCCATCATGCTTGTCACTGATGTCACCATTCCAAAATGCTGGAAACCATTTAAATTTTTCTTAACTTGGCTTAATTTTTCTTAAATTCTTGTGCTATTGTTATTTTTAATGCTTGGAAGTCTAGTGTTAATGGTCTTGCAGCTTATCAATTGGTTCACAAACTTCATAATTCCATGATAGAATTATCCTTATGGAATAAAGAGTATTTTGGTTATACAAACCAAAAAGTAGACAATCTTCGAAAAGAGTTGAGCAACCTTCGGGAGCAAATAACAAATCCTAGGATCAACAATGACATTATCAACATCAACACTGAGCTTCATAGATGGCACAAAATTCAGACCGAGTTCTATCAACAAAAGTCTAGAGAGCACTTCATCAAGGACATGGATACAAATACCAAGTACTTCCATACTAAAGCAAACAGAAGGAAAACAAGGAATAACGTTGATTCTATTCAAGACTATGACAAAAACTAGTTGCAGGCAAGAGAGCAAATTTCTCAACATCTCACTCATCATTTTAGAAGCATTAGTATTTGTAGTAATCCAGTTCTTGATGGAGGTTTATATGGTATTCTGCCAACTATTATCACATTAAAAGAGAATGTATCACTCACTAGAATTCCTTCAAATGAAGAAATACATATAACTCTTAAAAGTATGGAAAATTGGAGTGCTCCTGGTCCAAAAGGTTTTCAAGCTAGCTTTTACAAAAGTCAATGGTCAATTATTGGTGAAGATATCTGCATGATGGTGAAAAGGTTTTTTAAAACAAAGCATATCCTCAAGAAAATCAACAAGACTTATATTTCTTTGATACCAAAATAGAAGAAAATTATCTGTGCAGCAGACTACATACCTATTGGTTTGTGTAATACTTCTTACAAATTAATATCTAAAGTTCTTGTTAACAGGATGAAGCCACTTATGGAGAAGATCGTATCACCATTTTAGGCTGCTTATGTCTCAGGGAGGTTGATCAGTGATAATACAGTAATTGCTCAGGAAATTATTCATTCAATGAAAAAGAAGAGAGGTGAAAATGGTTGGATAGATTTGAAGCTAGATATGTCAAAAGCTTTTGACAGATTGGAGTGGTTTTCTTAATCAAAGTCCTAAATTATTTTGGTTTCAACGATGATTTCTGTGATCTGGTATATCAATGTATAAGCACTACCTCTTTGTCAGTAACGCTCAATGGATCACTATATGAAGAATTGCATCCAACAAGAGGAATCAGACAAGGTGATCCCCTTTCGCCATATCTTTTCAATCTTTTCATGGAGTTTCTCTCAAGACAATTTACAAGTGCTCAACAAAACTGTAAGGACCCTCGAGCTTGTCAACGCTATTAGACCAGTCAAGAGACGACTAAGCCACTAATGACTCGATTAATTAGAGACGAACCTTAATTAATAGAAATTAATCTAACAACGATCTAGAATCAAAATTATTACTGCTAGATAGATCTCGAAAATTTATTCGAATTGGACTACTTGAACGTGTCATTCGGATACCAGACGAAGAAGATTTCATCATAATAGTCGAAGGGCAAATTAGTCATTTCGCTATCAAATTGCTTGGCTGGCCCTATCAATCTTATGGGTGCCTTTATAGTTTTGGTCGGCCTTATCTACCTTATCGAGAGGATAAACTCTCATTTCTTTTTTCTTTCTTCTTCATTATTCTTTCCTTTTCTTTTCTGTTTACCTTCTTTCCTTCTCTGTCGATCTCAGTTCAGAAGAACTGAGTTATTCATGTGTGTGATGTTCTTAGAAACTTGTTAGTACGTTGAATCGAAGATGAAGATGTCGGTTCTGCGATTGAGTTGGATCGGGAGGAGAAGAACTGGTTACAACTGTGAGTTGAAGTTAGGGTTCGGTTTGAGTTCAAGATATGGAAGAATTAATTAATTAAAGACGGATTTGAGTGATTGGTGATGAAGAACGAAATGGGTTGGTGTTAATTTTTTGATGTGAAGCTGTTCTTATGAAGAATCATAGAACCAGGTAAATTAGGGTTTCCTTAAATTCGGGGTTTCTGTTTTTAGTGATTTCTTTATGAAATTGAGTTTGGTTTGGTAGTTTATTTCATGAGTTTCTTGTTAATTAGGGTATAAAGGATTGTATAAGGTTTAATTTTGAGTTCTTTTAGGTTTTGAATTGAAGATGAAGATTAGGGTTCCTGAGTTGGATATTCCAAATAAAGGAGATAAATTGAATGGTGGTGATTGAACTCAGGTTATAGAATTAGAGTTTGAACAATTTTCTAAAGTTGGGGTAAGAACAAAGTAATTCCAGGGGGATTGTTGCTGATGAGATTTTATTAAGTATAGATGGATTTACTTCAAATGAAAAGAATGAAGTCTATTTGTTGATGAAGTCTAATATGAGGAGATAATGATGAAGATTTATTGGTGGTCTTGGCTTGAGGATGTGAAGGGAATATGTTTTAATTTAGCTAAAATGGTGGTGCTGGTTGTGTTGGAAGTTGAATATGACCGAGTTGAAGATTAGAAGAAGGAATCTTAGTTTTAAGGTACAATTTAGTGAATGGAACTAGAGGAAGAATTGTATTAC
Source organism: Papaver armeniacum (assembly GCA_023531295.1). Classification (NCBI taxonomy): domain Eukaryota; kingdom Viridiplantae; phylum Streptophyta; class Magnoliopsida; order Ranunculales; family Papaveraceae; genus Papaver; species Papaver armeniacum. Next base: position 69,057 of record JAJJWW010008104.1, on the reverse strand, counting down.
AATGAACTGATGGTGGAGGCAATGAAGAGTTGGAGAATAAGTGAATATGGATGGGTTGTGTTGGTTGAGTAGACTATATTGTAGTTACAGATGGAACTGAAGTTGCAGCTGGTGATTGTGTGATGTTTGAATCTCATAAGTGTTTGGTTTATCCAAGGACTGAAGTTACAGAAATAATTGATGTGCATATGAGTGTTTAGAGATGAAATAACAGTTGGTTATTACGAAGATGTTAGTCTAAGTTATATGTGTTTAGATACAAGTATGGAGCAAATGTTGATGAAGTTTCTGTTGAAGTGAAATGTAACTGAAGTGAAGCTGCATATTGTATAAGAGTGTTGATGAAGAACTAATGGAATTGATTGAGATTCAAGAATGTGAATTGAGTGCTTGTGTGATTAACAATGAATCTTTATTAACAAAGATCGATCTAAAGAATGAACCAGTGGATTATGGATCTCAAGGTATGCGAGGCTTGTCATCAAAAGAGGTGGGAATCGATAACGAACTCTCTTGTATTCATTATTGTTTTACAAATCTATATCTTATGAAATGCATGCATATCTTTGCTACTATATGATATGTGTATGCATGTATTATTTGTGTAATACAAACTAGTTTTCTTTTACATTTTGGGATGGGATTGGATCTTTAGAAACAACCGATATATGTGTTTTGGGAGTATTTACTTATTTTCAAAAGTGATTCTTTCCATTGACTGGAAAGTGGTTACAATCTTTATTTATTGTTAGCATGAAAGGGAGAAGGTTTCCTTTTGATTGGTGTGAGATGTGTGCCCCAAAAGTTATATCTATTTTTATGCGCTAAAGGAGTGAAAATTGCTGCCACTAATAAACTAATAGGAGGTCAAGTTGAAAATTATTTTCCCTATTTCTGTACGGGCAACACATGTCTCATACATGAATGTTTACTGTTCTTTTAAATTACTTTCAAAAGCTATTATTATGTTTTGGTATTTGGAGTGAATGATGTTGATAATCTTATATATGATTGTTGGACTTGTCTTGCGAGAGGTATATGGTTCTCCTTGATTAAGTTCTTCTGTCGGATATAATATTGTCACCATTAGATCTCCTTAGATACTTGATATGTAGAGTGCGCGTAGAATGATGTACTGGTAAGGTACACATCGTTTATGACTTCGAGGCCGAAAAACCTCACGGTACTTTTATGCTCATTGAAGCTTCCGCAACAATCATGCCTTGCTAGTCTGAAGGAAGACGTCGCTCAACTATTATTTATGTTGTGAATGTTTGCCGAAAGATTGGTTGGTAGATATTTATATTTCAGTATAACATATTATTTTATTTATGCTTTATCTGTTTTCTTGTTTTTATCGGTTTTCAGTAAAACCTGCATTGTCTTAAAATCATTCTAGTGATTACTTGAAAGTTAGTTATTATTTCTACTGGGCACCCCACTTAGGGATGATGTGCTCACCCATTCCCACTTTCAGTTTCAGAGACAGATCAAGTTGTGCACGTGGCGATGAAAGCTTCAAGGAGTTGGTTTCGTTAGTTGGTTAGCTTTTGCTATGTTTATTTTGTGTTTATATTCTATTTGTAAATCAACTCACTATTGAATATGTATCATTTGAGAGGAGTTCTTGTATTTATTTCAGAGAGGGTTTAGATTTGGGTTAATCTTTGTTAATTTAGAACTTTTTTCTTATTGTTTAAATAGATACTTTGGATCGTTAGTGCCTCATTTTATAGTTAATCTTTTGGATTAGTCAGCTGATAGCTTAGGGGGCGCTACAATAACAATAAGATTAAGGGTATTAAAGTGGCTATTGTATCTCCAACCATTAATCATTTGCTTTTTGCAGATGATTGCTTTATCTTTACTCAAGCAAATCTTTCATCAGTAAACAATCTCCTAGAACTCCTTCAAGACTTCAGTTCTCAATCTTGGCAAGTTATTAATTTTGAAAAATCAGCAGTACATTTCAGTAAGAAGACCAAACCTGAGGTGGCCAACACTTTGAGACATATTCTTGGGGTCAAAATAATGAACTCTAAGGAAAAATACTTAGGATCTCCACTCATTATAGGTCATTCAAAGCAAGAAATCTTCAAAGGCATAAAAGAAAATTTTGAGAACAAATTTTCCACTTGGTCTTCTATTTCTCTTTCTCAAGCATGTAGAGGAACCATGATCAAGCATGTACTTAACTCAGTTCCAGTTTACCATATGGGCCCTTTCAAGCTTCCAAAAAATCTTATTCAGCAGTTAACAAATACTAGTTAGATACCATATATATGTGGGAACCGATCCTAGTACCTAGTCAACCGAATTTTGGAAAGCTAGTGTGACTAATTACAGTACCCACATGGAGGTAGCACCGAAACTTGTTTTGGTAGAACCGTGAAACCCATGATTGGTGATTGAGTGTTCTTGATCAATCACATAGTTCTTGGAAGTCAGATGAACCAATACTAAACTTGTTTGGAAGTGTGGCAAATCGATTCCAAGATTATAAATATGAAAAAGGATTTACAAAGTTAGGATGTCGACATAATTTGAACATGTGCAGAAACTCTTATCTTTTATTGTTCAAAGATATTCCTTAATAGCTAAAGGAGAATCCCTGATCGAAATAAATTGAGAATCTTTTAATTAAGGTTTTTAGTTTTATATGCTTTTATTTTCCAGCAAATAAATGCATATCTTTAGAAAGTTAAAATTGGTAATGTGCATTTACTAATTGAATATTTTCTACCGAGATTTCGGTCATTATTTGGACAAAGCATTTCCAGGAATTATGGAAACCGAATTTGGGCGTTAATGCATATCTTGAGAATATTTTCGGTTTTGGAAATTCCTTGTTGTCCAAACTTCCTTGGTCTATAAATATTGAAGTTTGAATTTCAAGCAAACTAATCCTCAGAGACAGCAAAACTACCTAGTTGTGTTGTTACTGGTGGAGCCGCCTATTTGGAGAGGAAAGTAACCTAATTAGGCAAAATCTCTAACGGCCGCTCGGTTTAAAGATTTCTTTGGGATTGAGAAACTCTATTAGTAGCGTTGGTGGGAAACTAGATAATTTTAGTTTATTATTAGTTTTCGATTGATTCGATTGACTAACGGTAGTTGAACTTTGATTGCACCTAGTTTGTTTATGCTTAAGAATCTTCTCTTCTGATATACGATTCACTCAAACTAGATCGAAGTTTCGACGGGGATCTTTAGATTGTTTGTAGTTATAAAGACATCTTGTGATAATCCAATGTTAACAAACTCCATTCTATGTGTGATTGATCACAAGAGATTCAAGTTGATTGTGTGCAGGTGTTTATTGAATATCTAAGAAGATTTTAAGACAAAGAAGACTTTGAAGATTTCTCAATTAGGTTCATAATCTTTGGTGTGCACAATACTTGTTTCGGCTGGAATAAGATCCAACTATAATCGGTTTATCCTTGTGGTAGATTTTATTGATTAGTTGAGTAGATCGACATCATTATAATTCTTTGGATTAAGAGTATTGATTGCAAAATATCTAAACGATTACTTCGGTAATTGTTGATTGATAGATCTAAGGACATGACAAAGGAGTTTATTGGGATAAACGGAAGAGCCTTTTGTCGATATCATATCACTTGATTGAAAAGAGTTGTTACCGAACAAATTTTTTGTTCCTTTACTATTTGGAATACAAACCAAAGGAATTGTTCCAAGTACGTGACTTATTGCAAGTTGGAGTCGCAGGGATATAGACGGAACTAGGTGAACTATAGGTTTAGTTTCTTGGTCTCAACTATACGAAGTTGATTTAGATTTTGTATAACGGCTTAATCCTGAGAGTATTCAATTCTGGACAAGGTCCCGGGATTTTTCTGCATTTGCGGTTTCCTCGTTAACAAAATCTTGCTGTGTATTTTACTTTTCTATTTTCGCAATTATAATTGTTTTATTATAATTAGAAGTAAAATACACAAATGTTAACTCATATTTACTTGATATCAATCCTATTGTGTTTGGTTAAATCCGAACCTTTTATCAAGTAAACATACTTTGTTGTTGTATTGTATCGATCTCGTATCCATAGACGATCACACGAATTGTGAACCGATTAGTTGTATTGTCTCGACTCAATCCATAAACAATCACTTTCGAAGAAAGGACTTATAGGTGGAATTTTTTTAGATTGAGGTATATTTGGGTACCCTCGTTTTTTCAATTAGTATCAGAGCAGGCAAACCCGAAAAGATCTAACAATCTGTGTTTTGTGGGATCCATCCTATAAGAAATTGAATCTAATGGTTGATTCAGTTAACGTTACGCAAGAGTATGAATACTCAAATGTTGAAGATGTTACTACTTCGTTGACTCATGATCCAGGAGTTGCGAAAACATCTATGTCTATCTCTGATAGAAAACAAGATGCTGATAAAGAGTTGGTAAAACTCATAAAGCCTATAAAGTCTCTATCTACAAGAGTGATAAAATTAAAGACAGAGTCAAATCTTCTTAAACAGGAGATCAGAGATAAAGACATTCAACTGAATAGTCTGGCCAAAGAGAATATGGATCTAACTGTCAAACTAGAAGCTCTTGGTAAATCTCTTATTCAAGAAAAATAGAAATGTCCAATGACTCTGACTAATGATGCTGTTGTGATTTCTTCTGATAATGAATAAACTAAAAGTCCTTGCTCGACTTTTACAGACTGTGATAAAACCGGTTTAATCACATCTGAGACAGATCAAGATGATGGTATTTTGCCTAACTACATCAAGTCAGAAGAGGATGAAATATCAGCTTCTAGATCTACTGATGATCAAACAAAATCTTGTGCAAATAAAACTTTGAACCGATTCCATGATGGTGATATTAAGGAATACAACTTTTAGTCACTTGACAGGAAACTTATACTTCTTCAAAATACCGTGGTAAAAATTTTGAAGGAAATTTCTTGTCTTAAAAAAAACTGAAAGATTATTCCTCAGTAGAAAGACAAATTATACCACAACCCGTCGAGATCAACTCAAAAGGATCAAAAGTAAGAGTTGATAATCGCTACTGGAAAAAGGTTCCTCCTCACCCATATCGAAACGATTCTTGTTTTGATGAAGAACAACTCCAGAAGAGAGGGAAAGAGAGAATCTCTGCAAAAGGAAAAAAATCAGGAATTTCCGATAATTGTTTCAAGTAATCACACTGATGTGGATCATAAGGAAGTCCTTATAATGAGATAATCATATGAAAATATCATTAAAATAATTAAGAGAGATTTATCTATCACTAAAAATTCTCACGTCAGTACAGTTTCTCCACATGATCATATCTCTAGAGTTAGAAAAGATCATCATCTTGGGAGGAAATATTTAGGGTAGAAATTCCCGAAGAGAATCATGAACTATGTTTCTGATACTCGATGTAAGCTAGAAAGAGCTTACTCCGAAACAACCTAGTTGTATGGAGATTGTGCAAACCCATTCTTTTTTTTGCTCATAATTTTGGATGGGAAAGGCACAATAAAACTGGAGCACATTCTTTTTGTGCAGTTGTGTATCAGAAAAATTGTGACATCTTATGGATAGTTGCGAATCCATGACTGTCTGAAAAATGTTCATGTTTAACATGATCTTCCAAAAATAGGTTTTATTTAGAATTTTCGAATTTTAATAAACCTTCCAGCAATAGAAGTTCGGACAAAGGAAACAGAATATATTCTTGTAATATTTTCAGATTCTCTTGTTATTTTCGGTCTGAAAGTTGTCTCTTCTTAAAGAGAAACTATCTCTCGCCTGTATTCTGAAACCCTGATCAATCCATATTTAAATAACCGAGCATGCCACCAACAACTCGCAGTTTCTCAAAGGCTAATAAGGAGGAAGTGCAAAAGGTTAAGTATTGTCAAGGAGTCAATACAGAGAGGAAGAGGAAAAACATATCAAAAATCATGTCTGATTAGGATTCTGATAGTTCCGTTGGATCACAAGATAAGTCATGTCTGTTGGCTTACAACCTTCAAGATCCAACCAAAACCAAGTGGATACGTTCTGATAATATGACTCACTATATCCAAGGTTTTGAAGAACTGGAAACCAATCTCATTATGACTGTTCAACATCAAGATTGGGTGAAAGAAAGAATTAAAGGAACAAGAGGAGTTCTTGCTGAACTCAAGGTTCTAATTGAATAACTTGAAAAACAAGAAGTGGTTGCAGATAAGTCTCTTGAGACATGCTTCAAAAGTTTGAGTACTGATGAAACCTCTGTGAACAATAAGAGCACCACTAGAGATTAAGTTATTTGCTGTAATGCTTAATCCAAGAGAATAAACATTAGTTTTTTATTTCTTTCAATAAAGTCTATTTGGAATAAAACTATATATTATTTATGAATAAAATTATTTGATTTATAATTTTTTTTTGTGATAGTTTTCGAGTACATAGCATGTGCTTGAATGCTTTATCTTATTGCTATGTATGTGTATGGGATGTTTGATTTCGGTTTTTTAACCTTTATATTCAATCTCATATGATGTGAACCCTTATGGTTTGGGTGACTTTTTGGTTTAGCAGGATTAAGTTCTAGCCCATGTTGGTAGGCTTTATCAAAGAATCATGAGGGGTTCTGATTGAAACAATATGTGAAAAAGTCACAATATGTTGAATCGTTTGGTTTTGCATAAAAGCATATGTGTTTCGGGGGTTTCAACTTTTGCTTTGCATTAGTTAAAAACCCGTTTTCAACCTTTCTCTGGTAAAGGTTGGTTATTGTTGTTCTTTTGTCTTGCAAGAGGATGACAACATAGTGATATCTTAGTATCAATTCTCCCTGTAAAGAAAAAGATGCAAACATTATTGGAGAAGAGGATGCGAAATTTGAGGTAACGATTTTGTTAGTTAATCGTTTTCATGTTTAAGAAAAGCCTGATTTTATTGCTTATATCTATTGCTTTTGCTTAACAAAATTTCGGTATAATTGAGGTTATTCCATTATGTGTGTATGGATGTGTGTGTGTGATTAAATTGTTTCCGGTTAAGAAAAACTATTGTTATCTTGCTTTATTGTTTGGTATCAATTATTTAGGCTTACGAAATTACGGTGCAATTGCGGTACTTTAATGTATATGATTGTTTCAATTGCTTCCGGTTGAGATAAATAATTATGCAAGTTGATTTATTTGGTTTGTATAAATTGTTTATGGCTTAACAAAAGTGTTTCGGGATGAATTGTTTACTCCAATTTGATTCCGAATAAGAGAAACTAAGTTAATTATGATCTTAGTTAGACTTATCAAAGTGGAGGATTCGGTTATTCAAGTCTAATCGAATGCCTTAACAAAAAATACTAGTAACTAACTGTTGATGGTGGATTTTCGTTTAAGGTTAAATTTGTAAAAAACCAGAAAAAATCATGCGCTGACATCTTGTAAAAGATAAAGCCATTTATAAGTGTTGGATACTCCTCACTTAATTCACCAAGAATGGAGCATGTAGCAACAATCCCATTCGTGAATACATGAAATTCCTCCGAGGTTGGAGCATGTAGCAACAATCCCTTCTGTGAATTTCATATCAGCCTTGTATTTCCAGTACTCATTATCGAGTGTGGCATGACGGCGGAGTGTTACTCTTGCGAGTAACACGAACCTCCAAGCACTATAATGAAACCATGTACGAAATACCGTCTGAGTGACTCTCGGTGTGTTATACTAGCTTGGATTGAGCCTCTCGGTGTGTTATACTAGCCCGATTGAGCATCCGGATGACCATGCTCGGTCAGGATATGATCTCGATCGCGATCATCCAACTCCATAAGCATGATTGGATGACCCCGGATCAATTCCATCACCCCCAGCGGGTATGGAATACCCACGGCCGACCCGCATGGTCGGTCATTGGCCTAGCTTGCCAAGAAACTGTTCATACCAAGCATTATGGACGGAAAACCCTAAATTAGGGTTTGCGGCATATTACATGTGTCGCAAAACACGTCTCAACCATCCATCTTCGCAGGTATATATGGAGGGTGTAGATGTAGACTCAAAGGCCCAGAGCATGTCAACACGATCACCGTGGGACGCCTACACTTGACCAATCGGTCAAAACCAACAATGTTTGGCCGTGACAAAATCGTCACCCAAACAAGAGACGGCGCACGACTTTGAAAGCCGAAGTTAGGGTTTCAAGCCATCACGCGCGTCCATCTTCTCCTAAGACGAATGGAGGGTCACGATTAGATTAAGCAAGGGCCGGTCATACCGGCATGACCACCGTGGGCCCATCTACCTCCTCATCTGTTCGGCCAAGGCATATCATGCCTGGTTAATCAAAACGTGCGTCCAAACTAGCATGGCCACGCCTCCCAAACCACAAACCCATCTCAACCGCTCAACTTCACCGGATGATTTGAGTGGCTTAGATCACGTTTTCATGGGATATTCAGGTATAGGCATGAACACCAGCCTGCCATCTTCACGTCAAGCCCATCGGCCAAGACCGACCAAATTAGGTCGTCTTGGAACGCGCGCCGTAAAAAGCATGATGCGCGACCTTTTGCGGCATCAATTTCCCTTGCAAAATTGATCTCAACCACTCCTCTTTGCCGGTCAAATTGAGTGGCCTAGATCGCACCTTCATGGGACAATGAGACATGGACGTGTACACCGGCATGCTATCTACATGCACGCCCGGTCGGTTCTCTCCAAATCCTTTCCATGCTCGGTTTCGACCAAGTCAAGAGTGATGCTTGCGCACCTCTTCAAAAAACCCTAATATTCATTAACGATTCGCGAGATGAGTGTCTCAAAGATCATCTCATCCGTCCAACTTCACCGACTTGGTTATACAACCACTGGTCGGGAGTTATTTGGTCGGTGAGGCGTTATTACCCATCACTTTACCACACCATAATGCGTGACATAAAATACACACGATACTTCACAAGTATCGACTTTACGAATAACACGCAGTTATTCAATTCAAAGATTACATGCTATCTTTCGTGGATCCACGATCCACACATTCCGGTTTATCAATCATGTCACAAATTGGGGGGATACATACGGGGTATTGGTCTAGCGGTTTACGGCGTGCGGCGTGCAACGCGCCATCACAAGAACGTGTCGAAGTCATGGACGGTTAGAGATGAACAGGAGAAGTGGGCAAGGGCGGGTCGTGTGGCACCGACACACAACTCCACTACTCCATCACTCCACTTCCTCCACTTCCCGAGAGACGTGAATAAGGCTCAATGACTTGTATAAATAGGTTCTCCGCCCTATTTCAAAAACAACACAAGTCCAGGCAGACGAAAAACCAAGTGTTAATGCAAAACGTATTCAAACACCCAGAGCTTGCTTGCATCAATCACAAGCCTGCTCACCTTTCTGTTACAAGTCATAAGCAAGCCAACACCTTCACAATCTCAACACCTTCTTCGCTTCCCTCCCTAAGATCAACCCCATCTCCTTCACTTTGTGACCAAAACAAGTCCTGGAACGGCCATTTCTTGGTTTAGGCCGGACTTGCACAGATTGATCTCTCGAATCTACAAGCACTCACCGCGCAGTGCATTTGTTTAAGGTTTAAATTCATTCCTCATCCACACCCCAAATTACCAAATTCTGCAGGAGTAGTTTTCACCCATAAACACTAACGTAAGAAATACCATATAGTCATAGGAATAATATATTAGAGAGAGTCTAGTCCAGTTGACTCAGTCATGTGTCTGTTTAGTCCTTTTTGGGAAAATATATTATAGTTTGGTCATAGAAATTATGGTTTGGTCCTAGGGTAACGTCATGGATGATGTAATTTTCATTGTGTGGTGACAGAAATATCCTTTTGGGACCACATATATAGAAAAAAATCCTAGAAAATATCTTTATTTTAAGATTCACTTTCTCTCTCTTCTTTAGATTCAGATCTAGTTTCTCTCTCATGCAAAATTCTTTCTCTGCTGCTGTTTCATTTGAAGATTGAAATAAAGATTGCGATAAAGACTTTTTTACAGAGATAGGTCTTGATTTTGCTACAGAGATTTTGTTTTTTTTTTATTACAAAGATTTTGATTTGATTACATGGTGTTAGAGCATTGCTCGGTCGAACTCGCATGCGTTGCTATCTCAAGCATGTTTTTCAATATTAGTGATCAAAACTATAATTCTTGATTTCTAGCCTATGTAGCTAAAGGTCTCGGACTAGGATAGAAAGTGAAGTTGAGCTCAAGAACTCCATGGAAGTTATCATACAATACGAAGGACTACTCGAGGAACCGGTGGAACTTCATCGACTAAAAGCTATGTGGAGACTTGAACTTATCTGTCACTCAAAAGTCTATTTACTCTATCTCCTACTCTTGAGACAAAAGTCGTTTAGACGTATAGACTTTCATTATACACATTTGCTATTTCGAGCCGAGTTTAACTCGCCTATCTATTTCTCGAAATATGTGTTGGTAAGCTTTCGCTTTAACCGAATTCATATTTACCTAGTGACGAAAGTCATGTTATGTTTCAATCACTTTGGAAATTGGTCTGACGAAAAATGGTCTGTATAACGTTCTCTGAGAATGTTTCAATAATTAAAATGAGAGTTTAGATTACATAACCATTGGTAGGATATAAGCATTGTTGTGGAAACACATATATGTATAAATCCTTATTCCTTGAACCAAAGTTTGCGAACTTTGTTGATCAAGAGAAATGAAAGTGGCGCAAGCCAAGTCCACGAACTCAGTCCGAATCATGGAAGTTCTCACCCGAGAATTTCTGCTGGAGTTTGTGTACTCCTTCCATGAGCTTAAGTCTGCGAACCCAGTCCGCGAACTTGAGTAGGTTATATCTAAAACCGGTTGTTCTTGAACTAATGTTTATTTAAACTAAGGAATGCTTTTGCAAACCGTGTCTATAAAGTTCATGAACCGATTTATGAATCAAACCGTTTTTGCTTCGATTGTGTCTTGTGTAGTTACATAAGATCTAAGAAATTGAACAACTCTCTAACTAGTTCATTTGAGTCATTTGAACTAGTTATGGTGAAGAAGAATATGGTTGATATGAGTGATCATATGGCTAACCATTTGGTTGACTATTGTTGAACCAACAAATGTTAATGTTTGGGTACGGTTCATAAACCCAAAATTGAACATTTCATTTGTGTGTAACAAGCTAAGTTTTCGATCCAACGGTTGAGAAATATTAGATTGAATCTAATCAGGTTTTCATCTAACGGTGAATATTGAATGCTTTGTTACCAAGCTAACATTGATTGCAAACCCTGATTTGAAAGACTAAATAAGGGAGAACTCTAGCAGCTGGGAAACCTAATCCCACACTTTACGTGTGATACTAGTTTGCTAAGCTAGAGTCGATTCTCCTTTAACCTTTGGTTTTCTTCTTCTAAAACCAGGTTAACGACTTAAAGACTTCATTGGGATTGTGAAGCCACATCGATACTACTTTTCTTGTAGTTGTGTGATCGATCTTGTTTGTTTTTCTATCGTTTACAATCGTACGAGTTTTTAGTACAATTGAAATAATTGGCTTGAGATTTATATCTCCGATAGAAAATATAGAAAAGAAATCACAAACACTTTGTCTCATCGTTTGTGATTCCGCAATATCTTTTTTCGCTGCGTCGATTAAGATTATTGTGAGGTGATCAATAATACTAGGTTGTTCTTCGGGAATATGAGTCCGGTTATTGATTGGTTCCGATTCACCTTGATTTATCAAAAGATTTAACAAAACTCATAGGTTTATTCGTGGGAGACGGATTTACCTATTCTATAGACTTTTCTGTGTGATACATATTTTTTTATTAAAGTCTTCGACTTTGGGTCGTAGCAACTCTTAGTTGTGGGTGAGATCATCTAAGGGAATCAAGTACGTAGCATCCCGCCGTGATCGAGGCGTAGGAGCATAACTGTACCTTGGATCAGTGTGAGATTGATTGGGGTTCAACTACAGTCCATACCGAAGTTAATTTGGAGTAGGCTAGAGTCTGTAGCCGCTTTTTACAGTGTGTGTTCAATCTGGACTAGGTCCCGGGGTTTTTCTGCATTTGCGGTTTCCTCATCAACAAAATTCTGGTGTCTGTGTTATTTTTATTCCGCATTATATTTGTTTATATAATTGAAATATCATAGGTTGTGCGTTGTTCAATCAATTAGAATCCGACCTTTTGAGTTGTTGATTTAAATTGATTGACACTTGGATATTGGTCTTTGGTACCATCCAAGTTATCTCTCTTTGATAAAGACTCGCAAATTCCTATTTGCTTGAGTAAAGATCAAATCAAGAGATTGAGATATAAACTCTTTGATATACTTTTTATCTAGATTGAGTCTAATTGTCTAGTTGATTCTCTAGAAAGTATATTGGAGTTTGTCCATACTGATTGCTAAGCGAAATATTGGGTGTGGTTGTTAGACCCCCGCTTTTTCACATAGATCGAAGATGAACTCTGTTTTTTGATTTTTTTTCTTTCTTTTGTTGCTGCTGGTGTTTGAAGATGAAGAAAGACGATGAACATGATGAACAACGATGAAGAATTGTGAGTTTTTCTTCTTTTTTGTTGCTGCTGGTGCTGTTATAGATGGTGGAGACGATGAAATGATGAAGACGAAGAAGATTTGTTATGGAGGTTTTGATTATAATCTGTTGTTGTTGTTGTTTGAAGATGAAGAAAACGATGAACAAGATGAAGTTCATCTTGATGTTGTTTCTGTTTTGAAGACGATGATGTTTGTTGTTGTGTTTTGATGTTGCTGCTATTGTTGAAGAATGATGAAGACGACGAAGATCTTGATTTGATTACAGAAATCGAAGATGAACTCGTGTTGAAGAAGATGATAATGATGATGATAAATACGATGACAAAGATGATGAAGATGAACTCCAGCAGCAGTTCATTTCTGGAATGAACTCTGTTTTTTTAGGGTTTTATCAGGATTTCATTTCTGGAATGAACTCTGTTTTTTTAGGTTTTTATCAGGAGTTCATTTCTAGAATGAACTCTGGTTTATATATATAGGTTTTTCTCAGGAGTTCATTTCTGGAATGAACTCTGTTTTTTTAGGTTTTTATCAGGAGTTCATTTCTGGAATGAACTCTGCTTTATATAGGTTTTTATCAGGATTTCATTTCTAGAATGAACTCTACTTTATATAAGTTTTTATCAGGAGTTCATTTCTGGAATGAACTCTGATTTTTTGTAATAACGAAATTTTTGTAGAATTTAATGAAGTATAATGAAGTTTCATAGATTTTTTGTGAACAAAATGAACTACTACAAAAAATACATGAAAATTAACACAGAAGGGTACTTTGGTCCATTCAATATTTTTAAATAATTATGGACCAAACAGTAAAGGCGTTTTCTGAAAGGACTAAACAGACATGGGACCACCTAAAAAAAGGACCAAACGATATTTTTCCCAGTACCTAGTACTTGTCTTGTTTAAAATGAAGGGTTATTTGGTGTTTGATGCTTACATTTTGTCCAATGTTAGCATTTGGTCTAATATTTGTCCAACTTAGGGGTTGGTACCTGGAAACTACGTTGACTGTCTTTGACCGTCCGTGACCAAACATTAATTTATTTATTTTATAAATAATATCGAATTTACAAATATACCCCTGGAATAACATATGACCCAACGGCTTTGATGAATCCATATAATTAAACGGCAAGATATCAAATATCACTTAATCATTTAACCCTAATTCTCTATTCTCTTCCGCCTCCGACACATATTAGGTCACTCTTTCCATCGACCGATTTCTTGAACGGTAGAAGCATATCCATCACTCTAAAACTGATACCTACTGGTTGATTTGCTTGATATGTTTTGGTCTACCCACAATCCCACTTCTCGTAATCTTCTCAGGTAAGATCTTATTTCTCAAATTGGTTTGATTTTTGGATTTGGGGGTTTTAATTTAAACACCAATTAAAAGAAGGGTAAGATCTTATTTCTCAAATTTCTAAAATTGATTTGATTTTCAGCCGAGATCCAGTCTAAAAAAGTGGTTTGTGCTATCCATGGTGCTGGTTGGGTGCTTACAATGGATTTTGAGTATGTAGTTCATGAAAAAATGGGTAAGACATGAGTAGAGAGTACAGAGGAGGTGGAGTGTATGTTGGTGTTGGGTTTGCCGTGGATAGGGAATCAGGGATGTGGCTATTGAATTAGTGGGTTGATGAGTTTGTGGGGCTATGATGAGTTATCTCGGGGAAAGATTGAGAAGAACTTCCCCGTAAAACCAGTTGGAAAAGTGATCTCTTACCAATTTAATTGAAGATGAATAAATGATATTGAATGGTAATCAGTGTGGTGATCGCTGCAGTAGTGATAGAGAGACGTGATGGTGGTGGAGGACTGAAGGTGTAGGGACGGTGATAGGGAGAAGGAGCTGATGGGTTTCCCAAACAAATTATTTTTTTTGTCAATATTAACAAAGAGAAAGGGTAGAAAGGGTAGAACAGTAAACCTGTATAATAATTAGATTTTATATAATGTTTTTCATAATTACTAAACAGAAATCAAAAGTTAACCTAGTCAACGCGGGTCAACGTTATTTCCAAGTACCAACCCCTAAGTTGGACAAAAGTTAGACCAAACACTAATATTGGACAAAATGTAAGTATCAAACACCAAATAACCCTAAAATGAAAGGTCTAAGTTATATGGATAATTAGAACCTGATGAGAAAAATAAAGTTAATTCTGATCTTTGTTTTGGTCTTATTGAACAAGCGATTGTATTTGTACAATCGGTTTAGCAAAGGAACTAAGGTGCTTAGTCGATTTTTGGTTTGCTAAACTATTAGGGAAAATTGCTTCAGGCAATTGTTTCCTTGGTAACATATCAAAACAAAATTACTTTGTAGTTTCGGTTTTGATATTGATTATCAAAAATTGTGTGTGGAACCCTCGTGCTTAACTCTTATAGGTTTGCAAGTCTTGTGAGATTTGTAAGATCCTTTCGGTTTGTCCTTTATTTTCTCGTACCTTTGTCATTTTGTGACAAAAAGGGGGAGAAATATATGGAGTAAACAAGTGATATTGGTAATTGGTATCACTAAAGGAAAGGACAATGGTGCTTAAACGTTATATCTAATGAAAGAGTAAAGCATAGACTAAGGGGGAGTAGCATATCATATTGATAAGGAAAATAACAAAGACGTGCGGATTGAAAATCTACCTATCTTACCTTTAGGGGGGTATTAACTTTGTTATTATAATGTCAACAACGTCATTTGTGAATTGAATGTATATAGTTTTTTGTGCTGTTGAATTTGGGAATCAAGCGTATGTGTAATGAATTCTTGTAATTTGTTTATCCATATGATGTAAGAGTTTTGTCACTAAAATTGACAAAGGGGGAGATTGTTAGAGCATAGCTCGGTTGAACTCACCAAGCGTTGGTATGTCAAGTTTGGTTGTCATATTTTAGTGAATCAAAACTCATTTAAAGAGTCGCTTGATTATGTACTAGAGTCAACTTCGTATAGGTTAGCTTGAAAGTATTAGGATATGAGACATTACAAGTATTACGTGAAGACTTGAAGAAGCGAAGAAGTAAGGAGCTACAACAACGACATCATCCTTCCTCTTGAGGTTAGTAATATTTGACTTGAACTGTTTCATTCCCTAACGTATCTTTCAAGTCGTGCATATTGAAAACATAACTGCGAAGCATGAATGATTATACTCTAGTTAGACATAGTATTAAGGAATACAATACGAAGTATAACGCTTATCTTTTGAACTTCGTATATAATACATCGACATAATTATATGAATGCTATTGTGATTATGTGTATGGGTAAAGGTGAAGATTACATCCTAGGAAACAATGTTTTACATTTGTTTAAAGGAAGTGGTTCATAAACTTGTTTTGTGAATCGAAAGGGAAATGGCTAGGCTTATTGGTATCTGTCATTCATTGCAAATACTTGGATTACCAATATGTGTGATTAGTATAACCGCTCATGACTTGTTTGTGTTCTTGGTAAAAGTATTCACAAGGCCTGACTTTTGTATTGGTATGACTTTTATTAGTGAAACCAATCTTAAGTAATCACCTGAGATGGTATGATCGATTTATTGTTATTGGTATGGCAAACTCTAGTCATTGGGGAACCGAGCCTATGAAGAGGTGTAACCGATCACAAAAGGGGAATCGATCCTTGTAAGAGGTGCGACAAGTTTCTAGTTATTGGGAACCGATCCTATGAACATGTGCAACACGTTTTTAGTTATTGGGAACCGATCATATGGACATGTGCACCAAATACAAGTTAGATACTATATATATGTGGGAACCGATCCTAGTACCTAGTCAACCGAATTTTGGAAATCTAGTGTGACTAATTCCAGTACCCACATGGAGGTAGAACCGAAACTTGTTTTGGTAGAACCGTGAAACCCATGATTGGTGATTGAGTGTTCTTGATCAATCACATAGTTCTTGGAAGTCAGATGAACCAATTCTAAACTTGTTTGGAAGTGTGGCAAATCGGTTCCAAGATTGTAAATATGAAAAAGGATTTACAAAGTTAAGATGTCGACATACTTTGAACATGTGCAGCAACTCTTATATTTTATTGTTCAAAGATATTCCTTAATAGCTAATGGAGAATCCCGGATCGAAATAAATTGAGAATCTTTTAATTAAGGTTTTTAGTTTTAAAAAGTTTTAATTTCAATGTAAATGCATTTTTAATTGAAAATTTTAATGTGCATTTTCTAATTGAATATTTTCGGTCATTATTTGGACAAAGCATTTCCAGGAATTATGGAAACCGAATTTGGGCGTTAATGCATATCTTGAGAATATTTTCGGTTTTAGAAATTCCTTGGTGTCCAAACTTCCTTGGTCTATAAATATTGAAGTTTGCATTTCAAGCAAACTAATCCACAGAGCCAGCAAAACTACCTAGTTGTGTTGTTACTGGTGGAGACGCCTATTCGGAGAGGAAAGTAACTTAATTAGGAGAAATCTCTTACGGCCGCTCGGTTTAAAGACTTATTTGGGATTGAGAAGATCTATTAGTACCATTGGTGGGAAACTAGATAATTTCAGTTTATTATTAGTTTTTGATTGATTTGATTGACTAACGGTGGTTGAACTTTGATTGCACCTAGTTTGTTTATGCTTGAGAATCTTCTCTTCTGATATAAGATTCACTCAAACTAGATCGAAGTTTCGACGGGGATCTTTAGACTGTTTGTAGTTTTAAAGACATCTTATGATAATCCGACGTTAACAGTCTCCGTTCTGTGTGTGATTGATCACAAGATATTTAAGTTGATTGTGTGCGGGTGTTTATTGAAGATCTAAGAAGATTTGAAGACAAAGAAGACTTTGAAGATTTCTTATTTGGGTTCATAATCTTTGGTGTGCACAATACTTGTTTCGGCTGGAATAAGATCCAACTATAATCGGTTTATCCTTGTGGTAGATTTGATTGATTAGTTGAGTAAATCGAAATCAATACAATTCTTTGGATTAAGAGTATTGATTACAAAATCTCTAAACGATTACTTCGGTAATTGTTGTTTGATAGATCTAAGGACCTGACAAAGGAGTTTATTGGGATAAACAGAAGAGCCTTTTGTCGATATCATATCACTTGATTGAAAAGAGTTTTTACCGAACAAATTTGTTGTTCCTTTACTGTTTGAAATACGAACCAAAGGAATTGTTCCAAGTACGTGACTTACTACAAGTCGGAGGCGTAGGAATACAGAAAGATCTAGGTGAACTATAGGTTTAGTTGTTTGGTCTCAACTATACGAAGTTGGTTTAGATTTTGTATATCGGCTTAATCCTGAGAGTATTCAATTCTGGACAAGGTCCCGGGGTTTTTCTGCATTTGCGGTTTCCTCGTTAACAAAATCTTGCTGTGTCTTTTACTTTTCTATTTCCGCAATTATAATTGTTTTATTATAATTAGAAGTAAATACACAAACGTTAATTCTTATTTACTTGATATCAATCCTATTGTGTTTGGTTAAGTCCGAACCTTTTATCAAGTAAACATACTTCGTTGTTGTATTGTTTCGATCTCGTATCCATAGACGATCACACGAAGTGTGAACCGATTAGTTGTATTATCTCGACTCAGTCCATAGACAATCACTTTCGGAGAAATGACTTATAGGTGGAAAAGTTTTAGATTGAGGTATATTTGGGTACCCTCGTCTTTTCAATTGGTATCAGAGCAGGCAAACACGAAAAGATCTAACAATCCGTGTTTGATGCGATCCATCCTATAAGAAATTGAACCTAATGGTTGATTCAGTTAACGTTACGCAAGAGTATGAATACTCAAATGTTGAAGATGTTACTAGTTCGTTGACTCATGATCCAGGAGTTGCGAAAACATCTATGTCTATCTGTGATAGAAAAGAAGATGCTGATAAAGAGTTGGTAAAACTCCTAAAGCCTATAAAGTCTCTGTCTACAAGAGTGATAATATTAAAGACTGAGTCAAATCTTCTTAAACAAGAGATCAGAGATAAAGACATTCAATTGAATAGTCTGGCCAAAGAGAATATGGATCTAACTGTCAAACTAGAAGTTCTTGGTAAATCTCTTATTCAAGAAAAAGAGAGATGTCCTATGACTCTGACCAATGATGGTGTTGTGATTTCTTCTGATAATGAAGAAACTAAAAGTCCTTGCTCAACTTTTACAGACTGTGATAAAACCGGTTTAATCACATCTGAGACAGATCAAGATGATGGTATTTTTCCTAACTACATCAAGTCAGAAGAGGATGAAATACCGGCTTCTAGATCTACTGATGATCAAACGAAATCTTGTGCAAATGAAACTTTGAACCGATTCCGTGATGGTGATATTAAGGAATACAACTTTCAGTCACTTGACAGGAAACTTATACTTCTTCAAAATACCGTGGTAAAAATTTTGAAGGAAATTTCTTGTCTTGAAAAACTGAAAGATCATTCCTCAGTAGAAAGACATATTATACCACAACCCGTCGAGATCAACTCAAAAGGATCAAAAGTAAGAGTTGATAATCGCTTCTGGAAAAAGGTTCCTCTTCACCCAAATCGAAACAATTCTTGTTTTGCTGAAGAACAACTCCAGAAGAGAGGGAAAAAGAGAATCTCTGCCAAAGGAAACAATCAGGAATTTTCGATAATTGTTTCAAGCAATCACACTGATGTGGATCATAAGGAAGTCCTTAGAATGAGAAAATCATATGAAAATCTCATTGAAAGAATTAAGTGAGATTTATCTATCTCTGAAAATTCTCATGTCAGTACAGTTTCTCCACATGATCATATCTCTAGAGTTAGAAAAGATCATCATCTTGGGAGGAAATATTTAGGGCAGAAATTCCCGAAGAGAAACTTGAACTATGTTTCTGATACTTGATGTAAGCTAGAAAGAGCTTACTCCGATACAACCTAGTTGTATGGAGATTGTGCAAACCCATTCTTTTTTGTGCTCATAATTTTGGATGGGAAAGGCACAATAAAACTGGAGCACATTCTTTTTGTGTAGTTGTTTATCAGAAAAATTGTGACATCTTATGGATAGCTGTGAATCCATGACTGTTTGAAAAATGTTCATGTTTAACATGATCTTCCAAAAATAGGTTTTATTTAGAATTTTCTAATTTTAATAAACCTTCCAGCAAGAAAAGTTCGGACAAAGGAAACATAATATATTCTTGTAATATTTTCAGATTCTCTTGTTATTTTCGATCCAAAAGTTGTCTCTTCTTAAAGAGAAACTATCTCTCGCCTGTATTCTGAAACCATGATCAATCCATATTTAAATAACCGAGCATGCCACCAAAAACTCGCAGTGTTTCAAAGGCTAATAAGGAGGATGCTCAAAAGGTTGAGTATTGTCAAGGAGTCAATACAGAGAGGAGGAGAAAAAACATATCAAAAATCATGTCTGATTATGAATCTGATACTTCCGTTGGATCACAAGATGAGTCATGTCTGTTGGCTTACAACCTTCAAGATCCAACCAAAACCAAGTGGATACGTTCTGATATTATGACTCACTATATCCAAGGTTTTGAAGAACTGGAAACCAATCTCATTATGACTGTTCAACATCAAGATTGGGTGAAAGAAAGAATTAAAGGAACAAGAAGAACTTGAAAAATAAGAAGTGGTTGCAGATAAGTCTCTTGAGACATGCTTCAAAAGTTTGAGTACTGATGAAACCTCTGTGAACAATAAGATCGCCACTAGAGATTAAGTTATTTGCTGTAATGCTTAATCCAAGAGAATAGACATTAGTTTTTGATTTCTTTCAATAAAGTCTATTTGGAATAAAACTATATATTATTTATGAATAAAATTATTTGATTTGTATTTTTTTTTTGTGATAGTTTTCGATTACATAGCATGTGCTTGAATGCTTTATCTTGTTGCTATGTATGTGTATGGGATGTTTGATTTCGGTTTTTTAACCTTGATATTCAATCTCATATGATGTGAACCCTTATGGTTTGGGTGACTTTTTGGTTTAGCAGGATTAAGTTCTAGCCCATGTTGGTAGGCTTTATCAAAGGATCATGAGGGGTTCTGATTGAAACAATATGTTGAATCGTTTGGTTTTCCATAAAAGCGTATGTGTTTCGGGGGTTTCAACTTTTGCTTTGCATTAGTTAAAAACCGGTTTTCAACCTTTCTATGGTAAAGGTTGGTTGTTGTTGTTCTTTTGTCTTGCAAGAGGATGACAACATAGTGATATTTTGGTATCAATTCTCCTTGGAAAGAAAAAGATGCAAACATTATTGGAGAGGAGGATGGAGCAAATGTTGATGAAGTTTCTATTGAGGTGAAATGTAACTGAAGTAAAGCTGCATATTGTGTAAGAGTGTTGATGAAGAAGTAATGGAATTGATTGCGATTCAAGAATGTGAATTGAGGATTGTAAATTGATTAAGTTGTAGGTTTGGAATTAGAGTTAGAAATGCACCATGTTAGTCTTGGCATGAGTTGTGTTGCTTCATGTTTGTGCAATAGAAGTTTGGCCTGTACAAGGGCTTTGGTTTGTATAGTATGACTCAGTCTTGTTAACTGGGTTGTCTCACTGATTTTCTGTTTAACTCATTGGACCTTGACCAGTGGACTGTTGACCTGGACTTGACCTTGACTTACGTTGATTGTTAGTTGAACCTTTGACTATTAATGACCGTTTGTTGACCAGGATGGACTAGGCCTTAGAATAATGGGCCGTTCCAGTTCAGGCCCAATTGGCTTGGGCTTAGTGCCATGTTTTCTTAGTTTGAGGATTTGGTGGTCTGAGTTAGTCTTTGGTTCCTTCTACAAAGTTAAAGATATTCATAAGACACATCTAATGGACTATAGAACCAATCTAATTGGTTTAGTAAATTAAAGGTATAGAATAATACGATGTAGAACCATAAATGGACTTAGAACCATTAGATAGTTCACTTAGTTTATAACTAGAAAATTGTATGAGTTTATGTTATGAGCCTTGTATGAGCCTTTTGGCTAATCTTTAGAGTGCTTGTGTGATTAACAATTAATCTTTATTAACAACGATCGATCTAAAGAATGAACCAGTGGATTATGGATCTCAAGGTATGCGAGGCTTGTCATCAAAAGAGGTGGGAATCGATAACGAAATCTCATGTATTCATTATTGTTTTACAAATCTATATCTTATGAAATGCATGCATGTCTTTGCTACTATATGATATGTGTATGCATGTATTATTTGTGTAATACAAACTAGTTTTCTTTTATATTTTGGGATGGGATTGGATCTTTAGAAACAACTGATATCTGTGTTTTGGGAGTATTTACTTATTTTCAAAAGTGATTCTTTCCATTGAGTGGAAAGTGAATACAATCTTTGTTTATTGTTAGCATGAAAGTGAGAAGGTTTCCTTTTGATTGGTGTGAGATGTGTGCCCCAAAAGTTATATCTATTTTTATGCGCTAAAGGAGTGAAAATTGGTGCCACTAATAAACTAATAGGCGGTCAAGTTGAATATTATTTTCCCTATTTTAGTACGGGCAACACATGTCTCATACATGAATGTTTAATGTTCTTTTAAATTACTTTCAAAAGCTATTATTATGTTTTGGTATTTGGAGTGAATGATGTTGAGAATCTTATATATGATTGTTGGACTTGTCTTGCGAGAGGTATAGGGTTCTCCTTGATTAAGTTCTTCTGTCGAATATAATGTTGTCACCATTAGATCTCTTTAGATACTTGATATGTAGAGTGCGCGTAGAATGAGGTACTGGTAAGGTGCACATCGTTTATGACTTCGAGGCCGGAAAACCTCACGGTACTTTAATGATCATTGAAGCTTCCGCAACAGTCATACCTTGCTACTCCGAAGGAAGACGTCGCTCAACTTTCTATTGTGAATGTTTGCTGAAAGATTGGTTGGTAGATATTTATATTTCCGTATAACATATTATTTTATTTATGCTTTATCTGTTTTCCTGTTTTTATCGGTTTTCAGTAAAACCTGCATTGTCTTAAAATCATTCTAGTGATTACTTGAAAGTTAGTTATTATTTCTACTGGGCACCCCTCTTAGGGATGATGTGCTCACCCATTCCCACTTTCAGTTTCAAAGACAGATCAAGTTGTGCACGTGGAGATGAAAGCTTCGAGGAGTTGGTTAGCTTATGCTATGTTTATTTTGTGTTTATATTCTATTTGTAAATCAACTCACTATTGAATATGTATCATTTGAGAGGAGTTCTTGTATTTATTTTAGAGAGGGTTTAGATTTGGGTTAATCTTTGTTAATTTAGAACTTCTTTCTTATTGTTTAAATAGATACTTTAGATCGTTAGTGCCTCATTTTATAGTTAATCTCTTGGATTAGTCAGCTGATAGCTTAGGGGGCGCTACAAAAACAATAAAATTAAGGGTATTAAAGTGGCTGTTATATCTCCAACCATTAATCATTTGCTTTTTGCAGATGATTGCTTTATCTTTACTCAAGAAAATCTTTCATCAGTCAACAATCTCCTAGAACTCCTTCAAGACTTCAGTTCTCAATCTAGGCAAGTTTTTAATTTTGAGAAATCAGCAGTACATTTCAGTAAGAAGACCAAACCCGAGGTGGCCAACACTTTGAGACAGATTCTTGGGGTCAAAATAATGAACTCTAAGGAAAAATACTTAGGATATCCACTCATTATAGGTCATTCAAAGCAAGAAATCTTCAAAGTCATAAAAGAAAATTTTGAGAACAAATTTTCCACTTGGTCTTCTATTTCTCCTTCTCAAGCAGGTAGAGGAACCATGATCAAGCATGTACTTAACTCAGTTCCAGTTTACCATATGGGCACTTTCAGGCTTCCAAAAAATCTTATTCAACAGTTAACAAGCATTGAGAGGAAGTTTTTCTGGGCTACAACAATAATAGAGGTCATAATCCAGTTGCATGGCACAATGTTTGTAAGCCTAAGGAAATGGGTTGTCTGTCTTTTAGAGACCTAGAGAAACTTAATCTAGCCCTTCTTATAAAACTTGCATGAATAATATGCAATGAGTCTGAAAATATGATGACCAAGGTTTTAAGCAGCAAGTACTTCAAAAATGGTGATATAATACACCAAAATATCCCAGCTACAAATTGCTCTTACACTTGGGTTTGCATTGCAAAATGTTTACAAGTTGTTCAACAATTTATGGAGGCCAACAATAGCAAGAAAACAAAAATCTGGAAAGATAGATGGATTCCAGGCATGAACCACCCACCAATACTAATAAGCGATTTACACAGATTCTATGAAGATATTGCAGAGCTTCACCAACCCGATTCTCATCAATGGAATGTAAGTCTTCTAAACTAGTTGTTTGATTTTTCAACAAAAAATAAAATTGAAACACTATTTATAGACAACAACAAGGAAGATGAAATGATATGGATGCCTGCTAAGGATGACAAATTTTCAGTAAAAAGTACATACAAGATGTTGACTTACAGCGATGGTGAGGTGCAAATCAATGGAACTGCAATAAATAAGAAAGTAAGGAAGGTTTTATGGAGTTGCAAAGCAGCTCATTGCATCAAATTATTTGCATGGAAATGCATACCACAAAAAGTAAAAGAGCAATTTACAATGATAGCCCGGATACTAAGTGTGACATTTGTGGTTCAGAATATGAAACTATGGAATATTATTTGTGACTGCAGGCATGAAAGAGCTGTTTGGAGGGATATCAATATCAACATAGATGCAGTTAAAAATAACTGTAATTCTGTTCCTGAATAGGTCACTAGTTGGTTTTCTTCTAGTAATTTCATCGAGGACGAAAAATGGATTTATTTTCTTATGATTGGAGTTTGGATACTGTGGAAAGATAGATGTGATGTTGTGTTTCAGGGAGTTTCCTTAAACCCTCATAACTATGTGCATACGATTAATTATCATATTGCTTCACACATGCATGCTAACAATGATACACTTTACTCTGCTCCTAGATATCTTAATATCTCTCACTGGAAACCACCTTTAGAATATGTTATCAAGTCTAATGTTGGTGCCTATTTTGATCATATAACTAATCAATATGGAACTGGCATTGTAATGTGTAATAATATAGGTAGTTGTCTTGGAATCAAAGGAAGCTATGGAGATAGAGCATTGAGTGCAGAGGCAGGAGAGTGCATGGCAGTACGTGAAGCACTATATTGGGCCAAAAGAATGCAACACTCAATAATACAAGTAGAAGCAGATGCAAAACTAGTCATCCAGTCTGTCAATGAACCCTCTCTTCTTATTCAATGGGAGTTAGGAATTTAATAAAAGAGATCAAACATTTAATCTCCAGTTTTATTTCATGCCTTTTAGTTTTGTTTCTCGTGATGATAATCAAGTAGATGATGTTATAGCTAAAACATTCAGAGAAACAAGGATTATGGGTGAAACTTATGGAAATTATGATCCAGCTAGCTATCTGTAGTCTCCTAGCAAGAGACCAAAATTTCAGCCACTAATAATAAAATTACTTCTTTCTATCAAAATAAAAATAAAAATAGGGATTAAATGTAATAAGTGAAAACATTTAAATCCTTACTAAACAAATTAATAATGGGTTATTTAGCATTTGGTACCCAGCAAATGTCCAACACCTAGCTTTGGTACCCAATATTTGAAATATTATCTGTTGGTACCTTGACCAATGATTGACTGTTAAATACTCCGATGACCAAGTTATTTTACTTTTTTTTTTCTAATTTTTGTTATAAAAATAAAATTAGTTTGACAAGTTTACCCCTGACAATAACCTTCTTCCTCGCTCTTTTGCTGTGTTACAGTTGGAAAATTTGATCACCCATAAAGTTGAGTGATGCGGGTTCAATCAAAAACAATTTAATCACACGTAAATAAATTGGTAAAAGAATATAGGACTATACTCAATGGCAACAGCGACCAAAGCTCATTTGGGTTGTATTTTGGTTTGAAACTTCAGTTGAAGTTATTGTCACTGTGACTGATTTGTGAATGTTTGAGATGGGTTTTGAGAAATTTTTGAAGCTCAAGAAGAACACGAAGAATAGATACTCAAATATGGAGAATTTTTCTTAGTCTTGAGGTTGTTTTGTTGTTGAGAAAACAACTAAGTGATGTAGTTGTTGCTTTTTTTTTTGATCGAAAATGATATAGTTGTTGCTGTTGTTCTTAATGGGGATACTGTGGGATTATGTATGGTTTATGAATGATTGAATGGTTTGGTAACTGTGGATTGTTCAGAATTAAACGGATTTGCAGGGGAGGAGATTGAATGGCATTAAAAGTTAGCAGCATGAATCGCCAATAGAATGCACACAGGCTGTTCGCAAAAATGCCAGAACCATCAGTTCTTCACCCCACTCCATTGATCACCGAGAGCATATATATCAACCATAGTGGAACTAATCCTTCAACACGAGGTAACTCACGGAAGAAGCTCGATGAGGGGTTGGCTTCAGATTAAATGGCATAAATTGGATTGAAATCCGAATCAGAAATTTCTGATTGATTCCATGAGAGATTGGACATACTCCTCCTTGAATATTTTTTTTTCTTCCGAACTGTTCGATTTCTTGTACTTGACCACACAATAAGTCATGGTCACAAGAACGCTTGCCATAATAACTCCTCCGACAAGTGTAATTTGGATTGTTTCCCACTGATAGAGGCGACCTGTTACTATATAGGCAAATGTCACTGTAATACGAAGCCAACCACATCTAATCATTCTACAACCCATCTCTCTGATTTGTCTCCTGTAACCAATGTCATCTGAACCACCACAATAGCTAAGGATGTAAAAAGTGCAACATCATTAAATATGAAAAAGATCTTGAATGATTGATATATGATCTTCTTTAAACCGTCGGATAAAAGGTCATTTTTGGGTTTTAAAAATAACAAATTTATTATTAAAATTAATTATTTCTTTATTAAGTCAACGGTTTGACTTAACAGTCCTTAACAAGTCAAGGTACCAACTGATAATATTTCAAATATTGGGTACCAAAGGCGTTGGACATTTACTGGGTACCAAACGTTAAATAACCCATTAATAATCTTTATATATTTTCACTATGTTGAATGTACATAGCCAATATGATCGACAGGAAAACAAAATATGCATAGCCACCAGTACGTAATAGATAATTACTCACACTTTATTTTTCAATCTCTCACAAATAAATTGAAGAAAACAAACAATCCACCCTTTTCAAACCTCAGCCGAATCCTACAAAGTGATCAAATTTGAAGAAAGCAAAAACAATGTGGATTAAAGAAACTCAAATTCCAACTCCTCATGCAAACCCTTATTTATACGTAATAATGATATAGATTCAAGTCCTTTAGATGAGTTAAAGAACTAAGAGAATTGATGAACCCATAACAAAAGCTCCAATAGAACTTGTCAAGCTCAAAAATGATGAAGAAGCTCCATTTCGTGGTGGTGGTGGTGGAGGAGATTGATCGGATGGAAATAATTCACCAGCAGGAGCTGGAGATGGGGTGGTTGCAGCGGGAGGGGGAGGAGGAGGAGAAGAAGGGGGAGGAGGTGGTGGTGTTTTGCTTCTATCCGATAAGACTATGGCTGTCAGCTTCTCATTGTTGTGACAGTTCAGTTCTATTCCACTAATAAAGTAATAAGGACCAGACTCAGTAAGTTTAAATGATGTGTTACCATCTTCGAATTTTGCAATGGGCGATCCTGTGTTGCAATTATCATAGTCTTGCTTGTTTACTTGAAGTACCGAGTCTTGGCTCGGTTTATAGACGAACACTGCATTCATTTCAAAATGTGTATGATTAGTACTGCAAAGGTAATGAAACACCAAACCTTAAACCCTGCAGTATGCAAAACTATAGACCGCAAACAAATTTCAAGGCAAATGCAAGAAACTAGGACCTATGACCTATGTCAACGACAACATTTATCCTTAGCACTATGCTGTACTCACTGTCCAACATTTGAGTGGGAAATATTTGAAAAATGGTTTCATAAACTTATACCAATTCAAAGCATTACTTACATAAAGTATCTCCTTTCTGAAATCTTCTTGTTTGAGCCCATTGATTATGTTCCTCAGGATTACTTGTAACCGTCCACCCATTCACACCTCCAACTTTGAATTCATACGCACCGGCATTTTGCATCATCGACGCAAGACTAAGTAACCCGAAAGCAAGAAACATTCTTTTGTTGTGACCATCAATTGATCTTAATATGGAGTTTGCCATTTGAAAAGAAGAAAACTGAAATTCTTGCACTAAAGACTGGTTTAGTTCAAGAATGTCAGATATGAATTGCTAAGCTGTGAGGGTTTGATATGTAAGGTCTTTCGGACTGGGGTATTTGTAGGCTTCTTTGAACGAGCTTTCCAGGAGGTACTAGTGAAGCCTTTATCTACTTTTTGTTATTCTTTTCTTCTCTGAGTGACTTATCTTCTGATGCAAAGCATATTGTTCACCAGCTTAAATCAAAAGCTACAGGTTTTGTTAGTCTCGTTTGCATCAATTCTTTCCTTTATGAATGACTCCATAAGTTTATATGCTTTGCTTGATCATATTTTCTGATGTTTTTACCCCGTTGCCGACATATAGATCTGAGAAGTATTTAATTTTATTTCTTGAATGTAGTAGTCCTGGTTATATCTCTTGACAGGACAGAAAAATCAAATGACTCCCATACACGAAAAGTGTATTGATTTTTGACAAAGTTAATAATCCGTTTTCCCTATTGTGGAACTAGAAAATAGAGAAGGAAATACACAAAGTAGAGACGAAGAAGGGGAGAAAATCTTATTAGATGTGTATAATAGACTAAGATTAGAGCCTCTATTTATAGGGCTAGACACAAGGGCATCCCAGTAATAAACGGGATTTGCGCTAGATATTCTTAACATAATTACACGTTTATAACACTCCCCCTGATGACATTGTGTCTAAGTTAATTACAAACGGACCAGGAAAACTCAAAAGAGAAAAACCTGATATTGCATAAGCATGTAAAGACTCGAAACATTGTTGGACACACAAATGTTGCCTCGTTAAAACCTTGACAAGGAAAACCCATTGGGACAAAACCTTGACAAAGGAAAAAGAGTACAACTCGATAAAGTCCAGTGAATGCACCTTAATTTGATGATGGCGCTCCCACGATGAGTACTTCGAAGAAATTATTGGCTTGCAAATCTTTGAGTCGAGACTTCCCAATTTCGGTGAACGAATTTCTTGAATGTAGAAGATATTTGTTCTGATGAAGTCTTCTTTTGTGTTGGTCTTCTAATAGTAGTGTACTCGAATCTTCAAGCTTCTCCAAATTCATTGAGAACTTATGTCTTGGTTTGCTATCTTCGGAGATGATTTGCATATGTAGTTGACGTAGTTTCTTCAACAAGGTGCCAATATGTAGTTACAGTACCAAAGGTGAACAAAATTTGTGATCATACCTTATATGGATCATAATGATATCCAAATTCATAGGAGAAGTTTATGTTGATGTGGTCTAACAAAATGATCTAGTTAATGGTGGGAATCCACCAAATAACCGAAATCGATACAACTTCCCCTTGGATGACCACCATGTTGAATTAAATTGCCTCGCTAAAACCTCGCCGATAAAACCCAATGGGAAAAACTTGGACAAAGGAAAAAGAGCACAAATATCAACATTTTGAAATAAAATCAAACATCAACGAGATGTTGCCTCGTTAAAACCTTTTCAGAAAACCACTTGGGATAAAACTCCAAATAAAGGGAAAAGAGTACAACTTTTGACGTAAATATGGATGCTAACCCAAATATATGAGATTTTCAAAAGTTAAGCATCAAAATAATAACTCTAGTCTATCTGAAAGACGAGTTTAAGCTAGCATAATTCTAACTGCAGATTTAAGAAAGAAAGAAGAAGAAAAAAATAGAATTTATCTTTGTGAAAGCGTGGATTTTGTGTTTTTAAAGACTCGTCAAGAGACCTATAACGTTGAAATCATCAACTAATTAATCCGGATTTTTGGTTGTCTACCAAATTTCTAAAAACACATAAAGGATTGTTAAACCTTATTAAGCAAATAAGGTGGCTGCCTAAAGGATTACAAATTTAATATGTTCTCCGACCACATTTCTTGTGTGAATGCTATATGAGTCCTTCAAAGACTACCACGCCAAAAGCATCATACATGGAGAACAAAAATATTTATTGAATCAATCCTAGGGTCCGAGAAAAATGGAACCCTTAAATCGTTTTCTAACGAAAAATTTCTCATGTAACGCATTATGACTACACTAGCTTTGTAATTGATAGGCTTGGCATTTATAGTGTTAAGTTTTGGATCCAAAATTGCGTTAACTGAGAAATTAATCCAACCTAATTGGATCGTATGCCAACCAATCACATATGTCGATATTCCTCTGCAGAGAGGGTTAACAACCACTATCTTTGTTATTCGACAACTAAATTAGCTTATCACGATCTCACATAATTTCCGGTGTATGCATGCTTTGAAAAATCTAAATTTATCGGGTACCCGGTGCCCATGGGCGTGATAATATCATACTATTCAAATGAGTAGATATGAATTTTTGAGATTTGAGATTGTGAGTCGTGTTATGATAGACTCTGTTAGAGCTATCTGTAGCATACATACAAATGCTACATGCTTGCTAGATGTGATTGAGTCTGCCTTTTTAAACGGCATAAGCTATATGAGATATTTTCACACCAATTATTAGTGGCATCCTTTTTCGATTTGATCATATTGGGAGAGAAATATATATAACTTTTAAGTTAATTAACACATGATTTTGATAGTGTATGTCTCCCCCTGATCATGGTAAAAAAATAAATAAATAAAATAATCATCTCATATACAAAAACTAGTTTCATA
Organism: Papaver armeniacum; assembly: GCA_023531295.1. Classification (NCBI taxonomy): domain Eukaryota; kingdom Viridiplantae; phylum Streptophyta; class Magnoliopsida; order Ranunculales; family Papaveraceae; genus Papaver; species Papaver armeniacum. Next base: position 38,666 of record JAJJWW010008104.1, on the reverse strand, counting down.
GGGTATTATCTGATTAAATCAAGGACATATACTTAGAATAATTTCTGGATTTTAGCAATACCAGTTGGACTGTAGATAATGACTTCAAAAGCCATAAGAAATTGTCCTAAAAATAAAATAAAATTGTAGTCTTTTTGACATACAAATTTGACATCAACCATAGGTTTTATTGGTTACAACCAAAACATATAAAATATGTAACTAAATCTCCAAATAATTTCATGACCTCTATGGACAATGAGATTATGATTTAGAATGAGATTATGGACACTTTCTTTTTCAAAAGAAAATAAATTCAAGATCAATTTAGTCACTACAAGGACTAATAATATAGGCTAACAAGGTTTAGTGCGCACCCATTGATCTTGAGTGTCCAATTATATTCTAATTCCAATTGGTACAATTCCAAAATTTGGAGATAATTACCACGAGGAAAATTAAAATTGCAAAATATCCAGCAGGAACGCAGCAATTCCTCGTTCATCGGTATCTAACGATTGGCTTATACCATAATAACGATATTTCATCATTTAGGGATCGATATAGATGAATTATATGTTTCTTTTTGAGAATATAAAGAAATCATTATCGTGATTTTTCTTTGAAGAGATAAAATCCACTCTTTCTAGTTGATGAATGGTTTCATTGAAAGGAAAATAGAAACCAATGGTTTATTATTAGATAAACCATACATATTTGATCGTAAAAATTTGTTTGAAACGATCAATCTTAAAATAATGGGAAAAATCAAACCATTATTAGCAAAATTTTAGAAAATATGCCAATCTATTTTCTCTTGTATTATAGAAACCAGTGAGAAAATTCACAAAATTGGTTTTTACGATTTATCAAACTCGTATCGACAAAATAAAAATATTGTCGTTATAGCTATCGCTTAGGAAACCTATTTTGAGGTTGACATATGGTTTCTTGCATATAAAAAAAAATAGAAACCATATGTAAATCACATGATCCTTGTCTAAAAGACAAAGATACCAAAACTAATTGGCCGTAGGTTTTTCAACCCTGCACGTGATTAGTTACCGTAAAGGTATTTATTTATAGCGATAACACCAATTTGTGGTGATTACAGTTTCGATAAAGAAATAGAAACTGTGTAAATTAACCGTCTTTCGATGTTCTTTTCCCTATGAAAAAAATTATAGGCGAAAGAAAATACCAAACTTTGGTATTACAGTTTCATTAGGAGAATAGAAACCGTAAACCATCTTTTGATGGATTTTTTTTTATTTTTTTTTTTTATTTTTATAAAAGAGTCGAATCTATTCGAGAAAATAGATCACCGGTTTCCAATAATCACGATCCGGTCTATTTATGATTAAACTAAAAGGTTTTAGTTGCTCCCCAAAAAAATAAAATAAGAATAGCCTTTGGTAAAAATAAAAAAAGGCATTAATATAATTACTAAAGATGCAATAAGATGCAAAGATGTAAAGGAAAAACGAACTCTGTATAACAAAGAGTCACTCTTTGTATAGGTAGATGGTGGCCTTGTATCCGCACCTGTTTGATGTCTTATGATCCCGTTTGAGATAAAGAAGAACAAATCAAAAGTATCCAAGCACCCGTTCACGGCTACTTCATTATCGTCATCATATAGACCATGAAAGCTAAACCAACCTAAAAAGTATCCAGCGAAAGCATAGTTAGAATATGTTTAACAAATCAAAGAAGTAAAAGAAAAAAAAAAATTAACTAAGAGAGAAGGTTAGATATGGATGTGAATATCTTCTCCGTTTTCATGGGTAAGTTGGATGCGTCAGTTGGTAGAACAACGTGCGTGATAACGTATTGTGGAACTAGAAAATAGAGAAGGAAATACACAAAGTAGAGACGAAGAAGGGGAGAAAATCTAATTAGATGTGTATAATAGACTAAGATTAGAGCCTCTATTTATAGGGCTAGACACAAGGACATCCCGAGTAATAAACGCCCGACTTATACAAGGCTCAACCTTACTCCGCGAACCATAAATGTTTATGTACGTACTACTCAAGATTAAAGAATCAAACATCTTTGACACTTTTCTTGGTAAATAATTAGCTGCATCTCAATATTTGCCTTAGGCCCTTAGCCTACTAGAGCTAAACTTTTTTCTTTTGATAGACTGAACTCAAATTATAATCCATTTCCTTGTCTTAATACAAGAATTTCTTTTGAAAGGTTAGAATACAAATCAAGAATTAAGCTTATTTGACCTTTTTTCTTTAAGTAGCCCCATCAAGATGTTTGCTTTAGCTTCTTTGAAGTCTGTCTGTTTCTTTTGAACTTAACTGATGATTAGTATTCCATAAACCAACTATAATGCCTTGCGCCCACCAAAAAAACGCAAGAAACGGAAAAATAAGAACGCCTTGGGGCCAGATTATGATTTTCTTTTTCTTTTCTCAGAAGATGTAAACATAAATTTGTATCTGCCCCTCAAAACTGAATTGCATAATGATTTACTCTTACTCAAAGATTTCGACTTACATAACCAAATAATTAACTGAAACCATTAAAACATATCAAAATTTTGCTGTTGAACTGCAAACAGACTCGACGATCTTAGATTTAACGAACACTGCTATGTCACACGAGCTTCTCATGGTTGCTTTCAGCTTCAATATGTTAAATACATTTACTCTGCCTAGTAATGTAGTTACTGTTGTAAAATTCAAGGATCCGCCAGCAAGATCAGTGTAAAACAAAGGATTTGTAACCAACCTATGGGCTATAACTTCTATAGAAGTGCTAATGTTATGTTCATCACGAGCACGAATATTATCACCTAAGATTGGAGCTTCTGCGACAAGCATTCCCCGATAATTAATAAGAGTCGTCGTGTTCCTGTATTTAAAACTTGCATAATTTCGATTATTAATTGTAATAATGAGTCCTAAGCTAATATTCAGTTTTAAATGAGGAAACATAAGAAATTCAATTTTCTGGAGAGTTACAGGTTGTGCAATAGCTTCTGGTTCTCTAGGCTTTAAGAAGGTTAAGAACAGGACTACTAAAACAACTAAGAAAATGATTAAGAGAAGTGAAGTCACCCCACAGCAAATTGCACACCCTCGGCGAGATTTTTTACCGAGTCTAAAGGTGTTTGCCTCTAAGGTTCGCGGTGATCTTGACATGGTTAGAAAAAGTCTAGGAACTAGTAGTTGGCAACTATTGTAATGTAATGATTTAAGGTTTCTGTTGGAGATTGTTTGTAGGTAATTTTAGCTTAAATAGGGACTGCTTTTTTAAGTAGTCCTTATGTGGATGTTAATCAGCATCTTACAAAATTCCATTTTGTTTGTTTTCAACATTTTGTCCGCTTTCCTCAAATAAATGATGGTTAAAAGGATCTAAACTTGGTCTGCTAATTCCATATTTTGTCTGTTTACAGGAGCAATATTTGTATTTTTGTTACTAGTTTATCACCCGTGCGATGGGTCTGTTTCTTGCTTATGAGATATCGACAGCTTGTTATGAAAAATATCTAAAAAATGAGTGACGAACTTTTCTTATAAACAACAAATCAATGTCAAATATCTGAGTTGGTGTGTATGAAAATCAAATGAGCCAAAAAAGGCTAAAAAAAATTTAAGAGACAATGAACTTCTTCTTAACATTCTTAGGCATCCTCTTTGTCATCACCAAATGTAATACATCACGTCAAGGCAAAAAATGATATCAAAATCGAGTAAACATTGTAAATGAATATTCTCCGTCATTGGATTTTATCCTAGTCTCTGTTTGATAGGAGTTAATATTTTGGAATTAGTCATATTTCCATGGAAATAACTTGTTTTCCGTCGTTTGTTAAAAAATCTATTGTAGAAAAAAGGAGCATGGTCTAATATATGTTTTAAACTTAATTCCATGGAGAGCTTTTCCTTGCCTCCCCTGGAAAACTTATTTCATGGTGTTTCCTTTCTTTATTATAAAACACAGCCTCTTACTATCAACAATTCTAAAGCAACGCCATATCAAACAAAACTTCAAAAAAATATTTGCGAAGTTCTCTTAATAACCTTTTGATTTTTTGAGCTGCAATATATAGGACATACAGGCGTGGACACTATCCAAAATCACGGGAATTATATTAATCTATGTTGCACGGACACTCCAAGAAAGATGCCGTAACCGTGTCGGACACGTAAACGGACTCGACACTTCTCGACACTCGATGGACACGCCACATCATGTGTCGCGTAAAAATTGTTATTGGACACTTTGCGGACACCAATTGGACACTTTCGGACACGTCATAAATGATTTATTTTGGTTTGGAAAATCAAAATAAACTAAATGAGACGTTAATTTATTATTGTTTTAGTCAAATCCAAGCATAATTCATGAAAAACTTTACCATTATTATATTATTATTAATTTTATATAATTAAGTTCTTATTATTGCATTGCTGGCATTCTTTCTTTCTTTCTTAATTTTATATAATTATTTATATTATTTATTTATATAATTAGTAATCAAATATTTTAAAAATAAGAGTAATTTTTTTGTTGTGTAGATTGTAGTAATATTTTATTTTAATGATGTGAATAATATATATAACGTGTCCCCGTAACCCGTTTTTTTGAGATTTGACGTGTCCCCGTAACCATGTCTCGTCATAACCGTGTCCCGTGTCCGTGTCCGTGCAACATAGATATTAATCAATTGTGTGATCTTTATGGTGGCGATGTTCCTTTACTTTCATTGTAATTCTATATATGTTAGCAAAACTTGAGTAGTAATATCAACCATATTCTATATATCCTTAAATGGTGTTTCCGTTAGTTTCGCACTTGCAGCGAGATAAGAAAGACTAAGAAAACCTGGCCATACATTAACTAAGACACTCCCTCACAATAGAACCCTTTAGCCCAAATGAGGTCAGTAGAGCATCAACCTCACAATAAATAAAACAAACACATACGTAAATTAATAAAACAAACCCAAAAGGATAAATACGTTAACTCGCAGTGCAATATTTAGTAACTTGGTATACCAATCTTCTAGCCAATAACGATGGTTTCTTTCTGCGGGCTTGAATATCTTATAAATGAAGTTAATAGTAAATTAAAAGAGAAAAAAGGAAATTTGACACGAAGATATTAAAGCTTACTGCAACTATTAACATAGAAAAGTTAAACACAATCTATAACAATGAGCAACAATGAAAGTTCAGAACACGCACCTTGGTTGCACTGGAGAAACACAATCAATAACAAACCTTATGTTCAACTTCAAACATCTCATTTTGCAACGTCTTGCTCACTTTAATGTTTTCTTTTTCAGACGTACCATTTTTAAATCAAAGATGGTAAAAATAAAAATCAATATTTCTCCACGCGATAAATAAGAAAGTTAACATACTAACAAAATCTAACTTACAATAGCTGTTTTTTAGACGTCAAAGTACTTATTATCTCAGAATGGTACTGTGGTGTTGATGGTGATCGAGAAAAGAGATGTGGAGAGATTATGATATGATTTAGGTTAAGAAGTCTTCTTTTATGTGTCTCCAAATTATGGAAGTGCCCGTGTTTCCAACCCCGTGCTAAAATGGTTGCCAAAACTAGCCAAAATAGGCATCCGCTTAAGTGTGCTCGTGAGAAATATCGCAAGCACAACTGATGGGCTCACTCAACTATCGAACAGATCCAGCCCATTGAATCCTTGGCTTGTCAGTTTGCCAAAACTGAGCCCATTCCCTTTATACCTTCAGATTTCCCACGGATACATGAGTCTCCGTGAAAAATTATCTTCCCTGGATTTCCAAATTCGTTCACTCATATTCACGGACAGACATCCCTCGGAGAGAAATTTATTCTTCTGGATTTTATGTTTCCAGCAATTCCAACCCTCGACCACTTCTTCCTCCGTGAGAAATCCATTCTACTGGATTTTCCTAAACTTAATCAGCATACCCACGTATACCAGGATTAGTACCACATCGCCTAGGGCAACCTAGGTCCCATGCTTAATAAGCCTCGGGCCTAACTAACCTCGAAAACCGGCTTGCAAGGTTAGGATTGCCCGAGGCTTATTAAGCATGGGACCTATTTTGCCCTAGGCGATGTGGTACTATTTAACACCCTCCCTCAACGACTAGGGATACAGCCTGGAAGCCACGGACACACTAATACGGAGTGGTACGGAAACGGACCGGCGGGGATTGGTACGCAACCACGGACACACGGGTAGTGTTGAGAGGGGTTGCTTTGATACCATGTTAGGCTTAACTAACCTCGAAAACCGGCTTGCAAGGTTAGGATTTCCCGAGGCTTATTAAGCATGGGACCTAGGTTGCCCTAGGCGATGTGGTACTATTTAACACTTCCTGCATAGGAAAAACAAATAATTATCAACCATTTAGCCCTTCTTTGCAAAGATCAACGAAAGAACTAACGGTAAAGCATCAGAAGAAAAAGTTGAAGGAAAATTTTGAAGAAAATAGGAAATCTAACCCGAGAAAGAAAAATATTTTAGCCAATGAAAGGTTCTATAACATAAATGAAAAGAGTTCAAAAAAAGATGGGGTAGGCTAGGTCATAAAAATGCAAATAATAACCGTAGATGCAATGACACGATAGAGAGTTAGACTAATATAACAGAATAAAATATATGCAACACTGAATATAGTAACAATCATAAAATCAAATAACCATAAGAAAGGTTTGGTATGTGTTTATGGGTAAAAATCGCTTCCGCCGATTTTGGTAAATTCGGTAGGTGAGTGAGAAACTGGTTTAAACCCTAAACAAATGTGCTGTACGTGAGCACTTTCTAGATTCGAGAGATCAATCTGTACAAGTCCGGCCTAAACCAAGAAATGGCCGTTCCAGACTTGCTTCGGTCACAAAGTGGAGGAGAAGGGTTGATTTTGGGAGGGAAGCAAAGAAAGGTGTTGAGACCAGAATAATTCTGGGAGAGTAGTGTCTCGACTTGTATCAGAAAGTGAAAGCTTAGGAAGCTTGCAAGAGATGAAAGCTTTTTGGAGAGCTTGCAAAGTTGCCTTTTCTGAGAGTGTTGTATTTTTCTCCTGACCGAGACTTGTGTCTGGTAGAAATAGGTAAGACCTATTTATACAAGTCGAGATTGAAACGTACCCTGGCCTCATGAAGGAAGAGAGTAAAGGGTTAAATAATGGGAGGAGGTGGTAACCGCATGGTGTTTATGGGTGAAAACGTTTTCACCATTATTTCCTCATTTATTTGACCGCTTTATTCCTATTCACGCTTTCTTAATGTGAGCGTAGTGTACGCCGCATGATTTGTGACCGCCAAACCAAGACCCCGGAAAGCATCCCCGGTTGTGTTGATGTCTCGAGTGTTGGTTGCACCTTGAGTGCAAGTAGTGGCGCTGCTAGTGGCGCGTGTGGCATGTGCCAATGGCATGTACATAATGCCTTTGTTGCGGGTTGCACCTTGAGTGCAAGTGGCAATGCCAGAGATGCTAGTGGCGTGTGTGGCATGTGCCAATGGCATGTGTGGAATGCCTTGGTGGTAGGTTGTACGTTGAGTGTTAGTGGCAATGCCAGAGCTGCTAGTGGCGTGTTTGGCATGTGCCAATGGCGTGTGCGGAATGCCTTGGTGGTAGGTTGCACGGTTTGCAAGTTAGGCTACCAGCGTGGGTTTTGGCATGTGTCAATGGCACGTACGGCCATTAGGGCTACGTCCTGGTAAGAAAAGCTACCAGCGATGGGTGTTGGCATGTGCCAATGGCATGCGTGGCCAATTTGGGTCACGACCTGGTAGGAAAAGCTACCAGCGAGCGTGTTGGCATGTGCCAATGGCATGCGTGGCCAATTTGGGTCACGACCTGGTAGGAAAAGCTACCAGCGAGCGTGTTGGCATGTGTGGCCAATTTGGGCCACGCCCTGGTAGGAAAAGCTACCAGCGAGCGTGTTGGCATGTGCCAATGGCATGCGTGGCCAATTTGGGTCACGGCCTGGTAGGAAAAGCTACCAGCGAGCGTGTTGGCATGTGCCAATGGCATGCGTGGCCAATTTGGGTCACGACCCAGTAGGAAAAGCTACCAAATGAGCGTGTTGTCATGTGCCAATGGTATGCGTGGAAAATTTGGTCACGGCACAGTAGGAAAAGCTACCAACGATGCGTGTTGGCATGTGCCAATGGCATGCGTGGCCAATTTGGGTCACGACCTGGTAGGAAAAGCTACCAGCGAGCGTGTTGGCATGTGCCAATGGCATGCTCGGCCATTTGGGCCACGCCCTGGTGAGAAAAGCTACCAGCGAGCGTGTTGGAATGTGCCAATGGCATGCTCGGCCATTAGGGCCACGCCCTGGTGAGAAAAGCTACCAGAGAGCGTGTTGGCATGTGCCAATGGCATGCGTGGCCAATTTGGCCTAGGTTGCACGGTTTGCAAGCCTAGGTGCGGGTGCTACTTTGGCATGGCGCGGCTAGGGCCAAGGTAAGGGTGTTTGGCTTGGCGTGGCGTGACCAGCGTAGTTAGGGCCAAGGCAGAGTGTGTTTGGCATGACGCGGCTAGCTTGGGAAAGGTGTGGCTGGCATGATTTGCCATTGGCACGGAGGTGCGGATAGCATGGTTGGCATGATTTGGCGCGTTTGGTGTGGCTGGCATGATTTGCCATTGGCACAGAGGTGCGGCTAGCTTGGGCTAGGTGTGGCTGGCATGATTTGCCATTGGCACAGAGGTGCGGTTAGCATGGTTGGCATGCTTTGGCGCGTTTGGCGTGACTAGCATAGCTAGGGCCAAGGCAGAGTGCGTTTGGCATGGCGCGGCTAGCGTTGGCTAGGTGTGGCTGGCATGATTTGCCATTGGCACGGAGGTGCGGCTAGCATGATTGGCATGCTTTGGCGCGTTTGGTGTGGCTGGCATGATTTGCCATTGGCACGAGGTGCGGCTAGCATGGTTGGCATGCTTTGGCGCGTTTGGTGTGGCTGGCATGATTTGCCATTGGCACGGAGGTGCGGCTAGCATGGTTGGCATGATTTGGAGCGTTTGGTGTGGCTGGCATGATTTGCCATTGGCACAGAGGTGCGGCTAGCTTGGGCTAGGTGTGGCTGGCATGATTTGCCATTAGCACGGAGGTGCGGCTAGCATGGTTGGCATGCTTTGGCGCGTTTGGTGTGGCTGGCATGATTTGCCATTGGCACGGAGGTGCGGCTAGAATGGTTGGCATGCTTTGGCGCGTTTGGTGTGGCTGGCATGATTTGCCATTGGCACGGAGGGGAATTAGGGTTTTGTTCGTTGTAACCCTATTTGAAAAAATACCCCCTATTAATTACTGACTACATGCATTAAATGTTCTAATAAATGTGTCATCGGTGACATTAGGTTATTTGGGGTTTTACGATTTTACCCTTTGTTTAAAATCCACCATCAACATTAAGTCCCCTGCTTAGCTCGGAACAGGAGCTTTGTTGCGAGGTAAGCATAAGATGGTGACAAACTATCAACAGCAAATCGTAAAGAGAATTGAAGAGGTTTGTCGACCTTTTTATAAATAGGATTTGGAATCCTTGCCTCTCGGCAGCTTTGCGCGCAAATCGGAGGGTGGCACAATTGGGAAGTCGGCGTCATTGAGATGTAGGAAGTCAGGCGGCATTGAGAAGTTGACACGAGTTGGGAAACCGAGCGTGCTAGGCCAAGGGACCGGCGCAAAGTGGGAAGCTAATCGCGCTAGCTGGCGGGACCGGCGCAAGGTGGGGAAGCTGAGCGTGCTAGCTGGCGTGACTTGGGCGACGTTGGGAAGTTGGGCGCAATTGGTGGGACCGGTGCAACTTGGGCGATGTTGGGAAGTTGGGCGCCCTTGTGGGCCCGTTCCTTATATGCACGATTTTTGGTATACGGAAGTCCTTCCCTATTTCAGAATCTCCACGACCATATATATAAAATCCCTTTCTCTCATCTTTGTTCTTTCATCTTTTCATACTAGTGGCAGAGTCATAAAGAAAAACCTGGCTTCGTGTATGTCTTCCAAGACTTCTCTTGTATCCCTTTTCATGTAGGTGCAAACCCTAAAAGTAGGCGTTTTTCTTTCATAATCCTTGCAATGATATTGCGCATATGATTTCTTGGCGTGCTTCTTGTAGAAAATATTGTATATATGCACCCAAGGGAAATACTGTATATATGATTCGAACCCGTAGAAAAACGCTCCATATATAATTTTGAACCCGAAGAAGGATACCATATACGCATTCGAGCCCATAAAAAATACTGCGTATATAGTTTTGAACCCGAAGAAGGATATAGACGCACTTGAGCCCGTATAAAATACTGCGTATATAATTTTGAACCCTGAAGAAGATACTGCGTGTGCATTTTCGAACCCGTAGAGAATACTGTATATGTGCTTCATATGACTTTGAACCCATAGGAAATATTGCATATATGAATTTCGGACCTGAAGAAAATACTGCATGTGCAGTTTTGAACCCGTAGAGAATACACCCTTTTTTTTTTGTTTTCCAGGTTTTCCTTTTGTTGGGTGCGGTTATGTGTCAGGGAGATAATTTCGTCTTTCTCCGTGTGCAGATATCTTGTTACTAAGTTGTTATGAAGAAATCCGACAAGATGTTACCTGAACAAAATTTCGCCTCATCGAAGGATGTTCATAGTTCCAAACCAAACACGGATGATGAATTCTTTGTCAAACCCCTCGCCCCTGCTCGGAAGAATCACCCAGGTTTCGTGCCAATTTTGTTAACCGGTGGTGAAGATGAAAAGAAGACACGTTCGGTCCGCCCAGAGAACACCATACGGTTCTGTCTTCATAAAGGGGTATATTCTTCTTCTAACATTGATTTTAGGATGTGTCAAAGCCCATTGTGTTCTTTTGATAGATGGTTGAGTTCATGGTGAGTAAGGAGCACATAAATACCAACTTGACTTATCCGAAGGTGAAATCTCCGTTAGGAAGGATATCCGGGATTGGTTGCTTTCATCTCCTTAGGGAAGGGAAGCGAAGAAGGTGATGGTGTTGGCTTGCTTATGACACCCATACGATCATATGTAGATGGGGTGAAATAACTTTCTCCTTGGAGAGTGTGGCTCTCTTGTCAATCTTCCTAAACCGGAATCTTAATATCCGATTGTCCCAAGAAGGTGAGGAGAAGATGCGATAGGACCTTGCCGGTGTAGGTGCTAAGTTGGGAGATTTTTTGCGCCCTTGGAAGTCACACAACATACCCTAAAATACTCCACGCCATGTCTTCGCTTCATGAAGTCGAAGGATTCTGTCCTAAAGAGGATGAAAGGTGCTTTTTACAAATGGGTGGATATCTCAATGGTTTCCTGTGTTGTAAACGAAATGGAACCTAAACACCCTCCATCTATACCTGATGGTTGAAACAAGCATGATGATCTTCATGTTGCAAAGCATTTTGGCTCTCTCCGGGGTCATCCAATCATGTTGTCTAGAGACATTTTTGATGAGACTTTCGCAAGAAGGAAATAAGACCAGAAGGGATCATGCTCCCATGCTATTCACGTGATTGCCGTGATGTCTAGCATGATTTCTGGAAATTTAACCTTAAACGAAAATCCACCATCAAACATGTCCTCCCTCGGACATAATGGTTACATTATTGTGTGGTAGGCATGAGATGGTGACATACATACGTGAGAAAGACAGGATAAAGGGAGCATATGTGGAGATGTTCCCCACGGTGAAATCCTCCGTGGTGGTAGGTTTCTTTCTTTGGGTATTTGAATTAAGAGAGGAATCCTTTTTCTAGTGGGATTCTTCTAATTTTTGTCTATAAAATACCAAGACTCCTTTCTTTTCCTCAACGATTTTTTTTTTTATTTTGTTCTCGACCTTATTTCCTTGCTCTCTTCTTTGTTGCCGGAAACCGCCGCTCTTTGCTCGTCCACTGTAGGTTCGCTCCCTTTTTTTTTTTTTCGAACCACACTGATTTTAAATCTGGCCAAACTAAATACCTTTGTAAGACATGGGCTTGAATCCGTAAGATTCCCATGAATAAAGAAAATCGTGTTATGATGCATCTTAGAATGGCCCATATTCACACATGTTTGACCCATACCTAGAGCTTTCATACAAGTTCTAACCCTGCCTCTCCGATATGTCTCTCTCAAGATAATCCGGGTGCCAAGTCGGAAGTGTTGATGAATATGCCGGAACATCAAACGATGAGTTGTTCACCTCGCCTTTTCCAAATATTAGGAAGCATCCTTCTCATAAGATAGTCTTGGATAAAATATGGAGGCACCTTCAAGATTTTCCATGCTCCCTTTGGGTTCTTAACGGATGAGGACGCATGTCATTAAGGACAATTTGTTTGCAGCATCATCTAGATGGGAGAGATGACTATTACTTTGGAGAGTGTAGCCGCATTATGTATCTTGAAAATGGAGGGATTAGAAGGAGGAGAAAAAGGATAATGCTTTTATACTTGGTGTGGGTTTCTTGAGGTGAATCAAAGAGTTGGAAAACGAGTGAATATATATTTGATGATGGTTTTAAGAGGTGAGCTTGTCAAGATTGCTATAAGGAAGGAATGGATATGCTTTCTATGGAGTCGCACGTTCACTCTTCTTCGAGATGGGAACACTTTATTATGCTTAGATCTTCGAGGAGCTTGATAAATCTCCGTTAGGAAGGATATCCCGGATTGGTTGCTTTCATCTCCGGATGGTGTTCGGACACCCATACGATCATATGTAGATGGGGTGAAATAACTTTCTCCTTGGAGAGTGTGGCTCTCTTTGTTGAATCTTCCTAGAACTGGAATCTTAATATCCGATTGTCGAAGGTGAGGAGAAGATGCGATAGGACCTTGCCGCTAAGTTGGGAGATTTCGCTCGAAAATACTCCACTGCGAAGTCGAAGGATTCTGTCCGGAAAGAGGATGAAAGGTGCTTTTACAGCTGGTGGATATCTCAATGGTTTCCTGACGAGCCGAACCTAAACATGCTCCATTCTTGTGCAAAGATCTTCATGTTGCAGCATTTTTGGCTCTCTGGTTGTCTAGAGACATTTTTGATGATGGTTCCGGCAAGAAGGAAATAAGACCAGAGTTGCTAGTGATTGCCGTGAAGTTAACAAAAGGTGAGATTCTTCCCATTGGCAAGCTATTCCTTGGTTCCCTGTATGTGCATCTGGATCACCTAGTTGCGAACATGCGAGTTTCGAATGGTTTCATGAAAGTGGATTCATATGTGCACGTTGCTTTTCTGCAAGCTTTGTTATGGGAGCACTTTGAGAAGTATGCTCCGAAACCGTTGCCTTCGATTCCCGCGAGTTGGGGCGGCTCTCGAATTCTTCGATGGGTGAACAGGCGTCCAAGAGTTGGCGTGAGCTAGGTTAGTCTTCTCGATAAGTCGCATGAGATTAGTTTTCGCCCATGGGAGCCGGTCCATAGGTCGGTGACTCAAATTGACACCTTTGCTTCTGCTACGATTATGTCTTTGTCTTCTGACGGCAACTTGAGTGTTGGTGAAAACTTGTTTATTCAAAGCTGCATGTCCGGCTATATGCCGTCTTTCTTCATGGGGTCTTTCCCAATAGCTGCTTACAATATTGACCGTGCTGCTCGTCATATGGGTTTTGATCAAGGGGTGCCTCTTGCTTACCAGCTAGTGATTCCTAAGGATTCATTACGTGCTGCCCTCAATGCCAGTGCCCTTGAGCCGGGTATCCGCCTTCCCTTCTTTCAAACGGGAAGAGTAACTTCGACGACTTTTGGCTATAATGAGTTCTGGTACGATGAGTTCATTATGATCCAAGATTTTGTAAATAACGTGGTGGAGAATGTTCGTTGTAAACCTTCCCAGCCAGTTTTGAAGAAGTATCCAATGTTGAGAGATCCCAGCGAAAGTTGCCCGGCAACTCGGAAAGTCCCTGGGCAAAGGAATAGAGAACGAATAATCGTCTTGGCGGGTTCCGGCGGTTTCAAAAGATCCTTCCGTAGCTCTCGTGTCTTTCAGTTCTTCCAATAACCGGTATGTGTCGCCTCCTTTTTGGTTTGTCTCAAAACACGTGAATTTCTCGCTTTGAAAACATGTGTCTTGTTTGTTCCGGCTTCTTCTGTAGTGTTAATGCTTTCACGCCCTTGCACGTTGCCGAGAGACGGCAATTTCTTCGAAGAATTCCGGCGGCACTGAGCCTTCTCATAGCGGTGATGAGTCAAAGAAAGAAGAAAGTTCGACAAGTGAGAGTGATTCCTCTGGCAGCACTGGTTATTTTTTAGGAAGTGGCTCGGTGAGTTTCGCGCTTTTTTTTCTTTCTTCTTCCATTTCTTCTTTTGAGAAATGTCTAACTCAAGTTCGCAGGAGGAATCCGGTTCGGAGGACGATTCTGGGGTGGAGCCACACGAAAACTTGCCTTTGGTGACCACCGCCGGTGACTTGGAGATGGGAGTTAGCCAATTTTCGGGCACAGATGTGGTTCAAACGGTGGATGATTCCCTGATGGTTGCTTCCGTAGACATGGAAAAAGACCCTTTGCGAGTCATGAGGCCAGTTGCAGGCGCCATTTTCGATCCCCCGTACTTGGTTCCTTATCCATGTCATGTCTTTGGTTAGGCGATTTCAGCGTCTTTGGCTAAGTATGAGGCGTTGTACACCGAATCTGGGAGAAGTATGGACATATGGCCACAACCAAGAAGATCACTAGTCGATTTGCGCTGGTTAAGCGTGTGGAAGAGGCTTTATCTTCCATCGAGGACATGCGTGAGGTGACTGGCCACACCGTTTCTGAAGACGTTATTGCCGACTGGGAGCACCATCGCGACGTGTGTGTAGAAAAGGAGTTCTACGCTTCGTGGTTTGTCGAAGGCCTTGATGAGATCCAGAAGTCGAAAGATGCAACAGTCGAAGGCCTTTCTGCAGAGGAGATTGCAAGACAGGAGGTAGAACTCGAAAAGCTTTCCAAGATGTTGATTATGAAGAGAGCGGCTCTTGAAGATGCAAAGTTGACTTTCTCCAAGAAGAGCAGACCTCTGTTGGATGATTTCCCTTGAATGTTTCTCTATTAAACTTTCATTTAGGTTCTTCTTCTTCTTTTTTTTTTTTTTTGAAAAACATACTGGATGTCTGGTTCAAAGTTCGACCGGTTTTGATAGACAACTGGTAGCTTTTGAGGATATTAGATTATTTAGGGATGAATGGTTTTGATAATATAACTCTGATTATGTTTTGTGAAAGGAATATTGCTTTTATGAAAGTGTGTGCTAGCAATAGGCACAAGACGCAGTAGTATGACGGTTTTATTAAGAACCTAAAAACAGATCGTATATCTCGCCCAGTCTAAATTTACTCACTTCATAGGTTTTTGCGAACACGCCCCTCTCCATGTAAAAGGCGGCTTTGCTGGAAGCATCGCTAGCAAGTCCCCAATCGCCGGTAGCATCTTCAGCGAGTCCCCAGTTTTTTGATGTAGTTTTTACAACTGGTAACCGGGTTGTCTGGCAGTTGAGTCGGATTGAGTCGCAAGTCCCCAATCGCTGGTAGCATCTTGGCGAGTCCCGGTTTTCTAGGTGTAGTTTTTACAACCGGTAACCGGGTTGTCCGGCAGTTGAGTCGGATTGAGTCGCCTTCCCTACCATCTTGATATCTGGGTCGAAGAACGAGATCGACAGTCTGACATTGTAGCCGATAGATCAATCCTCCCGCAGTGGTCGCCAATTGTTTATGGGTAAAAATCGTTTCCACCGATTTTGGTAAATTCGGTAGGTGAGTGAGAAACTGGTTTAAACCCTAAACAAATGTGCTTTGCACGTGAGCACTTTCTAGATTCGAGAGATCAATGCGTACAAGTCCGGCCTAAACTAAGAAATGGCCGTTCCCGGACTTGCTTCGGTCACAAAGTGGAGGAGAAGGGTTGATTTGGGGAGGGAAGCAAAGAAAGGTGTTGAGACCGAGAATAGTGGGAGAGTAGTGTCTCGACTTGTATCAGAAAGTGAAAGCTTAAGAAGCTTGCAAGAGATGAAAGCTTTTTTGGAGATCTTGCAAAGTTGCCTTTTCTGAGAATGTTGTATTTTTCTCCTGACCGAGACTTGTGTCTGGTGGAAATAGGTAAGACCTATTTATAAAAGTCGAGATTGAAACGTACCCTGGCCTCATGAAGGAAGAGAGTAAAGGGTGAAATAATGGGAGGAGGTGGTAACCGCATGGTGTTTATGGGTGAAAACGTTTTCACCATTATTTCCTCATTTATTTGACCGCTTTATTCCTATTCACGCTTTCTTAATGTGAGCGTAATGTACGCTGCATGCTGTGACCGCCAAACCAAGACCATGGAAAGCATCCCCCAGTTTGTGTTGATGTCTTGAGTGTTGGTTGCACCTTGAGTGCAAGTGGCGCTGCTAGTGGCGTGTGTGGCATGTGCCAATGGCATGTACGGAATGCCTTTGTTGCGGGTTGCACCTTGAGTGAAAGTGGCAATGCCAGAGCTGCTAGTGGCGTGTGTGGCATGTGCCAATGGCATGTGCGGAATGCCTTGGTGGTAGGTTGTACGTTGAGTGTTAGTGGCAATGCCAGAGCTGCTAGTGGCGTGTTTGGCATGTGCCAATGGCGTGTGCGGAATGCCTTGGTGGTAGGTTGCACGTTTGCAAGTTAGGCTACCAGCGTGGGTTTTGGCATGTGTCAATGGCACGTACGGCCATTAGGGCTACATCCTGGTAAGAAAAGCTACCAGTGATGCATGTGCCAATGGCATGCGTGGCCAATTTGGGTCACGACCTGGTAGGAAAAGCTACCAGCGATCGTGTTTGCATGTGCCAATGGCATGCGTGGCCAATTTGGGTCACGACCTGGTAGGAAAAGCTACCACCGAGCGTGTTGGCATGTGTGGCCAATTTGGGCCATGCGTAGGAAAAGCTACCAATTGTTGGCATGTGCCAATGGCATGCGTGCCAATTTGGGTCACGGCACAGTAGGAAAAGCTACCAGCGAGCGTGTTGGCATGTGCCAATGGCATGCGTGGCCAATTTGGGTCACGTCCTGGTAGGAAAAGCTACCAGCGTGCGTGTTGGCATGTGCCAATGGCATGCGTGGCCAATTTGGGTCACGACCTGGTGGGAAAAGCTACCAGCGAGCGTGTTGGCATGTGCCATTGGCATGCTCGGCCATTAGGGCCACGCCCTTGTGAGAAAAGCTACCAAATGAGCGTGTTGGCATGTGCCAATGGCATGCTCGGCCATTAGGGCCACGCCCAGTGAGAAAAAAGCTACCAAATGAGCGTGTTGGCATGTGTCAATGGCATGCTCGGCCACTAGGGCCACGCCCTGGTGAGAAAAGCTACCAACGAGCGTGTTGGCATGTGCCAATGGCATGCTCGGTCATTAGGGCCACGCCCTGGTGAGAAAAGCTACCAACGAGCGTGTTGGCATGTGCCAATGGCATGCGTGGCCAATTTGGCCTAGGTTGCACGGTTTGCAAGCCTATGTGCGGGTGCTACTTTGGCATGGCGCGGCTAGGGCCAAGGTAAGGGTGTTTGGCTTGGCGTAGCATGACCAGCGTAGCTAGGGCCAAGGCAGAGTGTGTTTGGCATGGCGCGGCTAGCTTGGGCAAGGTGTGGCTGGCATGATTTGCCATTGGCACGGAGGTGCGGATAACATGCTTTGGCGCGTTTGGTGTGGCTGGCATGATTTGCCATTGGCACGGAGGTGCGGCTAGCTTGGGCTAGGTGTGGCTGGCATGATTTGCCATTGGCACGGAGGTGCGGCTAGCATGGTTGGCATGCTTTGGCGCGTTTGGTGTGACTAGCATAGCTAGGGACAAGGCAGAGTGCGTTTGGCATGGCGCGGCTAGCTTGGGCTAGGTGTGGCTGGCATGATTTGCCATTGTCACGGAGGTGCGGCTAGCATGATTGGCATGCTTTGGCGCGTTTGGTGTGGCTGGCATGATTTGCCATTGGCACAGAGGTGCGGCTATCATGGTTGGCATGCTTTGGCGCGTTTGGTGTGGCTGGCATGATTTGCCATTGGCACGGAGGTGCGGCTAGCATGGTTGGCATGCTTTGGAGCGTTTGGTGTGGCTGGCATGATTTGCCATTGGCACAGAGGTGCGGCTAGCTTGGGCTAGGTGTGGTCGGCATGATTTGCCATTGGCACGGAGGTGCGGCTAGCATGGTTGGCATGCTTTGGCGCGTTTGGTGTGGCTGGAATGATTTGCCATTGGCACGGAGGTGCGACTAGCATGGTTGGCATGCTTTGGAGCGTTTGGTGTGGCTGGCATGATTTGCCATTGGCACGGAGGGGAATTAGGGTTTTGTTCGTTGTAACCCTAATTTGAAAAAATACCCCTATTAATTACTGACTACATGCATTAAATATTCTAATAAATGTGTCATCGGTGACATTAGGTTATTTGGGGTTTTACGATTTTACCCTTTGTTTAAAATCCACCATCAACAGTATGTTACATTTTCGTCTAGGAGATGCTATCGATGTCCGTAGCTTCTTTGGTTGACACAAAATCCTTCTTGTTTCTTTGGTTAATTTACAATCCCGTAAAATAGAATCAATCAAACATCTATTAAAGAGATACATTTACCAATTTTTTCATGCCATCGGGCTTATATTTTGGATAATGCAAATCGAGATACCTGTAAAACAAACAAAGAGCTTATCGAAAAATCGAAAAACAAAACCTAGAAGAAATAAGAAGCGGCGCCGAAAGAATGGCGTTTGGCTTTTGGGGTAATGGTTTATATAGATAGAGACACCAACCGAACCCATAAATTAGACGATTTTCTTTTGAAAATAATAATATTTAAAAATATCAAGAATGTCTATATTTTCGGTAACTCGTGACGCCTACGAACCAAGAAAATAATTTGTTTACCTATTTGTATTATATTTTTCACCTAATGTTATCAAATAGTACTGTGTCTTTTTTTGGTATGTGAAGGTAGCAATAAAATCATAATATTATTTTGTTCAAAAAATATTAGGCATATGTATAGAAATAAAATTGTTTTACTTATTTATTTTAATATATTTTTATGGAAGGAGTAATATTAAGAAAAATAAGATCGGAACTCATTATTGTTTATTGCATTTTTGTGCTAATATTCTTGTTATTCATTCTCGAAGTTTTGCTGAATGTTATGTTTTAATACCTCCACAATATTCTATTAATTATTTTGCGTTTCGACTATTGGACAGGATTGATGATCATTCTTTTTTTCCGGAAGAGGGAATATCCTTCAGCATACGTGTAAGCATCTACAACTTTATTTATTTATTTCATAAAGAGTTTTTAATTTTTTTAAGAGTGTAATTTTAAATTTCAGTTAAGGTTTGTTTAGTTCTTGATAGTTTGTAAAATTTGTAATTATAGTGTGGAGTTAAGATATATATTTAGTTATGAAAATTGTAACTGGACGTTGGACATTGGACAATTTTCTAATTTTTTTTATGGAGATTGATTTAATTTTATGATGAAACCATGATGAACAATACATATCGATTTAATTTTTGATGTAATTAAATTATAATTTATTTCTTAATTTTAATTTTACAGATGTATTTTTGGTAATGTCAATTATTTTATTTGTCTAATTTCACGTTAGATTTTATTTAGAATTAAATATCATATTATTGCCAATATTATGAGATTTATTTTTAAATTTGGTAGGAAGATATATATTGTGGAGTTTATATTTTCTTAAAATTTTATTGCTTGAAAATTTAAAAAACTTTACTTTAAATAAAAGAAGTGGGGCCAGAATCAACCAGGAGCTCCGATTAACCACGACGCTCGAAAAAACTCTGTTTTTATATAGAGAATGGTTTCGTCCACCACGGACTCAGTCGACAGAAATAATCAAGTTGTGTTTGCGGCTACCTTATACTCCCTCCGTACTACTTGTAGTTTGCATAATTATTAAGGCAATGAGAATAGGGGAGTATATTTAAGTATTTTTTACAATTATATCCTTATGGATAATAATTAGTAAAACTTAAAAATGATTTATCTCTTAATTTATACCACGGTTTTTCATAAACTTTATACCATTGAAAAGCATTTTAAAACACTTTTTTTTTTCGCCCAGTTTCTATTACTGTCTTAGTGATAGAACTGGTTTCTAATAAATCTTTCCATTTTTGAGTCAAAATAATAATAATTTAAAACACCTACATAATGAATATAAACATGACTATCTAATTATATATATTTCTTATATTAAAATGGTAGTTTTAAAAATATCCCTTTCATTAGTGAGATAGCTCATTCATTTGTGGGACAAAATTTAAAACCAATTAGCCCAATTAATTTGGTACGGAGGGAGTATTAACAAGCACATTTGTAAGAACAAGCGGGCTGCAAAACAGAAGTACATGCCAAAAACTATCATGAACAAAATAACTTGGACAAACTTTGGCCCGTTTGAATTGTGGCAAACTAGAATGGTCGACAGTCGCAATGCAAGTTGCAAAATTTTAAATATTTATTGTAATGTTATGGTATCCCATGAGAAACCCATCCCCTACGGAGATTCCTCATACACGTTCCCGCCCCATTCTTACGGGGAACGGGTAGGAAATGGGTTTTGGTTTTTTGAACGGGGTAGGGGATGAGATTCAAGGTCCCGCCCCATTCCTACCCCATTGCCATCTCTAAATGCAACACAACTTGCAGTTTGGACCAAACTGGAGCAAACCAAGCTTCTGTTCTGCTGAAGCACGGGCCACTACCAGAGTTTTCAGACCAAAAGTGTACTGGAAATGATTACATAAACTACTTATCCAGTTATTAACTACTTCAACTGTTTTCTGGTACAAAAGTGAAGAACAACGGTCAAAATTGTCAACCAATATACAGCTAAATCTTCGTAATTATATTCAATTTTGATGGGCTAAATAATACAATATCTAAACGCATTTAACGGCCTGTTCATGAAGTTTGAGATGGTCGTGGGGTGAACGGCCACCAAGAAAGAAAAATAAGACAAACAAAAACCGAAAAAACAATAATACGAAATTATAATAAAAATAAATAAATTTTAGAGAGAGAAACAGAAAAATAAAACCAAAAAAAAAAAAAAACTCTGGCAAAGAATTTTTGTTCGTTTATTGATAATCATCATAACAATAAACCAGCATCACGATCTGGATCCCCAATAAACTCTGGAAAAAATAATTATTTCTGATTCAATTTCTTCCTTGGGGGATCCAGATCGTGTATGCTGGACATGTTTTTGTTTTTTCTGGGTTCAAAAATTCATTTCAAAAAAATACATAATTTAGGTCTTTTTGGAGGGAGTTTATTTTGGTAAGGAATGTGGAGAGATCCTGGAGCTCCGACGGATTCATTTTATCTAATTCGGCCTGAATGTGCCGATGATGTTCCTAAGACTAAATTCAAAATCAAGGTTTGATTTTTATCATCTAATTTTTCTTATGTAGTATCAGAATTCATTGATGGGTTGTTTGTAATCAATTTCTGAAACCATTTAGAGTATGTCTGTATTGCTTTATTTCAGCTCCTGCTTTTTTTGGATGTGGGTTTGTGTTTATAAAGGTTTTGAATTGAAATTATAACAATATCTATGGCTGTGGGTAAATAAATGATTTTTTCCTATGCTGTTAAACATGCATGCAGTGCCAAAGATTGTGTTTGAAATCAATATATGAAACTTTGTAAAGTCATAGAATCAATAAAGTTTATTCTTTTCCTACGTTATTGGGTTTTTTTCATTTTTATCGGATGTCCCTGAAGGGACATTTTTTTTTCTGCCTATCATGAGCCAATGTAGACAGCAATGCTGTTTATCCAATTCAAAAGTTGTCCATGTAACCTTTAATTTCAAATTTTGGGTTTCGTGAATTGTTCATGTAATTTTTTTTTTTGGAAGTATATATTTGGTTACCGCCGCTGGCGCTTTATCCCATCTTAATAGGGTAACTCGTGAGCTTGTCATAATGTTGCAAACTTCTGTTGCAGTTCCACTATTCATTTATCATGGTATCTTCATTGGCGTGATATTTATTCTCGTCGATTTATCTTAATTGTTCAATGACATGAACCTTTGTTGAAGCTATTTTATGATGTTTACTCTGCATTTGAGTAGATAATTGAACTTTTATGTGATTGTGGTGCAATAGTAGTTTAATTTGCTCCAGATGCTAAAACATTGTTTCGGCATGTTCATGCAGGCAGGGAAAACTCTCAGTGAAAGACGATGGAGAGCTGCATTTAGTCCTGAAGGTTATTTGGATATAGCCAAAACACTGAGCCGAATTCATCGCGGGGTAAGGATAAAACTTACTTTAAATTTTATGTATCAAGTTGTTGCATGGGCTGCAATGCATATTAGTATTATTCATCATAAACTGTTTTCTTATAGATGCATGCAGTAACTCAAAAATCCTTCAACAACTGCTTTATAATTATAAACATCAGAAATTCAGAATGGAAATAAATGAAAATCCAATAGCTGGACTTTCTTCTAGTCAAGATTTTCTAATTTTGAAAAACTGGTCTAAGTTACTAATTACAGCGTCGCAGAGTCGCATACTTTATACATCGGTGAAGGACATCTGTATGAACTTGTAGGTGCTAACATGATAAATTCTGGTGAAATAGGGTATTCATCCATCAATTAGAGGAGAAGTTTGGGAGTTCCTACTTGGGTGCTTTGATCCTAGGAGCACCTTTGATGACCGAGAAGATATAAGAAAACGTCGAAGGTAATTTACTCCCCCTATCCAATATCAGCAAGTATTAACTATTGAAATAATGTTGCCGCAATTATAAGCAGAGAATTTTTTTGGACAACCACGGGAATTTAATCTGTTTTAGTATAAGGAAGTGCAAGAAAGAAAGCCGTTCCTGTAATTCTAGGAGACTTTTATAGTTCCATGTGACACATTTGGAGACATTCATAGGGATCCCACACACCACTTGTCGTTTGAGAATACCGCTTGTCCCATGAGAACCAAAATCATCAATGATTCAAATTTTCCGTTTCCTTACTTGACACTTGGCAGTGAGACCTCAAAATGTGTTACATAACTTGCTGCTACAATTATATTTAATTAGCAGATTTGTTACGGAAATAAAGAAGTGAGCAATAGCGCTAAAACCCTAATCATTTCCATTTGTGCAACTTCAGGGTTCAATATGCTACATGGAAAGAAGTGTGCAGGCAGATGGATTCTGTTGTTGGTAGTGGCAGGATTATCACGGCACCCTTGATTACGGAAGATGGATTCCCTATTCAAGATCCTTTAAATCTCTTGGAAGCAAACCCAAATGGTAATGCATCAGATGATCCAAGTGTATCACAAAAGGAGGACTCTGAACAAATCACGGACAAAAGAATAATTCAATGGAAGCTTACTCTTCATCAGATTGGTATGCATCTGATTTTTAACTGATAATTCAATGATTAGTCTTCATTATATTATAGCGAATCTGGCATAGCTGCATAAACCTTGTAGTTGCCGCTTTCGTGTTACTTATTTTTGATGGGGGGCATGGACTTGTTTTTGAACTTGAATCTTAGGTATGTTGTTCATGCTGTTGTATAAATAATGGTTTATGTAACTTAATATGAATCGAGACACCTGACCACAGTATTCTGCAAGTTTAGCTCATCTTTAGTGTTCCAGTTGCAGAAATTTACAACTCCCTAATGGTCTATGTAAGAACTTTATGACGTTTAACACATAGACACTCATTTTGTACACTTGAGGACACTTTTAGATCCAAAAGTACGATTTTTCAACTCAAACTTAACCACAATCACTGAGTTATGTGCATATACACATGTATACCCGCGTCAGCAGTTTTGGCTATTCCCAGCTCTCTTTATCCAGATACCCTGTACTGTTGTTCGGTTCCAATAGATTGACCTGCACCAGTGTTGTATGCTGATGTTTTTTTTTGTTGTCTGGGTATCCATATTGCAAAGCCTTATTAAAGAATTTGAAAGCTTTTGATGTCAAGTTGTAACAGCTTAGTAGAATCTATCTAACTATCTGTAACCTTTTCTGGATCCATTAATGTCTAAGCAGGTCTCGATGTGGTTCGCACTGACAGGACACTAGTTTACTATGAGAAGCAAGAACATTTATCAAAGCTTTGGGATATTTTAGCAGTCTATGCTTGGATAGATAAAGATGTTGGCTACTGTCAAGGTGAGCAGTGATGATCCTTAGCTCGTTACAGTTGACAATGGGTGCTTATTGAATCCCTAACCAGCCTTTCCTTAATTTTCTTTGATAAACCTCATGGTAGACATAGTATGAGGGTTAGAATAGGGAATCCTGTGTTCATGGTTCAATCCCTTCATAATGAATAGAATAGGATTGTAGTATAATTTTGTGTAACCATGGAATCAAAATTATTGAGCTGATTAACCTTAGCTGAATTCTTAAATTATCCTTAAATTATCTTTGTATGAACTGGGCATGCACTGTATGATGTATCCATACACTTTCAAGTGTCGATAACATTATCCTGGTGTATAGATATTCATATAAGAAATGGAAGTCAAAGGTCATAACTTTAATGAGTCTTCCCTTTTCCTTGCCCAACTCAATCTTAATTCTTCCATCAAAGGAGTTTCCTTCAACCGTGCTGCGGTTTTTGTTGTACTCATATAACCCACTTTGGCCAGAATAATGCTTTTTAAAACTCAAAGGAGCATTTGATGTCCAAAAAGTTGAACTATCTTGCTTTTACTCTTTAAAGATTTATTGGCTATTTCTTAAAACTCTTTACTGCACATAAACAGGTATGAGTGATCTCTGCTCCCCCATGATTATGATCCTTGACGATGAAGCAGATGCATTCTGGTGCTTTGAACGCTTGATGCGCAAATTGGTATATTCTCACTCAGAACCCTGTTAACCAGATACCAAAATCTATTTGGCTGCATGATCCTTACTCCGAGGTTGTGAATGTTTTTGTTATAATCTTATAGAATCTCTAGGTCAGTATATAAACATGATTGGCCCTTAAATCCTTTGCTTATCCTTTTGTTCATGTTTGGCACATCTGTCCCGTGGTGACTTTCAGAAAGTATCTCTACCAGTTAAGGTTTTCTGGATTCTGCACATCCTTGCAATTTTGGAATCTTACTCTTTCTTATTTCTAAAATTTCTAACTTTAAAAGCTGGGTGTCCATTTTTTCAAGGAAAATTTGCTTCGCCATTAAATATTTAAACCCAATACACTCCAAAGCGTAGTCCTAGTTATTGTAACACTAGCTTTCTTAGGAAAATGTCGAGGAAATCTTCATACGAGTTTCATCAGCCTGTCTGTTTTTGAACATACCCGCACTTAAACTTTTCTGCCACTCAAGCTCATGATGATATAAGAACTGAACAAAAAATTAGACCGCTGATATTTGTTTATATAGTCGTGCATTCTTTTCTTTTTTCCCAATGGACTCCGGTTTACCTTTTTTTTTTTTTTTTTTTTTTGCTTTCTTTTCTATTCTTGAACTTCTTTCAACTTGCTTACCATGTTTCTTTTAAACCTCTATAGAGAGGCAATTTCAGATGTACGGATAGCTCTGTTGGTGTGGAGACCCAACTTACAAGTCTGGCATCAGTTATAAATATCCTTGATCCAAAGCTTCATCAACATATAGGTACTGTTCTTATGGCTGAGAGTTGCTGCTGAATTTAGTTCAGAGTTCATGCATGATTTAGCAGCTTTGATGACTTTCAGATCCCAAAATGATTTCTATAATGTAGTCAAGATAACTAAAGCACCTATCTGGTACCACTGAAGCACCTAGATGCCATGATATCTGAGTTCTGACTAGAGATAATGTAACAGTGGAAAATAGACTTTAATCTATATCTTGCATTTATGTTTCTGCACTAATCTGCCTTGCTTAAATTATAACTAATAACTTTGAATCACAGAGGCGCTAGGTGGAGGTGACTATCTTTTTGCATTTCGTATGCTTATGGTCTTATTCCGTCGAGAGTTCTCATTTGGCGATTCATTGTACCTTTGGGAGGTATAATTTTAACAACTCTTACTTTTCACTTGTTTTCTTAATTTTGTTGGACAAGTTATTTTGTAATCTTGGTACCATACTATTTCCTTTATATTGAAAATTTTAAGTTTGTTTACAAGTTTCTGTTGATCCACGTGGAACTGATATCTGATCAGGAAAAAGCAATAGTGTTCAACTTTGGAAAGTCCAAAACCTAAATACTATCAGTTTCGGACTTGTTTAGACTGCTCAAAATTAGTAGATTCATCCACCTATCTTTCTTTCTCTCTCTCTTTCTTTTTGTTTTCATTGTATTTTTTCTTCTTTTTCTTTTATACATCTGTTTGTCATTCTTTGTGCATGTTTTGCCGAAACTGATTATTCTATATTCTGTTCAAAATGTAATAGATGATGTGGGCCTTGGAATATGATCCTGATTTATATTGCATGTATGAAGAACCTGAATCTATGGGAAAAGGTGAAGGATCTAAAAAGCCGAAGTCATCACGCCAATTTGGGAAGTTTGAGAGAGAAAATATGAAGAATGGAGGTAATGTTGGAGACCAAGGACCAGTACCTATTTCAGTTTTCCTTGTTGCCAGCGTTCTGAAGGAGAAAAGCACAAAATTGTTGACAGAAGCAAGGGGCTTAGATGATGTCGTGAAGGTAATAAATCAGCACCATGTTTGTCGTAAGGTTGTGCTTCAGAATCATCCATCAATGAGCGCTAGAATCTCTAGAACCTGGAGGATGGAGTTTCTCGCATTTCTAAATTAGCGTAAAAGCTTAGATTTTTTCAAAATATGAGTAGTTGTTCAAACAGAAAATACTTTTTGTTTTGTGTTTACTGCTGTTACCTCATTTCTCTTACCTTTCATCGTTTGGTTTTGTACTACAGATACTAAATGACATTACTGGAAATTTAGATGCCAAAAAGGCTTGCACTGGAGCAATGAAGCTTCACAAGAGGTACCTAAGAAAGGTAAGGTTTCATCTTGTTTTTCTCTTTCATCAGTTGGTGCGATGATGTTTAGTGTTCTTTTTGGCTATAGAATTCTTTTTCTGACTTTTCTGCTTGACAAATTTACTTCAGGTCAAAACTGCTTAGAACCTTAAATTGACCCAAACACGATATGTATCAAAAATTTTGCCTCCTAAAAAATCAGAATAATGGTGGGACGTCTGATGATGCAAAGAAGCATGTGTTGGACAAAAGAATAATGGTTACTTACATATAAAAGAGTTCAGCTCAGTGGAAGCTTATAGAGAGCAGTATCCTCCCTTTGACAGCAAATATTTTCAGCGGAGGAAGTTGTATGTGAAATATGTTCATTCTTGTTCGATGTTTGTATATTCAAAACCTCGTGTTGTAAGTTTGTATTTTTATTTATCAATATCAATTCCAATTTATTGTTGTTTGTAAACTTGGCAAGATTCAATTGAAAGAAATTCAGATTACATCATCATTCCTTCGACATTGCTTTTTTTATTTTATATATATATAATTGTGTTTTAAGAGAATTGCGAAGCATTCATTATCAAAGAAGGTTCAATATGAGTTCCAGGTTCCCTTATAGGCATGAGGTTGTCATCATATTAGCATACCCTATGAACCACAGCTTCCTATGGTCTATCCGCTAACAGAAGCATTGCGAGTTTGCAACGCAGAGGTCCAATTTGGCCATTTTCAGCTTGATGGTAGAACCATGACTATCTTGATGCAAAAATCTATTGCTGTTTTTGGTACAAAGTAAGTTAGCACAGCTACCTACTAGTACTCCAAAAGTTATTCTGTTTTAAACTAGCCATAATTATACACGGCACAACAATCTATTCAAGAAAATAGAAAACTGTTGAAAATGAAATACAAGATACAAATAAATAACAAAATTTTGTATTAGGTTTTTAACTGGGTTAATATGTTAGAAGTATAAACATAGTTAAGCAACAGTAATCCCTTCTGGGTTGTGGAGTTCATCTTCCACAAACTGCACTTTGGGCTCCAAATCTATGAACTGATTAGACTTGCTGGCTAAATGTGAGATGCTGACCCTCCCCTGCCGCCTGATGTAGTCAGCAACTGCTCTCATTTCTTCCTCTGCAATGTATATGTATTTGCCTCTATCATCCATAACCCCAGATAATCTCCCTAATAATCAAACACAATATTACCATCAGACATGATACGCAAAATCATCAACATGTTCATAATCTGACATACAACAAATAGAAGATTGATCAAGTTAACATTACATACCCATACTCTCCAGTGAGGCAATGCGATTGATGCAATCCTGCATTAAACAGAGGTTCAAAAGATTAGGGCCCATCAGCAAAAGGAAATATAATCGTTATGTTTTTTCAACCGAATATATGAATTTTAGAACACTGCTAGGAAATGACAAGTTCAGTAAAAGAAAATCAATAGTTTAACGTGGAAACTAGTCATACAAATCCAACAATGACTTATTGAACACTGAATGCAGTAATCAGATCTATCCATTACACACGAAATCTTGTTAGATTCTCCTGTAACACAAATTTTAACATGCAACTGGCTGTCTATCATTTTGTTCACGATCTTCAGAACCACTTCGTACAGGAATACATTTTCCTCTTAACGGATCGTCAGGAGCCAAGAAGAAGAAGAAACCAATTTTTGATCCTGTTAAAAGCGGTATACACAGGTCGCACCTCACATGTGCATTTTTAACGCGGTATACACAGGTCACACCTCATATGTGCCTTTCTGAATTTCCTCAATAAACAAACTGATTCATTTTTGCTTCTTCAGAATAATGTAAAAAAAGAAGGAATACCTGAGTCCTTAGCTTGAACTCTGCAGCAAGATCTTCTAACTGGACACATTTGTGTTTCTGCATTTGTTAAATCAAAACAGTTAGCACAGAACTTCTGTCCATTCCCTTTATCCCCTAGTAATCATATATCTTTAACTTTGTAATCATTTACCCCTTATATGATCCAATACATGACATGAAAATCTAGATTGTTAAGTAGCTTACGACAGATAAAGCGTAGATACAAAACTAAATCGCAAAGAGATATGTTATTCAAGAACGATCTGATTTGAGTTTCAATTTGTCTGTAAAAATCATGCAAAAGATCTGATAAAGCGGGAGCTAAAGGCGTGTGCAGATGGAAAAATACCTTGATGTATTCGACAAAATCGAAAAGCAGACCCTGGCTCCCGTCTTGAACTTCACTCTCGGTTGTACCTTCAGCATCAACAGAAAATGCGTCTTTCCACTTTTCGAACTCTAGAGCAGCAGCTTCCTCTTCCTTGGCCTTCCGAGCCATGGCTTCTTCTTCCTAAATAACCAACCCTAGTTACTTTAACAAGAAAACAACATATTCAAATCAGAGAAGCCAATAAATAAACTAAATAGTAAATTTACCAGCAAGCGCTCTTGTTCTTCACGCTCCTCATCCTTCTTCCTTCGCATCTCAGCATAACGATCTTGCTTTGTATTTCTTGATTCACGTGCTGCTTCATCAGCCTTGCAAAAGAATCAACTTAACATCATTCAGATTGCAGACTCCCTACCTAAAAATATGAATCAGTATCTCCTAGAAGAAAATAACATATTTATCCACCTATCATCACCATATCAAATAGGTGATGATAGGTGACGCTGAGCTTTTTAAATCCTGACCATAACAAATTTATCCACCTATCATCACCATAACAAATTTATCCACCTATCTTTTGTTCATCACCATATCAAATAGAAAGTAGAAAACATTCGGCGCACTATCACAAATTAAGCTTTTTAAATCCTGACCAAAGTTATATACATCTACCCGTGAAAACTTTACTTTGTGAAAGATATATCAGAGAGGGAAGAAAGAGAAATATAAAGCCTATAGTCCATACCTGACGCTGAGCTTCACGCTCTTGTCGTTTCTTATCCCTTTTCTTTAATGCTTTGCCCCCCTCGTCAACATCCTCATCACTTCCATCAATATTCTCTGTATACAAAAGCTTTTGCCAGTTATTTATAGAACTAAAATTTCTTCTTCTGCTAAACAAGTGTTCTGCTGGTAGTAACAAAAAACTAGTGATCATCAAACTTAGAGTTGATAATACTCGAGAAATTTTTGGTAAATTCACATAAAAACCCTGTGCATAAATACAAACAGCACTCTTTCAAGTACAACATCTCTCAATGATCTCCTGTACCTTTTGTGTGATAATTCACTTCCAACTAACCCGAGATGCAAGACTAAGGACATTAGAGCTCAGAAGGCTAACTTTTAATTGCATTCAGTAATCCACTACCTTACGAGATTGTATTGTTCCTTGCTTTCACAAATTTCATAAGAATATTTGATGTACTCCAAGACATGCAAATGTTTTCTGCTAAACTATCAGGAGCATCAACAAAGTGCCAAACCAACATATATTCAAAGCCACAACTTCTATCAATTCAAAAACCAATTTACTGATTTAAAACTCATTACAAAAACAACAGTTCTACCATAAACTGTACATGCAAGCTCAAATTGCAAATTTGGTTCCAAAAGGGGGAAATCTTAGTCATCAACCAAAAGAACAGGAAATGAAACCTATTTCAGCTTTGGAACACAAACTATTATTAGAAAATTACATTACACAAACCTATTTCGATTACTTTAGTGAAACTAATAATGAAGACAATAAGAATGATAGATCAAGCCAACCTTCTGCAGTGGCTGAAGTAGCCGAAGATGTACTGGCACCAGAAGCTGGCCTTCGCCGCATCCTACGAGGTCCAGGTTGACGAACTGCAAATTCCCTTTGCGGAACCTGAAAACGCAAAAACCTTCGAATTGAAATAATGAAACTGCAATTTTTTTAATTTTCACATCGAATGCCCCCAAAAGAACAATGAAACTGCAGATACGGATACCAAAAAGAAACCCTAATTAATTACCTGATCTTCTTCTTCGTGTTGATGTTGTTGTCCATCATCTGATTGACGACGTTTCCAGAGAAAGAGTGGAATTAAACCTAAAACAAAAACGACGGATAGAATAGCTACCAGAAGTTCGTCCATTGTTGCTTTCGTTTCGCTTCAGAATTCCCGCTGGATTTACAAATTGGGATTATGAATGGAGAACTGAAAATCCCCCTTTCGTTTTCGATGAGAAAAGAAGCTCCTTTATCTGGTCAAACTGGAACTCTTAAAAGTGAACCAGGGGTCGAACTGGAACCGAATTGAACTGCAGACAATAAGATTTTCTTGGGCGCTTTCGGATTTTGTTTTAGGCAGACATTCACTTGATACTGGGCTTTAGGCAGCCGGGGTGCCCCTTAGTAAGATTTAAGAGCTTTGAAAATGAGTCTCCAACTCCAACCATCAGTCAAGAATCATGTTTTATTGAGGAAAATGATGTCGGCAGAGTACAAAAAAACCGTCGTTCTAACAGGAGAAACAACCAAAAGTAATGGAAGAAGTTATAAACAAATTTTTTTTTTTAGCTCGTGTTATAGTGACCATTTAAGAATGAATACAGTACATCGCTTATGATGGGTACGTTATGTCCTCTGCTTCAAGGTCTTAAAAAAAAAATTACTACTACCAAGGAGCAATATGTGGAGAATTTTTTTTTTTTCAGTAAAAAATTTGGTGCTGATGAGTTTCGAACTCAAATCAACACCCAATAACTTCA
Organism: Papaver armeniacum; assembly: GCA_023531295.1. Taxonomy (NCBI): domain Eukaryota; kingdom Viridiplantae; phylum Streptophyta; class Magnoliopsida; order Ranunculales; family Papaveraceae; genus Papaver; species Papaver armeniacum. The sequence goes on along the minus strand of JAJJWW010008104.1, from coordinate 7,077 downwards.
ATACTTTACTACAACGACATTGGCCACACTGTAAATTGTTGTGAGGAATATAGGTAGAACCTAGTAGCTGTAGATTCTTTACAATCAAATTATTATAAAACGGTATGCTGTATGTCATATTTATATGACTGGGGAAGACGAGAGAGCAAGTCAAGCTTCCCTGTTATTGATGGACATTGTATTCATGACACATATCCATTAGTTTATCAAGAGAAAAAAAAAACGATGTATCTTTCTGCGGTAGAACAATTCTCTTCGACGAGTAACCATCTTTCACTATCTTGGACCACAGAAGAACAAGCATTGATTCTTTCAGAACTATTCTAATTACTTCCTCCAATGATAGTCCTCACCAGTGTACCTTGGAAACCACTAGGCGCAATAGTTTTTGTGCTAATGGTGGTCCAAGGTAATGGAGAATTGTCATTTATCCAATAATGCGCATTATAAATTCCTGCAACTACTGGTTTCAGGATTGTCGAATCATTTCACCCTAAATAGTTTGTGCCATGAATGAGTCTGTTAGATCATCAGGTAATTTTTGTTTTAGTTTTCTGTTTCGTGACCGTTATGAGGGTTGCGACAGTAACGACTAATGCTCATATTAAAACATTGGCTCCAACAGCAACATCTAATAATACTCAGTTGTCAGCACAGAATCTCACCTAAGCTACAGCTGGGACGGCACGTTAACTATATCGGATCTGGAACATCTTTAACACCCGTACTTAGATATATTCAATAACCTTACTATAGTAATAAACTTGTAAAGATTTTCTTTCCCTAATAATTGGTAACATAAAGACATAATTTATTTTTTTAAATTAAGAAAGACAGAGCGAGATTTACTCGTTCAACACATAGTCACCAGCACACCACATATTGTCTCTAACAAAATATTAAGACAAGACCCAAACACATTTCAGTTGTAATCCCATTGTCTCCTCTTTCTCTCCCCCCCCTTCTCCATTTTGGAGGTCTCGTTGAATCACAGTTGTCTTTATCACTTTCTCTCCTTTTTTCATCTCTTCTCTCTTTTCTTCTTCATCGGAATTATTTTCTCTGTGTTCTCAAATTGAAGGTTTAATATACGTGTCATCTTCCAAGATGACAGTGCATGGGGCTTGGTGAGAAGATTAACTTAGCTGGTTTTCTTTGAAAAGGTATTCATCAATTTCCTTCTTATCAAGGTATTCATCATATTGATTTATATAAGAATTCTTCGCTAGCTAATGCGCATTAATCTGCCGCGTCTGCTTTGAATTTCAGTGAATTTTACTAACAGAAACCTGTTTTTTTTTTTCTTTTATGAAAACCAGAAGAAAATTTTGTGTGTGAAAGAAGTTTTCTCAGCCATGAGTAATAATAATGGGCATAAGATGAAAGGGTTGTGTAAAAGTTTCAAATTCATCTCCCAAATCTTCGGTACTAATTTTTTTCTTGATTTCTAATCCATTCATTCTTTCTATCTTTTCGATTGATTTGTGAAATAATGGAACGCCTTAATTGTGTTATTATTAGTTGTGACGAAGGATCGAGAGATGGAGATAGGATTCCCGACAGATGTTAAACATGTTGCACATATTGGATGGGATAATCAATCGACTAATGCTCCAAGCTGGGTACGTATATATTACATGCATCCAACACCAACAGCACTATTTATTATGTTAATCTATGTTTAAGCTGTTTCCATTGATGTTTCTGTTTAATTAGTTTTGTTTCTGATCAAAATCATGGTATTCATATCCAGATGAACGAGTTCAGAACGGCATCGGAATTTTCGAATACATCCCTTAGTTTAGGAGACGCCAAAGACATTAACCGAGTTAGTGGTACAACATGGGGTTCTCAAGGTATGTATATATTCTTCCACTTTCTCCCTGATTTGTCCTTGCTAAACTCGTACAAGAACCACAGAAGAAGCCTATACAGTTGTCATTTGAAGCATTTAGGGAGGATATTTTTGGCATTTTAAGTGCAAGGGCATTTTTGGTGTATACTTAAGTTTAGGGTGGAGTAATACCAAGATTCTTTACCCCAACCACGACGTTTGTTGGTCTGACAGAGACATGTTTAACGAGTAACTTTACAGGCTATCATGGTGAGATAGTCAAAAATAAAAAAAATAAAAGAATTTTGTTCTTTATAGTGGAGTGGAGGACTATTTAAGTATATATTCCAAGATCTAAATACTTTATTCTGCTGGCTTTCATCATGCACAATGATCTGGTACCAATGAGTGAGGGAATGATTCATTTGACTAATTGCTCGTAGGACCTAGCTCAACCTCATCCATGGACCATGAGCCAGTTTGGCTGCTGAGGTTAGGAGTCAGGATAATAATAACAATAACGTGTTTGGATACAAATTCGCTTATGATTTCTGTTTTTCTAGAATTAGAAGTCAGAAGCAAAGATATTTATGTGTGCAAGATTTTAAAAATGAAAAACCATCTTCTTAATGTTTGTATATGTTTGCAATGGGTTAAAACAGATTTTGAGCAATCAATGATGCAACCAGCATTCGCGAGAGATTCTTCTGTTCCAACTCCAAGTGACATACCAAAGCCTCCATCGTCAAAGAAACAGAAAAAAGTGAAAAAGAATAAATTATCATCGACTAATTCTCCCAGATCATCTTCGAATTCTCCGTCCGCGAGATCCTCATCGTCGTCTTCGAGACTAGCTTCTAAAACGAGGTCTGCTACGTTGATGGCTACGGTACAAATGTAGCACGAATATATCGCGAAACAGGAGTGGACTTGTATGATAATATATGATCCTAGTAAAGCTACTAATATACCATGGGTAACAAAATGAAAAACTTCTTTCGACAAAAGGGTGATGGATGGATGATGATATTCCTTTTAGTGCAGCATGATTTTTTTTCTCCTTTTAATATTGAAAGAAGTTTGGTCACTAATTTGTTTGTATAAATCAAAAAATTCGAATTCATTTTTTCCTTTCTTTTTGATAAGTAGATAGTATCGAGTCACAAAGCAAGTGCATTTGCACAGCCACCCTAACGTGTGCTTTGTATTATTTAATAGAGATTAGTATTTGAAAAATAACATTCTTGATATATTTTTCTTTCGTTTGTTGGTGGTAATCTGGTATGCATAAAATTACCCGGGATAAATATAGATTAAAGAATCATAAGGCAACCCCCGCATGTATCGAAAGTTAGGACAATCCAAGAACGGTAATGGGAAACAACATGGGAAATCAAAAGAATATCTGGTAAATGCTTGTAAAATTCGGTATCGGCCATACATCATGTGTAATTTGTAGATGACACCAGTATTCTGCAGATGTGGTGTTAGTATTGCATATGTGCCATATTTTTGTATTAGTATTGCGCATGTTCAATTTGCAGGTGATACCAGCATTTTGATCAAAGAAGTAGAAGATATAGCCTTGTTTGTGATGTTGCTGATGTTTGAGGTCTCAATAGGTCTTAAGCTAAACCTGGACAAAAGCACTATGACAAGAGGCGGTGTTAAAGAGTTCAGAGTACAATATTCCCAGTCTTACATCTTATGTTTTCTGGTTCAGACTCAAGTCGAAGATGCAGACATAATGGATATGTTATAAACTGAGAAATTACCAATTAAATACTTGGGATTTCCATTTGGAGCAACATACCTAGAAATATTCATTTTGGGAATCGGTCATTGAGAAGAAAAAACACAAATTGACTAAGTGGAAGATCAGTATCTTATTAAGGAAGAGAAAGTTAATTTAATCAAGACTATGAGAAAGTTCATGTGGGAGAACAAAGGATAGGCTTTAAATTTGTTGGATAGTATGGGATAACATCTACATGCCTAAAAGATTAGGTGGCTTAAAAATTAGGAATATGAGATGAAGATCTATTTTCCAAGTGGGTATGGAGATATGCTCACGAGAAGATAGCGTTACGGAGAAAAGTGATAAAAGAAAAACAAAATTCTAGAAACAAAGGCTATGGAGTGAGGGTTGTCATTCAATATGAATGAGTCTCACTTGATTTGATCAAATTAGGTGCTACTATGGAGTGAGAATACTGACTCGCTCATTCATCAATAATCACTCATACACTCATTGGATCGAATGAGTGGGCGACAGTGGACACTGAGCAGCAGACTTTCAGCCGCCTGGTGATGGTATTTTCAATTGAGTTGTAGTAAAAAGGTTCGTTGAGACTTGTGAAAGCAATGGATTTTAGACTTATAAAAATTAATAATAAAGAAAACTTAACACAAAATTGATTCAAGATATGAGAGAATAACCAAGACACTGATTCCACTAATACACATGAATGAATAACGGTAAATAACCCAAAACTCTAATTATCTTTTAAATCCCTTGTTTCTTAGTTCACAAATAATCAGGCAAATTCTCAAAAATTAATTGTATCCCCTAAGCATAGATTATCTTAATACAAGCATAACCTATCTAATTGAATCACAACTAATGAAAAGAATTTTTGCAAACAATTAAAACTCTGCAAAAGCAGTGATTGAGTGAATTATTAATTATAAATTAGAGAAAATAAAATAGTTACCAATTATTCATGCGTAAATAGCTTCCTCATTGCCTTGGTTGTGGGAGAATTAGCCTCTCATCACGTTGTAACACGCTCAAAACTCATTTTTATTGCTCAAAGGAGGTGTACAAATGATGAAATGGAGAAAATGATGAAAAACGGGTGTTTGCAACGATTATAATTGTTGCAAACACTGTTACAAAGAATGATAAAAACTGTTACTGTTGCTTTTAAGACTGTCTTCCGTATTACGACCCACGATTGTGAGTCATTGTCACTGTAGCGAAAACGAAGGTTCTATGTGCGTTGAATGTTCTTCGTGTTCTTCACAAAGAAGCAATGAATGGTTTACGCCGCAACTCGATTTTTTTGGCTTTCTGATGCTCTGCAACTCTCCCAATCTCTCCGTATCCGTTCTCTGACCTCCCAGCACCTATTTATAACCCAGCAGAAGCAAAATCTCGCGTGTAATTGCAACATATTTTTGATTATTCTCCATGCAAGATACGGGATTTCTTTCCATTATTTTATTCATCAAGCGCCTGCAGCTGTTATTTTCTTCCTCATTAACCCACACACTCCAAACACGAGCAGTGCACGTCTCAATGTCACAGCGATTCACGATATCCCGTGAAAAACTCCTCCCTTGCACACGCACCTCTGTTCTCTTCGTTTGGATTATTCAGCCAAATTCAGTCGAACCAAATACATACACCAAGTCTGTTAAGCCCAAACAGACCATCCCAAGAAGTTTCAGCCATTGAATCGCTCTAAAACATCTCCAAAGCTCGAACCAAGAATCTGCCATAACCTGTTAACTTTTTCCCGCCAAAACCAACATTCAAACGATGAAGATGGTGTCCCCCTAACGAAACTGGGGGTGCGAATAGCAAGTGCTCAACAGAGGTGCCCCTTAGTAGTTGAGTTACCCCTTATCCAAAGTGGGACTCCGAATAACATGTGTCCTCCGGAGGTGCTCCGAACAACTTTTCGAGCCGAATTTTTCCAACAATATTTATTTCCAAAAAAATACCTACAAACACACAAAACACCATAATAAGGACGAAAACGAGTACTAACAATACGAAACATTGAGGACAAATTAGACACATAAATGCGTCTATCAAATACCCCCAAACTTATTATTTGCTAGTCCTCGAGCAAATTTATTCTAGAAAATAAAAAAATCATTTGAACCCCTAGGTGGCCCTAGTGGCGGAGTGTTGTCTCCGGAGGGTTTACCAGAGGTGTACCCACAAAACCTTTACTCCAGACCCTAGCTATCTACGCAGAACCTTGGAAGGCACTAAAGAATCTCCTTGGTTGGCATACTTATTGATTACAAGAGGAAGTACCCCGATGCGAAATTCCAATTCTCTGTACACGAGTTTGCACTCAAGCATACTAAAATTCATATAAAGTGACAGAGCTCTACTCAGATAGTTTCTGGACATCATAAACCGGAGTCAACCAATCACATGGAAAGATTAAGAAGATGGATGTAGAGAAAAACGTGGATGATGTTGACTAAGGTGAACCTAACCTGATAGACTGAGATATTGGTCTGGACTAATATCAACACACCGGTATATACAAGGGGACCAATGATCGATAATCCTAACTCTAGGTCAACTCACTGGCATATACAAGGGTACCAAAGTGATCGACTTTATTGTATTTATTCCGTTGGTCTAGTGGTCTCGGTCTCAATTTTTTTTTTTTTTTTTTTTTTTTTTTTTTGTATCTCGGTCACTCTATTTCACCCTAGCAATGGTAAAGAGAAAAATAAAAGAAGTGATCGGGATTCTTTCGATGTTTCCATCACGAGGATATGGCGAAACTACCATGTTTTCTTTTTCTAACACCCGAGCTCGTGCTTTTATGAATAGACTCTTTAGATGTTTCCATCTAATCAGATTGGTTCCTCAACTCCTACAACCAAAATGCTTCCATCCACTTAGATTGGTTAGTGCCATCCTTAATAAACATAAATTTCTAGGCTCTGGAGTTTATTTATTGCAACTAAAAGCTAACAAAAAGTTTCTTCCCCACCCCCAAACTTAAATCTAACATTGTCCTCAATGTTTCTAATGAAAGAGCAATACCAAAAAAAGTAAAGTAACATGAGGAATAAGTAAAGAGAGAAGTCGGAAAGATAGTACCTGGGTGAAGAGAAAAACTAATATACAACATACAATCGCCTCGATGGTCAATCAAGGGTAAACAGGGTCCTCCAGAGGGACCTCCTCAACATCACCTGTAGGGAAGGGTTCTAAAAAGGGTTTCAATCTCTGGCCGTTAACCTTCGAAGAACTACTACCATCCGGTGTCTCGATCTCAACAGCTCCATGAGGAAATACAGTGCGAACAATAAAAGGACCCGTCCACCGAGAATGTAACTTCCCAGGGAAAAGATGCAAGCGGGTATCATACAGAAGAACTTTTTGACCTGGAGAAAATGACTTCCGTAAAATATTTCTATCATGCACAAGTTTCATTTTGTTCTTATACTCCTTCGCACTATCGTAAGTGTAGTTGCAGGAAATC
>JAJJWW010008103.1:98402-155172 GCA_023531295.1 Papaver armeniacum | reverse complement strand
GATACGACTTTTTGAACAAATCCGTGTAATATAGTTATATTTTTCAGTCACAGTGAGGTTCCTGGTTCGAACCTCAACGTCATCGTCCTTTAGTTTCAAAATTATTTAGCCTGAAAGGATTTGGACTTTTTCTGCTAAAACCAGGAGAGTAAAGTTGTAGTCTAATACAAAACCGAAACAAAAAAACAAAAACAACAAAAACGTTTTGGAGAGTGCTGATGATGGGTTCTCTTTGTACAGGCTTAAGGGAGAGTATGTCGTGGAAAGGATAGATGTGCGTCAAGACCCTCACCCTAGGCGTCATGGTTACAGAATTTGCCGATGGCCTAAACCGTTTGACCCGCATACCCGAGTCATCAACACGGATGCGTCAGTAAAGGATGATCGTGCAGGAATCGGCTGCATCTTCCGAACTAATGTTGGCGAACCACTCAAAGCATATGCAGCAGTATGTTTAAATATGAAGGTGCACGTGATTGAAGTGTTTGCGATTCAAAAAGGCGTTCAGATGCTGTGGAAGATGAGATGCAATTTATAGTCATAGAAACGGATGCCTCTATTGCCGTTAGTTTGATAAATACCATTGCCGCCGCATATTCAAACCTGGTAGGTAAATGCGAAATCAACCATGAAAATTATTTAGTTGCATCATCTGGACATGGAAGCCCTTTAAGAGGAACAAGTCCCAGAGACGACACCGATATAGAGAGCTTTGTGAAGACAGTGGTGAAGAGCCATGCAAGATGGAGTACTGGTGAAGATGCCACCACAACGGATTTCCTAGTAAAGTCGCTAGTAGATGTTGTCTACAGCCTAGAGAGTTTCAGTGGATGGGGATGCAGTCATATTTTAAGAGAAGCCAATGGAGCTGCAGACTTCTTGACGAAGCAAGCTGTGAAGGAGGATATTGTATACGTCAAGCAAACTGATTATCCAGCTGCATTACTCAAAATCATAAATAAAGATGCTGATGATCATACTTGGTACCAGCGGCAAGCACCAACTCCGTTTAGTAGCAACATCGACAAGTCAACTGGATGGAGGCTTATCATGCAAACCAATCTCCTATCAGGATCAACGCATAAATATAACTTGGAAGAAGAAAAATGTAACCTTTTCATAAGCCAGTCTCTTATTCTTATAAAGGAGATGGACTTGAGTCAGGGTCTCCTCTGAACCAATCATGTAAAGCCGAATATTATACAGTGAAACACCCTAAAACCCGTGGGACGAGGTCTTAATTTATGGCCGAACCACGTAAATCGCTGTGTCAAGTGTTTCTAACTCTTATCTCTAACTCCTGATCTTTTTCGTTTCTACATGATAAAAAATCACACTTGCAACTAACTTTTCTTGTGACCTAATCGGGGATTTAATTAACAACGAAGTAGTTAAAAATATAAATATAATTGTAAACAAACTGGCAAATTTAGTATTTAGTAATAAGAAATTTTTATGTGTACCAAAAAGTAGAAAAAAATTGGCCGCAAATGAAACCGTACAACAAACTGGCACAAAGTTGGTAACAATAATAGTAACCACTTGGAGATGCATTCCGATAATATAATTCTTGGAGCTACCACTTGGAGATGCATTCTTCCTGTAGTTCCAGGAAATCCTACAACTACATCCCAATATATCTAAACGTGATTTTAAGTGATCATAACAGAATTCTTTATTGATTATTAAGATTCAAGTTGATTACAAGATATTACAATGACTTAAGTTGCTCTCCAAAATAAACTTTCTCTCTCTTAGTTTCTTTTCTAACACACACTAAAAGATCTCTCTCTGGTGTGAAAACTCTTTCCCTTATATAGGTCTAACATAGTAGATGACAACTAAGAGATCCACTATTTTCTAATCACTGTGTTGTTACATTCGCTCATATACACTTACTCATTCTCGCCTAGATTATACTTCGCATAGACTATCACACTATACTCGGGACTTCGCTGACATCATCCAGTACGTCACCTTAGTCCTCGCTTACATTAGATAGTCTTCACTTCGTATATTCATTACTTGTGCGATATTCCATTCCTACATTTTGCCTCTTTTCATTTCGCTTACTCTATGAAGTGAGCGATATGAGAAATCCTCATCCTGAAATATCGCATGTGTTTGTCTTTTCAAATTTTTCTTTGCCGACAATTATCCGGAATTCAGGTTTATTTATTTACACGTGTCGATTCTTCTTCTTTTCCTACTCAAACTGTTCATAACCGGTCATCTCTTTCGTCTATTTATTGATTCACAGAAGAAAGATAACCTTTTTCTTCTCTTTTTTTCCTATTCAAAATTTTCTTTCTTCTACTGTCTCCCTCCTGCTGCTATCATTCCATTCCTGCTGCTGTTGTTGCTATTCTATCACTGTTGTTTTCATGGATCTTGGTTCAAAGTTTGTATTCGTATTTCCAAATTTATCCTTTTATCTTCTGATAATCATGATCATTGATTATAACTGTTATCCTTTTGATCATTGATTATAACTGTTATCCTTTTGATTAATCTAATTCCCATACTTTTCAGGAAAATTATTCTGCAAGTGCTCTCAAGATAATCGTTCAAAACCCTAAATATTCTTCGGATGACAAGAACGTAGAATCCCATAAGAGTAAAAAGTTACAAGCAACAAAGAAGTAAGAAATACCTAAATTTTTACTAAACAATATTGTTGCCTCTATTTCTTATTTACTTTGTTTTTCGTAGACTCCCGATTGTGAGATGGGTGATGGCAAAGGACCGAAGACTAACGAGTTCGCAAGCCTTTGGTACTTAAGTCAAATCTTTCTATCTTTGATTTTGATGTCTCAAACGTCACCACTATAACAACAATTAAACCTCTACTGTGAATGATTCTATCACCTTTGAAGAAATTTTTCCTTTTGAGAAAGAAACTGCTGTTGATCAAGGAATAACGGATATTCCTACCATTGCCTCTGCGAAATTAGTGGCTACGAGTCAAACCTCTTCTTTATTCACAAACATTGACCCACAACCAAATGATGCTGATGTGTTTGTCCCTGCAAATTTTATTGTTCCTTCTCCTCCTATATCTGCTCCTTCTTCTTCTTCATATTCATCTTTTTTATTAGGTTCCCTTTCTATTAACAAGAGGGCTTTGGATAGTGTGAACTTTGCTTCTCAAACTCTGTTCGATATTATCAACTCTGCTCAATCCTCCACCGATGATCCTTACAAACTTCGCATTTTCTCTGCGTTAAGTAAACTCATGTGCGAATTTCCTACTGATAAAGCTACAAGAAGTGAGATCCATTCTCAAATTGACCCAAGATTTCATAATGCTCTAGATGTCTTGGTGGGTATCTCTCACACTGTTATCTTGATTATAATACCTTAACCTCTTACCCTTGTGTTCTTTCTTCTTTAGGAATCTCATCGTCGGATGATTTTAGCTGAAGTGCATTTTGAATCTAGCTGCTCTCAATTGGAACTTTCGCAACAAAATAATTCTTTACAGGAGGAAATCAATAAGTTGAAAGGGGAACTTCAAGTCGCAAATCTTGATTCTGAGAATCTTCGCAACCGAAACCAAGAACTTAGAGGTATTATTTATTTTATTTGTTTTTACCGTATTTTATATTTCTTCGCTTACCCACAATCTTTAAATTTCTTCATGCATTTATCAAGATTTAAACCATAAGCGAGTCATGGAGAGATTTTCTTTTCAATTTGTTACTGAAGATACTCATGCGACTAACGAGAAGTTCCAGATTTAATTAAACCAATTCAATAACCAGCATTCATATTCACTTGACCAAATTAATAATTTAACTCATGAAAATAACCAACTTGGTCAAGAGATTGAAGTATTAAATGGTCCACTATTCTACTTATCTAAACCGTCATATGATGCTTTGATTTAAGACATCAAACCTTGTCAAGAAAATCATACTCTATCCTGAGAAGCATTCCTTCTTAAAGAAGGAAGCGATGTTTTGGTGTCAATACTTAATTCTTCGTAAAATAAATGAAGGTCAAGCTCGCTTTCTTCGTTCACTAGAAACATCGTCCAAGGAATTAAAGACCCCGAATGATAAAATTATTCAAAGTAAAATAAATTTGACCGTGAAGAAGAACCAACAAGAAAATATGATCAATTAAAGCATTCCCATGATGCTCTTAAGAAAAAGAATAAATCTCTCTGCTGCGATGAAAATAAGATTCGATCCCTGTCTCAATGGTTTAGTCGATGATGAATTTGACAAATCTATGGAAAGTATGAAGAATAACACCTTTGTTCTTTCTAGATTCTCGCGAAGGTAGTCACTAGAGTTGATGCTTCATTATTCTCTAATGATTTCTTTGGGTTTTGTTGATATGCGCTTTATTTTTCAATTTACGATAATATATTATTCGTTGCAGATTCTGAAAGGTCGCATCAATCTACTATTACTCAGTTGAGATCTTACTTAGCCAAAGTTCGCAAAGATCGTATGAGCCTGGAAGTATCATATGTGAATCTGGAGGTTTCTCTTTCTGCTTCTCGAGACAGAGCGCGAAGAAGACTCGCACAAACACAATATATTTTGGAGATCAATGCTAGAAATCTTGAAAGGGAAGCTATTCGCAAGGCTCATGCTAGTGCTCAATATGTAGTTAATGGAATTCTTCTGAGCACGTCTCTTCCTACAGTTAATATCCCTCCTCTTATTGTAAGCGAAGATGAAGAGTGTCCTGAAACGGACAGTGACTATGAATTTATAAGCGATGATGAGAAGGATCAAGAGGATGAAGAGAATCAACTTGAGAAGGACAAGCCTCACGGAGAGATTAATGTCAAGTTGAGAATCCTGGACCCAAGATGTAGTTGTTGATCACACTTAATTTTCTCTTCTTATCCTAATTTTTCTTCTTTGTTTGATACATTTTAAACTTGTTTGTTACAAGAAAGATAATATTTTGTTATTTCAATTCCCATACTTGCCTCTTGTTATATTTCTTGTATGAAACAAATGTGTGAGATCATGTTGTTTAATTTCCTGCAAAACAAACATTAGTTTTTATATAGTTTTTCTCATGAGGTCTTATTTTGCCTTCCTATGTAAAGGTCTTATCTTGCCTTAATTTTTCTTTTATTTCTATGCGACTAGATCGCAAGTGGTCTTTACACTGTAATGTATTGACCCCTTGATCTCGCTCTTATCTTTTTTTCTTGTACTATTACCTCTTCAGTGCTTTTATTGCATAAATATTACAAGTATTAATACTCCCGTGAGTAAAAAGCCTCATGACATTTACGTCTTTTTGACACACCAGCTCCTAATGGAGGGTGCCGCCCTTATCTTCCCCCGGTTTCCTTCAAGGAAGCTTACCTCTCTACCCGGAGTTAAGGTTGGCTCCTCCCATCGTAATACAACAACCATTGATTTCGAAGTCTCTTATCCCTCCATCGATTGGGCTTATGGTTACGAGAACACCCCACATCTTCGGATCGAGTGCATCATAGTCAGGACTTGTCAAGAATGGTAAGGTAGGCTCCAACGCCACCCGCACTCTTGACTCAACCGTGTACCTCGGCGCCCTGATCGAGTTTCTTCACTCCTTAGGAGAGACTTTCTCACCTTGGTCTTCCAATCTAATATTATGAACTTAGACTGAAAATTTAAGGCAACCCTCCTATATGGACATTTTCGTTTTTTCTCAGCCCTGTTGATAGTGGTTTTTAGACAAGGGGTAAAATCGTGAAACCCCATGACCTAGTGTTACCCGCAACACATTAACTAAGAGCATTTAACTCGGTGTGAACAATTAATGGGGGTATTTTTCAAATACCGATTAGGTTTCAAACATGTAACCCTAATTCCAAAACCAAGCCGCACTCGCGCACCATGGCAACAATGCCAAACCAAGCCGCATATCGCACACATGGCAACAATGCCAAACCAAGCCGCATATCGCGCACCATGGCATCAATGCCAAACCAAGCCGCATATTGCGCACCATGGCAACAATGCCAAACCAAGCCGCATCTCGCGCACCATGGCAACAATGCCAAACCAAGCCGCACCCTCGCGCACCATGGCAAGAATTCCAAAACTAAGCCGCATATCGCGCACCATGGCAAAGCAATGCCAAACCAAAGCCGCATCTCACAGACCATGGCAAGAATAAGAAAACCAAGCCGCATCTCATGCACCATGGAAGCAATGCCAAACCAAGCCGCATCTCACGCACCGCTGGAATAATGCCAAACCAAGCCGCATCCGCACCATGGCAGCAATACCAAACCAAGCCGCATACATCGCGCACCGCGACAACAATGCTAAACCAAGACGCACCTCGCGCACCATGGCAACAATGCCAAATCTCCAAGCCGCTATAGCGCCCTAGGTTTGCAAGACTTGCAACAAGGTCAACATGGCCGCCGCGTGCCATTGGCACATGCCAACACGTCATGTAAGCCATATTTCTAAGCCGCTATGCCTTTGGCCCACGCCAACATAGCGCCCTAGGTTTGCAAGACTTGCAACTAGGTCAACATGGCCGCACGTGCCATTGGCACATGCCAACACGTGTCGCAAGCCATACTTCCAAGCCGTTATGCCTTTGGTCCACGCCAACATAACGCCCTAAGTTTGCAAGACTTGCAACTAGGTCAACATGGCCGCACGTGCCATTGGCACATGCCAACACGTGCCGCAAGCCATATTTCTAAGCCGCTATGCCTTTGGCTCACGCCAACATAGCTCCTAGGTTTGCAAGACTTCCTAACTAGGTCAACATGGCCGCACGTGCCATTGGCACATGCCAACACGTGCCGCAAGCCATATATCTAAGCCGCTATGCCTTTGGCCCACGCCAAACATAGCGCCCTAGGTTTGCAAGACTTGCAACCAGGTCAACATGGCCGCACGTGCCATTGGCACATGCCAACACGTGCCGCAAGCCATATTTCTAAGACGCTATGCCTTTGGCTCACGCCAACATAGCGCCCTAGGTTTGCAAGAGACTTGCAAGTAGGTCAACATGGCCGCACGTGCCATTGGCACATGCCAACACGTGTCGCAAGCCATACTTCCAAGCCGCTATGCCTTTGGTCCACGCCAACATAGCGCCTAGGTTTGCAAGACTTGCAACTAGGTCAACATGGTCGACGTGCCATTGGCACATGCCAACACGTTCGCAAGCCATATTTCTAAGCCGCTATGCCTTTGGCTCACGCCCGACATAGCGCCCCTAGGTTTGCAAGACTTGCAACTAGGTCAACATGGCCGCACGTGCCATTGGCACATGCCAACTCGTGTCGCAAGCCATATTTCTAAGCCGCTATGCCTTTGGTCCACGCCTGAACATAGCGCCCTAGGTTTGCAAGACTTGCAACTAGGTCAACATGGCCGCACGTGCCATTGGCACATGCCAACACGTGCCGTTGCCATATTTCTAAGCCGCTATGCCTTTGGCTCACGCCAACATAGCGACCTAGGTTTGAAGACTTGCAACTAGGGTCAACATGGCCGCACGTGCCATTGGCACATGCCAACACGTGCTACAACCCATTTCCAAGCCGCTATGCCTTTGGCCCACGCCAAATATAGCGCCTCAGGCTTGCAAGACTTGCAACTAGGTCAACATGGCCGCACGTGCCATTGGCACATGCCAACACGTGTCGCAAGCCATACTTCCAAGCCGCTATGCATTTGGCCCACGCCAAACATAGCGCCCTAGGCTTACAAGACTTGCAACTAGGTCAACATGGCCGCACGTGCCATTGGCACATGCCAACACGTGTCGCGAGCCATACTTCCAAGCCGCTATGCCTTTGCCCACGCCAAACATAGCGCCCAGGGTCGGGCAAGACTTGCAACCAGGGTCAACATGGCTACACATGCCATTGGCACATGCCAAACACACACGCTGGTAGCCTAACTTGCAAACCGTGCAACCTACCACCAAGGAATTCCGCACATGCCGAACACACACGCTAGTAGCCTAACTTGCAAACCGTGCAACCTACCACCAAGGCATTCTCGCACATGCCAAACACACACGCTGGTAACCTAACTTGCAAACCGTGCAACCTACCACCAAGGCATTCCGAACATGCCAAACACACACGCCGGTAACCTAACTTGCAAACCGTGCAACCTACCACCAAGGCATTCCGCACATGCCACCGGGCACATGCCACGCACCCCACTAGCAGCCTGGCATTGCCACTTACGCCGAGGTACAACCCGCAACAAGGGCATTCCGCACATGCCAATGGCACATGCCACACGCGCCACTAGCAAAGACCACTTGCACTCAAGGTGCAACCAACACTCGAGATATCAACACAAACCGGGGATGCTTTCCAGGGTTTTGGTTTGGCGGTCATAAAGATGCGGATACACTACGCTCACATTAAGAAAGTGTGAAAAGGAATAAAGCGGTCAAATAAAAGAGGAAATAATGGTGAAAAACGTTTTCGCCATTAAACCATACTAAGCTTACCACCTCCTCCCATTATTTCACCCTTTTACTCTCTTCCTTCATGAGGCCGGGGGCGTTTCAATCTCGACTTGTATAAATAGGTCTTACCTATTTCACCAGACAACAAGTCTCAGTCGGAGAAAAATACCACACTCTCGTAAAGGCAACTTGCAAGCTCTCCCAAAAGCTTCCATCTCTTGCAAGCTTCCTAAGCTTTCACTTTCTCGATACAAGTCGAGATACTACTCTCCCCGAGTTATTCTCGCCTCAACACCTTTCTCTCGCCTCCCCAAATCAAACCTTCTCCTCCACTTTGTGACCGAAGCAAGTCCGGGAACACCATTTCTTGGTTTAGGCCGGACTTGTACAGATTGATCTCTCGAATCTATAAAGTGCTCACGTGCAAAGACATTTGTTTAGGGTTTGAATCGGTTTCTCACTCACTTACCGCATTTACCGAAATCGGCAGAAACGATTCCGTGCCATTGGCACATGTTGACTAACTTGCAAACCGTGCAACCTACCACCAAGGCATTCCGCACATGCCATTGGCACATGCCACACACGCCACTAGAAGCTCTGGCATTGCCACTTACACTCAATGTACAACCTACCACCAAGGCATTCCACACATGCCTTTGGCACATGCCACGCACGCCACTAGCAGCTCTGGCATTGCCACTTGCGCTCAAAGTACAACCCGCAACAAGGGAATTCCGCACATGCCAATGGCACATGCCACACGCGCCACTAGCAGCGCCACTTGCACTCAAGGTGCAACCAACACTCGATATATCAACACAAACCGGGGGATGCTTTCCCGGGTTTTGGTTTGGCGGTCAAGATGCAGCGTACACTACGCTCACATTAAGAAAGCGTGAAAAGGAATAAAGCGGTCAAATAAATGAGGAAATAATGGTGAAAACGTTTTCACCCATAAACACCATGCTTACCACCTCCTCTCATTATTTCACCCTTTACTCTCTTTCCTTCATTAGGCTGTGGTACGATTCAATCTCGACTTGTATAAATAGGTCTTACCTATTTCCACCGGACAACAAGTCTCGGTCGGAGAGAAAATACCACACTCTCCGAAAGGCAACTTTGCAAGCTCTCCCAAAAGCTTCCATCTCTTGCAAGCTTCCTAAGCTTTCAATTTCTGATACAAGTCGAGATACTACTCTCCCATAATTATTCTGGCCTCAACACCTTTCTCTGCTTCCCTCCCCAAATCAACCCTTCTCCTCCACTTTGTGACCGAAGCAAGTCTGGAACGGCCATTTCTTGGTTTAGGCCGGACTTGTATATATTGATCTCTCGAATCTATAAAGTGCTCACGTGCAAGACATTTTTTAGGGTTTGAATCAGGCCACTCACTCACTGTCTATTTACCGAAATCGGCGAAACGATTTTTACCCATAAACAATTGGCGACCACAATGGGAGGATTGATCTATCGGCTACAATGTCAGACTGTCGATCTCGTTCTTTGACCCAGATATCAAGAAGGTAGGGGAAGACGACTCAATTCGACTCAACTGCTAGACGCCCCAATTACCAGTTGTAAAACTACACCTGAAAACTGGGGACTCGTTGAAGATGTTACCAGCAATTGGGGACTTGTGACTCGTGCCGACTCAACTCGCCCAGACAACCCGGTTATCGCTTGTTTAAAACTACACCGTAAAGATGGAGACTCGCCGAATACGCTACCAAGAATTGGGGACTAATCGGCGATGCTACCAGCAAGGCCGCCTTTACACGGAGGGCGTGTTCACAAAACCTATGAAGTGAGTAAATCTAGACTCGCACAAGATATACGATCTATTTTTAGGTCCTTAGTAAAACCGTCATATTATCAATCTTGTGCCTATTGCTAGACATACTTTCATAAAAGAAATATTCCTTTCCCAAAACATAATCGAGTCATATTATCAAAACCATTCATCCCAGAAATAATCTAATACCCTAAAAAGCTACCAGTTGCCTATCAAAGGTCAAGCTTTGAACCAGACATCCAATATGTCTTTCAAAAAAAAAAAAGAACCTAAATGAAAGTCTAGCAGAGAAACATTCAAGGAAAATTATCCAATGATGTCCGCTCTTCTTGAGAAAGTCAACTTTGCATCTTCAAGAGCCGCTCTCTTCATAGTCAACATCTTGGAAAGCTCTTCGAGTTCCACCTCCCGTCGTGCAATCTCCTACGGAAAGGCTTTCGAGTGCCGCATCTTTCAACTTTTGGATCTCAAGAAGGCCCTCGACAAACCACGAAGTGTTGAACTCCTTTTCTACGCACACGTCGCGATGGTGCTCCCGATCATAAAATAACGTCTTCGAGAAACGGTGTGACCAATCACCTCCACGCATATCCTCGATGGAAGATAAAGCCTCTTCCAAACGCTTAACCAAAGTGCAAATCGACTAGTAACTTTTTTTGGTTGTGGCCATATGTCCGTATTTCTCCCAGTTTCTCGTGTGCACAACGCCTCGTGTTTAGCCAAGACGCAAAGCCGCTAACCAAAGACATGACTGGATAAGGAACCAAGTACGGAGGATCAAAATGGCGCCGCACCTGGCCTCACGACTCACAAAGGGTCTTCCTCTATGTCTACTTCGCAACAACCATCGAGAATCATCCGCCGTTTGAGCCACATCCGTGCTGCAATTGGCTAACGCTCATCTCCAAGTCACCAACGGTGGTCACCAAAGGCAAGTTTTCGTGTGCCTCTACCCTTAATCATCCTCCGAATCGGATTTCTCCTGCGAACTACGCTTAGACATTTTTCAAAAGAAGAAACCGAAGAAGAAAGAAAAGAAGTGCTAAACTCACCGACCACTTCCCGAAATGTAACCAACATGCGATCACGAGGAATCACTCTCACTTGTTGAACCCTCTTCTTTCTCCCGACTCATCATCGTTATGAGAAGGATCGGTCTTTGCGGAATTCTTTGAAGAAATTGTCGCCTCCCCGGCAACGTGCAAGGGCAAAAAGCATTAACACTACCAAAGCCCTGGAGGAAACAGGACACATGTTTTCAACAGGAATTCACGTGTTTTGAGACAAACCAAAGAAGAGGCGACACATACCTGGTTATTGGAAGAACTGAAAGACACAAGAGCCGTGGGAGGATCTTGTGAAACCGTCCGAACCCGCCAAAGACGATTCTTCGTTCTCCGTTCCTCGGCCTCGGGGCTTTCCGAATTGCTAGGCAACTTTCGCTGGGGATCTCTCAACATTGGATACTCCTTCGAACTCATTGGGAAGGTTTGCAACGAACGCTTTCTACCACGTTATTCACAAAAGCTTGGATCATAGTAAACTCGCCGCACTGTAACTCATTATAGCCAAAGGTCGCCGGGTTACTCTTCCCATTTGTAAGAAGGGGAAGACGATGCCCGCCCGAGGGCACCGGCATTGAGGGGAGGCACGCAACGAATCCTTAGGAAGCACCTACTGGTAAGCAAGAGGTACCCTTGATCGAAACCCATGTGAAGAGCAAAGACGGTCAATATTGTAAGCAACTATCTCGGAAAGACCCCACGAAGAAAGACGGCATATAACCTGGCAAGCAGCTTTGAATAAACAGTTTTCACCAACGCTCAAATCGTCATCAAGACAAAGACATGAGCTGAGAAAGCAAAAGTGTCAATTTGAGTCACCGACTTATGGTCCTACTCCCATGGACGAAAAAATTGATTTCAGTGCAACTTATCAAGAAAACTAACCAAGCTCACGCCAAATCTTGACGCCCGTTCACCCATCGAAGAATTCGGAGCCACCCCAACTCACGGAAGCGAAGGCAACGGTTTGAGCATACTTCTCAAAGTGCTCCCATAGCCGATTTGCGGAAAAGCAACGTGCACATATGAATCCACTTTCATGAAACCATTCAAACTCGCATGTTCGCAACTAGGTGATCCGATGCACATACAGGGAACCAAGGAACAACTTTCCAATGGGAAGAACTTCACCCTTTGCCAACTTCACAAAGAATCGCTAACAACTCGGGTCTTATTCCATTCTTGCTTAACCATCATCAAAATGTCTCTAGACAACCAGAGATCCAAAATGCTGCGACATGAAGATCATCGCTCTGCCTGTGCTCCAACTCGTCCTGAAACCATTGAGATATCCACCAACCGTAAGGGCACCTTTCATCCTCTTTCCTGCGTAGTCCTTCGACTTCGCAATGGAGTCTTTCCGAGCGAAATCCCACAATTAGCGGCAAGGTCATCCCGCATCTTCACCTCACTTTCGATAATTGGATTTTAAGATTCCCGATTCTGGGAAGATTCAAAGAAGAGAGCCACACTCTCCAAGGAGAAAGTTATCTCGCCCCATCTACATATGATTGTATGGGTGTCCGAACACCATCCGGAGATGAAAGCAACCAAGCCCGGGATATCCTTCCCCGATCTAGAGATTTACCAAGTCTTGACAAGATCAATGACCTGCGCGCTCGAGTCAAGCTGGTATTTATATGCTCCTTGCTCACCATGAACTCAACCCATCTATCAAAAGAACGCAATGGGCTTTGACACATCCTCAAGTCAATGTTGGAAGAAGAATATACCCTTTTATGAAGACAGAACCGAATGGTGCTCTCTCGGGCGAACCGAACGTGTCTTCCTTTCATCCTCACCACCGGTTAGCAAAATTGGCACGAAACCCAGGTGATTCTTCCGAGCAGGGCGAGGGCTCTAGTGAAAATTCATCATCTCGTGTTCTGGTTTGGAATTATGAGCATCCCTCGACGAAGTGAAATGTGGTTCGGTAACATCTTATCGAATTCCTTCAGTAACAATTTGGTAATAAGATATGTGCACAAAACAAACGGAGAAAGACGGTTATCTCCCCGACACATAATTGTACCCAACAACAAAAAAAAGAGAAAGGGAAGGAGGACGTATTTTATTCAAAGTTCGAGACTATATACGCGGCATTCTATACGGTACAAGTGTGTCTACAATATCCTTCTACGGGTTCAAAATACACACGCAGAATTTTCTTCTATTTCAAATATTTCTTTCAAGAAGCAAAAATCATATATACAATATTTCGACGGTTCAAATACGCCTACAAGATTGATTCTTGGGTTCGTAATTATATACTGAGCGTCCTCTACGGGTTCAAAATACACACGCAAAGTATTTTCTTCTGGGTTCAAATATTTCTTTCAGACCGAAAATTCATATATGCAATATTTCCTACGGTTCAAACAATATATGCGTATTACCTTGGTTGCATACATACAATATTTTCTATAAGAGGCATGCCAAGGAATCATATGCAAGGATTGTGGAAGCGCCTACTCTTAAGGTTTACACCTACGTGAAAAGAAAAAAAAAAGAGAGAGAAAGTACTCAAGACATACCTGAAGTCGGTTTCTCTTTGCCGCTAGTATGAAAAGAGGAAAGAATAAAGCGCAGGATGGGAGAAAGGGGCTTTATATATATATACATATATAGGCGTGAAAGACTTTGGAAATAGGGAAGGATTTCCCTTTCACCAAAATCACGCGTGTAAGAAACGGGCCCACAAAGGGTGCGACTTCCCAATGCCGCCCAAGTCACGCCTGCAAGCACGGTTTCCAAGTTCCACCGGCCCCGCCAATGGCGCCGACCTGCAAGCACGCACGGCTTCTGCACTTTGCGCCGGCCCCACCAAACTAGCACACTCGGCTTCCCAACTCATGCCAACTTCCCAACGTCGCCCAAGCTGCACCGGCCCCACCAATTGTGCAAGCCTCCCGATTTGTGCAAACTACCAGAGGCAAGGATTCCAAACCCTATTTATGAAAGGTCGGACAAGCCTCATTCAATTTTCTCTTACGTTTCTCATTAATAGTTTGTCACCATCTTATGCTTGCCTCGCAACAAAGCCCCTGCTCCGAGCTAAGCGGGGGACTTAATGTTGATGGTGGTTTTTAGACAAGGGGTAAAATCGTAAAACCCCATGACTTAGTGTTACCCTAACACATTAACTAAGAGCATTTAACTCCAACCTGTGTGAACAATTAATGGGGGTATTTTTCAAAATACTGCATTAGGGTTTCAAATCACGGTAACCCTAATTCCAAAACCAAGCCGCACCTGCGCACCATGGAAACAATGCCAAACCAAGCCGCATATTGCGCACCATGGCAACAATGCCAAACCAAGCCGCATCTCACGCACCATGGCAACAATGCCAAACCAAAGCCGCACCTCTGCGCACCATGGCAAGAATGCCAAACTAAGCCGCATATCACAGACCATGGCAACAATGCCAAACCAAGCCGCATATCACTGCACCACGGCAGAATAACAATGCAAAACCAAGCCGCATCATCGCGCACCATGGCAACAATGCCAAACCAAGCCGCATATCATGCACACCATGGCAATAATGCCAAACCAAGCCGCACTCGCGCACCATGGAAACAATGCCAAATCTCCAAGCCGCTATAGCGCCCTAGGTTTGCAAGACTTGCAACTAGGTCAACATGGCCGCGCGTGCCATTGGCACATGCCAACACGTACCGCAAGCCATATTTCTAAGCCGCTATGCCTTTGGCCCACGCCCACATAGCGCCCTAGGTTTGCAAGACTTGCAACTAGGTCAACATGGCCAGCGTGCCATTGGCACATGCCAACACGTGTAGCAAGCCATACTTCCAAGCCGCTATGCCTTTGGTCCACGCCCAACATAGCGCCCTAGGTTTGCAAGACTTGCAACTAGGTCAACATGGCCGCACGTGCCATTTGCAGATGCCAACACGTGCCGCAAGCCATATTTCTAAGCCGCTATGCCTTTGGCTCACGCCCAACATAGCGCCCTAGGTTTGAAAGACTTGCAACTAGTTCAACATGGCCGCACGTGCCATTGCACATGCCAACACGTGTCGCGCAAGCCATATTTCTAAGACGCTATGCCTTTGGTCCACGCCAAACATAGCGCCCCTAGGTTTGCAAGACTTGCAACTAGGTCAACATGGCCGCACGTGCCATTGGCACATGCCAACACGTGCCGCAGCCATATTTCTAAGCCTCTATGCCTTTGGCCCACGCCAAACATAGCGCCCTAGGTTTGCAAGACTTGCAACTAGGTCAACATGGCCGCATGTGCCATTGGCACATGCCAACACGTGCCGCAAGCCATATTTCTAAGCCTCTATGCCTTTGGCTCACGCCCAACATAGCGCCCTAGGTTTGCAAGACTTTCAACTAGGTCAACATGGCCGCACGTGCCATTGGCACATGCCAACACGTGTCGCAAAACCATACTTCCAAGCCGTTATGCCTTTGGTCCACACGCCAACATAGCGCCCTAGGTTTGCAAGACTTGCAACTAGGTCAACATGGCCGCACGTGCCATTGGCACATGCCAACACGTGCCGCAAGCCATATTTCTAAGCCGCTATGCCTTTGGCTCACACCCGACATAGCGCCCTAGGTTTGCAAGACTTGCAACTAGGTCAACATGGCCGCACGTGCCATTGGCACATGCCAACACGTGCCGCATATTTCTAAGCCGCTATGCCTTTGGTCCACGCCCAACATAGCGCCCTAGGTTTGCAATACTTGCAACTAGGTCAACATGGCCGCACGTGCCATTGGCACATGCCAACACGTGCCGCAAGCCATATTTCTAAGCCGCTTATGCCTTTGGCTCACGCCCAACATAGCGCCCCTAGGTTTGCAAGACTTGCACCAGGGTCAACATGGCCGCACGTGCCATTGGCACATGCCAACACGTGACGCAAGCCACAATTCCAAGCCGCTATGCCTTTGGCCCACGCCAAATATAGCGCCCTAGGCTTGCAAGACTTGCACTAGGTCAACATGGCCGCACGTGCCATTGGCACATGCCAACACGTGTCGCAAGCCATACTTCCAAGCCGCTATGCCTTTGGCCCACGCCAAACATAGCGCCCTAGGCTTGCAAGACTTGCAACTAGGTCAACATGGCCGCACGTGCCATTGGCACATGCCAACACGTGTCGCGAGCCATACTTCCAAGCCGCTATGCCTTTGGCCCACTCTAAACATATCGCCCTAGGCTTGCAAGACTTGCAACTAGGTCAACATGGCCGCACATGCCATTGGAACATGCCAAACACACACGCTGGTAGCCTAACTTGCAAACCGTGCAACCTACCACCAAGGAATTCCGCACATGCCAAACACACACGCTGGTAGCCTAACTTGCAAACCGTGCAACCTAACACCAAGGCATTCCGCACATGCCAAACACACACGCTGGTAGCCTAACTTGCAAACCGTGCAACCTACCACCAAGGCATTCCGCACATGCCAAACACACACGCTGGTAACCTAACTTGCAAACCGTGCAACCTACCACCAAGGAATTCCGCACATGCCACTGGCACATGCCACGCACGCCACTAGCAGCTCTGGCATTGCCACTTACGCTCGAGGTACAACCCGCAACAAGGGAATTCCGCACATGCCAATGGCACATGCCACACGCGCCACTAGCAGCACCACTTGCACTCAAGGTGCAACCAACACTCGAGATATCAACACAAACGGGGATGCTTTCTAGGGTTTTGGTTTGGCCCGGTCACAGATGCAGATACACTACGCTCACATTAAGAAAGCGTGAAAAGGAATAAAGCGGTAAAAAAGAGGAAATAATGGTGAAAAACGTTTTCGCCCATTAAACCATACTGATTACCACCTCCTCCCATTATTTCACCCTTTACTCTCTTCCTTCATGAGGCCAGGGTACGTTTCAATCTCGACTTGTATAAATAGGTCCTGACCTATTTCCACCGTACAACAAGTCTCGGTCAGGATAAAAATACCACACTCTCATAAAGGCAACTTTGCAAGCTCTCCCAAAAGCTTCCATCTCTTGCAAGCTTCCTAAGCTTTCACTTTCTCGATACAAGTCGAGATACTACTCTCCCGGTGTATTCCGCCTCAACACCTTTCTCTGCTTCCCTCCCCCAAATCAACCCTTCTCCTCCACTTTGTGACCGAAACAAGTCCTGGAACGGCCATTTCTTGGTTTAGGCCGGACTTGTGCAGGATTGATCTCTCGAATATATAAAGTGCTCACGTGCGGCACATTTGTTTAGGGCTTGAATCGGCTTCTCACTCACCTACCGCATTTACCGAAATTGGCGAGAACGATTTCGTGCCATTGGCACATGTTGACTAACTTGCAAACCGTGCAACCTACCACCAAGGCATTCCGCACATGCCATTGGCACATGCCACACACGCCACTAGCAGCTCTCCGGCATTTCCACTTACACTCAACGTTAACCTACCACCAAGGCATTCCGCACATGCCACGCACGCCACTAGCAGACTCGGCATTGCCACTTGCGCTCGAGTACAACCCGCAACAAGGGCATTCCGCACATGCCAATGGCACATGCCACACGCGCCACTAGCAGCGCCACTTGCACTCAAGGTGCAACCAACACTCGAGATATCAACACAAACTGGGGGTGCTTTCCGGGGTTTTGGTTTGGCGGTCACAGACTTGCGGCGTACACTACGCTCACATTAAGAAAGCGTGAAAAGGAATAAAGCGGTCAAATAAATGAGGAAATAATGGTGAAAACGTTTTCACCCATAAACACCTTGCGGTTACCACCTCCTCTCATTATTTCACCCTTTACTCTCTTCCTTCATGAGGCCAGGGTACGTTTCAATCTCGACTTGTATAAATAGGTCTTACCTATTTCCACCAGACAACAAGTCTCGGTCAGGAGAAAAAATACCACACTCTCAGAAAGGCAACTTTGCAAGCTCTCCCAAAAGCTTCCATCTCTTGCAAGCTTCCTAAGCTTTCACTTTCTGATACAAGTCGAGATACTACTCTCCCAGCACTATTCGCCTCAACACCTTTCTCTCGCTTCCTCCCAAATCAACCCTTCTCCTCCACTTTGTGACCGAAGCAAAGTCCGGAACGGCCATTTCTTGGTTTAGGCCGGACTTGTACAGATTGATCTCTCAAATCTATAAAGTGCTCATGTGCAGACATTTGTTTAGGGTTTGAATCAGTTTCTCACTCACCTACCGCATTTACCGAAATCGGCGAAAACGATTTTACCCATAAACAAGCCCAAATATCCATGACTCAACTTCTATGGTCGGTGTAGCTTTCCCTTGAGCCATGCATGTATTCGAACTAGGTTATCTCCGATTATGACGTGCGATAGGTCTTACTTTTTTTGCCTATTGCATGTATGCGAACTAGGTTGCACGCCACATTCGGATTCCTAGCCAACTGGGTTAAAATTTTCAATTATGTTTCCTTTGATTAAGGTCGTACTTTGAGGCCTTATAATTGCCTTTATCTTAAGAAAATTTCTTGAATATGAAACGAAATTTTCAAACTTGTTTATTGAATTGAATATGACATCCTTGTTCAAGAATACAAGCTCATATCCTTAACTTTACATCCTCTTCGATGGAATACAAGCTCATATCCTTAATCGATTTCGCAAGCCCCAATGTATAGTATTTCTTCAAATATAAACTATTCCAAGGACGATCCAATCTGCGACCCATATTCCTTCCTTCTGGATCCATTAACTCATAAGCTTCATTTCCAACTATTCTTTTTATTATATAGGGTCCATCCCACTTCTTTTCCAATTTCCCATCACCTCCTTTCGATAAATTGGGATTTCTCGAACACCAATTCTCCTTGTTGAAATTTATTATCTTAACACGTTTGTTTATTCTCGAGCTAATATTTTTTTGATAATTTTCCATATGTTGTAAAGCGACTTCTCTTACTTCTTCTAGGTCATCAAGTTTCGTTAAAATTATATCTTCACTTAGATTTTTATCCCAAGCTTCTTTCTTTGTGGTTGGAATGATGACTTCTATTGGTAACACTGCCTCTACCCCATATTTCAAGCAGAAAGGTGACATTCCTGTTGCTTCTCTCATTGTTGTTCTGTAAGCCCATACTACATTATGTACTTGTTCGCACCATCCTTTATTGTGCCCTTCTAAATTCTTCTTCAAATTGTATGCTATTGTTTTATTTGTTGCTTCTACTTGTCCATTGCTTTGTGGATATAAAGGAGTAGATTTTCCGCTTTGAATCTTGAACACATTAAGCAATATTTCTATATTCTCAACCTAGAATTGCTTTCCATTATCGTATACCAATTGTGCAGGGAATGCTAAATCTCCATATGATATTTTCAAGATGAATGTGAATATGTCCTTATCATGAATATGGTGAGCCGCTTTACTTTTGCCCATTTTGTAAAATAATCTGTATGTAGAATTAAATATCTCTTTTGTCATGTTCCCGGTATAAATGGTCCAACAATGTCGATTTCCCATTTTTCGAAGGGCCACACGTTTGTATATGTGTTTAGCATTGTTCCGGGTGCATGTATATTCTTTCCATGACGTTGACATTCTTCACATATCCTTGAGACTTGTTTTGCATCCTCATGCATGTATGGCAAATAGTAGCCTTGTATTCTTGCTTTGTATGCGAGTGACCTTCCTCCACTATGATTAGCAGCATCTCCATAAAGTAATGCCTTTAAGATTTCTATTCCTTCCATTCGTGTAAGACATCTGAGCGAGGGTCCAAGAAATGATCTTCTATAAAGGATACCATCTCTTAATAAATGGATATAAATGGATCTCAGTTCAATCCTTGTCTTCGCTTGCACTTTGTTCTTCCATATTTTCTATTGTCATTACATTTGTTGGTATTTCATCTCCTTTCTCTATAGATGGTAAAAATAATGTTTGTATTTTTATGTCACTTGCAACTGGATCTATTAACATGGAAGGTATGAAGGCCAATGCATCTGCAAGTCTATTGTCCTTTCTGCTTATGTGTCACCACTTTATTTTTGGAATTCATACTGCTAAATCCATAACCAATGGTAGGCTTGAAAATGATGCCTACAAATGTATACTGCAAGTGCACAATGTTGACTAGCAACACAGGGCAAGTACAGGTCGATCCACAGAGATTTGGAGAGTGTCTTGGTGATGCTTATGGCCTTCTAAACTGATTTCTGATGAGAAGTGACACAATAATGGTTTTTTTTTTTGGGTGTCGATACGACAAGATATTGTTGTAATTGTAATTCTAAGGCAGCAAGTATGCAAGAGAAATTGTAGAAAAATGGCTAAGAGTACTAGGGGGGTTGAATCCACCTTATAATCCTATGCTAAGGCAATTAACTCAAATTATGTTCTTGTACCTTACCTTGAAGGTCTCAGGTGGATGCTTATTAACTAACTTTCACTAACTTACCCCTAGTATGAGTTGTCTTCTTACAGTACAACTCATCACAGCTTTTATTTGTTCAAATAGTTAACTACTAATCCTAACACAATGTAACACAACAAGAACAATAACCGAGGATGATTAACTTAACATGAAATTAGGGTTTCATCTACACCCTAGCAAAGTAAATTAGAACATCATACAAGTAATTAAATAGAATTGAATTTTAAACTAACAAAAATAAACCCTAAAATTTTCCAGCCCCCTTCTCAGATGAGGAACAATTCAAATTTATACCTCCCCATTTTCTCTAACACTCCAATTTGACATTAAATGCATACCCAATCGTGTTCCCTCTTCCAATTCGGCTCTGCAACTGCATTAATTCCTTATTGGTGAATCCCTATCTCCATCTATCTCAAACCTAGCTTCTAGGGTTATAGGAGAAGCTATGAAGGAGATAGCTTGAGCTAGAGAGGCTGAGGAGAGGTTGTTGGTGCGGCTGTATACTGTGTTGTCGGGAGAAGGAAATGGTGGTGGTGGTGTTGGCTCGTATCCTGCCTGGGAAGGAGATGGGGGCTCTGCCTTTGCCGGGAGAAGAAAGAATAAAGAAGAAAAAGAGGGATGTTTGGTCGATTAGTGAAGGGTGAGGTGGCTATGGTGTTAGTGGATGCAATAACACCGATGCGCGGGTTAAGCGACCGTTGATGCAGCTGGATGGATCGAATCTCACGGCTCGGATGGATCGGTCTTGGATTCGGGTTATGGGTCGGATCTTGGATAAGCCTAAGCCCATATCTTGTAACAAGGTTGCTACTTGCTCGGGTTCCAACCGGACAAGCACGCTGGGGCCGTAGCTTTATGCTCCATTGTCACTGCCTCCAATTTTTCGCTCTTTGGCTCCTCAATTTCTCCAAGCTTTATTTACTACCTAAAAACACAAAATTAATTAGTACAAGTATTTATTCTTGAAAACAAAGAAAATACAAAATCTTGGATAATATATGATTTTAAAGCACAAAAGATGAGTGAAATGCCAATAAAAAGGTGTAGAAATATGCAATATTTGGCACTCATCAAATACCCCCAAACCTGAATTTTACTTGTCCTCAAGTGAAACAGAAATTAAGAAATCCTAACTATACCACCATCGCTGGTCTCTAATGCATTTGGCGTATGCACTAAGCCTTTAAACCCGTAGGTGTCCCTAGTGGACGAGTTATAGTCTCGTGAGGGTTTACCAAAGAGGTACCCACAAAACCTTCTCCAACTTCAGAGCGTAAAAGAGTCTCAAGCATCCAAGGAGCTATGAGGACATAGAGTTTCGCATGCTAGTAACACGGTTAGAACTACCAAATAACACATTCTCATCCTTAAGAGTTGAGCGAGAATAACCATACCATATGAAAGAATTAGAGTGTTCGAGAGTGATCACAAGCCTCGATCTTCCTCACCACTAGGGTTTTATGATAATTGCACTCAAAAAGACCGCTTTTTAGTCTCTCATGTGTGCAGCAGTGAATAAAGAGAGAAATCCCGCACACGTTGAAGGTGAGAAGGATAACCTTCCAAAATAATTTCGGAGACTCCACACCGTGTGGACAAAAAGAATCTCTTTGATGATCTCTAAGAAAGGAAATCAACCATTAGCAAGGATGGGAGTACTCACTTACCTTCACATCCGATCGGCAATTAACATCACTCTCACAAAGATCCATAGAAATGTCTTTAATCTTCTCGGTCTTCAACCGTTGATGATGAACTTCGAACTTCACAAAACTTGACAATTTGTAACTTTTCTCTTCAATTTCCTTGTTGCTAGACTTTTTATTTTTATTTTTATTTTTTTTTAATGAAAATAACAATAAAAACAATGAAACTACTAACTTGGTGGTAACTAGACTAAAATTTTTTTTTTTTTTTTTTAATTATCTCAAATGAAAATAACAATAAAAAACAATGAAACTACTAACTCCATGGATGAAGGACTTTATCACTCAATTTTTCACAACTTGTATTGTCTTGATTTCGGTAAACTTCACTAATTCTCATCTTATTTTCTTTTCTTTGAATTGTTGCATGTAAACCTTGGACTATTTCAACTTTTCTTCAAATATTCTGACGTTGCTCGCTTTCAATGGCCGACGATGATGTTTCTATGGATCTGATGTTGTTGAGAGAGATAGAGTGATGCTAACTCCAAATCAAACTACAAGAAGGAGTTTTCATCTTTAAACGTCACCCTCATGATTGACAAAATTAGCACTCAAGAGATCAAAAATAGTGGTGCGTTGGGTAGCTCACCATTCCTACCCTAATTGACGTATTATGACACACACTCTAATGCATTTTCTAGAAAGTCACAAAAATGAAGGCTCATGCCTCGCTTGATGTAAGAATGGGTAGTCTCCACTATGAGTGATCACAATTCTACTACCAAATATCTTTGCAGACCTAATTCGCCCTCTGCAGCATGGTTAAATCCAACTTTAACGCTCTAATAAACTAAGAAACCCGATTGTATTCTCCAAAGATTTCCAAGTTCAAATATTTCATAGACTCTCTATGTAAACATAGCTAGAAGCATGCTAGTGACTCTAAGATCTCTAAAAGTTGGAGGTTTTATGCAAGTATTTACAAAGAGTTTTGAAGAATATATTTTTATTTTTTTTTTTTTTTTCAAACAAAAGACTAAAAACTCTATATGCTAAACACACCCCAAACCTAAATCAAACATTGTCCTCAATGTTTCAATGTATGATAAGAATTTAAAATGAAACATACCATGAGAACTATGCTTTGATAAGAGAAAAGGGAAGAGATTACCTGTATGTCGGCAAAAGCAAGATTAGAGCTTCATTAGTCAAGGCTAGAATCCAACATTCTCAAATTGAGATCATATTGGATTAGCACAATATATACGTAAGAAGACTCAACAGATTCAAGATAGAAGATGTAACATTACCTACCTGATTATATACAAGAAAAAAATCACCATACACCAACAATCTAAAGAGTTGAGGATCAACCCAAAAGACGATATGCAAAAACATCAACAGCCTTACACATATATAACATGAGAGTGCAAGTAAGACTGCATATGTGAATGAGTTACCCCAAACCTAAACTTGTCAACAGATGTGTTTTTGAGCACAAAATCTTGCAATTTTAGAGGTACATCATGCACAAGGTCTAGTTCAAAATGGACTTTATTAGGGACGGGTAGAGATACACATTCCAACTGGGCTCTTCAAAGGTATTGTACTTAGTCAGTAAAATAGTCCAAGAGGACTTGGGAGGCACACACTTCTAATCCAAAGCTTGAGCCAGTCCACAAAGTGGGTTTGACAACCTCTCTACGACATTAAGACAATCATGTTGTGACTTAAGTAGGAATCGATTTGTCTAAGTTATTTTCATTTGTATCATTACATGATTCAACTCTCCCTAAGTCGAAAACAAGTACAACATCATGCTCATGTTCATAAAACATTTCAACAGCCCCAATTCATAAACATCATCATCTAAAACTTCAAGCCATGCATGGGATATCACAGAAACTTCACACTCACCTAGGCCGAGAATCGATACATCAATTATATTTTCATGCATTGAATCATCTCGTGGTTAATGTGACAATTCAGCTATCCCAAGGTCGATGCAAGTTATGTATCATGCACACTTCCACAAAACAATTTTTCAATCCCAAAATCCATATCAATATCATCCAAAATTTCCGTAGTTACTGATGAGAAAATCAAGAAACATCATTTTTCTGAGTCGCAACGAAGAAGTCTAAGGTTACAGTAACAGAAGATTCCACAATAATATTTTCAGAGTAAACATGCTCTTCTAACATTAAATCATTATCATCATCATCATCGTAACAAGGATGCAACTTCCCATTCAAAACCATAGTGTATCTACTCCATTCATGTACCTCTA
The DNA here is from genome assembly GCA_023531295.1 of Papaver armeniacum. NCBI lineage: Eukaryota > Viridiplantae > Streptophyta > Magnoliopsida > Ranunculales > Papaveraceae > Papaver > Papaver armeniacum. Next base: position 130,553 of record JAJJWW010008103.1, on the reverse strand, counting down.
TATCGTGTCTATATTCAATATTATTTGCACGAGTAGGAACAGATGCACTATTTTCAAAATTTAATTCTTTGGGACTAAAAAACAATTCATCTTGAAATTACTCCCTTTCTACATTTTGTAAATGAATCGCATTCATCCTTAATATCATATTAAGTTGTTCAATCAAGGGAGTCTTCAATAGTGGTGTCCTCATTTCAGGTATTCAAGATATGGTTGTGCATGAGGTTCACTATCGAAGGGAAATACAAGATGTGTTGCTATATGGATGATCATGCAATGCTTGTAATTCAAATCGCATTATTTTCTTCAATGAGTTTAATATTTTCCATCACAGATTGCATACAAAAGTTCATCGATTACAAAATTGTTCAACCTTCTCTCAAGTGCTGGATGATACATGCGAATAATAACTAGGGTATGTGTATTCAGGCTCAGGACCCCGAGAAGGTTCATAATAATCCTAAAATTATCAACATCATGGTATGTGGGGTTCATAATGTGAAGTACATGCCCGTAAGCAAGTTCTCTAATTGACTTATATGATGATTTTTCATTCCTAAGGCTACCCAAAAATCCCATGCCATGCAATCAATTTGGTCACAAAACAAAACAATATTAGACTAACATACATGCTATATACTATACACACCCAAAATGAGCAACAAGTGCACCATCCAAAGCCACATATGAAGCTTAGAGAATAGACAGCATTCGTATATTTACGATCATTCAAGGTAGCACAATTTAACAAATGTATCTGAAGTTAACCAATGTATAACTCAAATATCACAGATTATGCCTTTGCACACAAATTCAAGGATGTAGTACTGACGTCACCAGACACAAATGCACAACTCGTGAGAACTAATGTCAGAAAATGACACCTGGCTCGTGCAATATAGGAAGACAATGCTCATAAAATTGAAAGGCTGGCCCTAGAATTTGTGTACACAGATTTGTGATGCCGCACTTCATAAAAGGATGCGCCAACCAGAAAGTAATGCTTATAGGAATGGGACAACAAGATCTGTGGATTCACAACCATACAAGCTAAGCACAACGACACACCAATCATATCTAATGTGTAACTCAAATTTTTTTGCATACGTATTCAATTTTAGTGTAGAAAAATGTAACTTTCAAATTAGCTAAAATTCTACTAAGGTCACAGACTCAAGCAAAATTCCAGATATTCCAGGGTTGGATGATCTAGCAACTAGTTCAATCAAGCACTCATAAAGAATTAGCCAAGGCAAGCAACAATCAACATGTTATGGCTATCGACAACCAAGCAATTCACACTACAGGGAAGCAATAAGGTGAGATTCCAAGGCCGAGAATATGCACACAGTAATCAATCTCAAGAAAAAAAGAATTCCAAAGACACAGATGTTACTCAAATTATCATAGGGAATGTGCATGGATCCAAGATGTTGCATGGGTTTCACAATGGTCAAGTGAGCACTAGCTGCGAGCATACATGGCCATCATTTGTATCATTCACAAATTCAAACATGACAGTGGTTCAAGAATGATACCACCGATGTAACCGTGTTTAAAGCTCAAAAACCGGGTTTTGTCGCTTCCCTTTTCTCCTTTTTCTTGGTTTGAAAATGTGCTAGACTTCAAGTACCCGCTACTCAAGAGAATTTTTAGTTCCAAGAATGGTACAGAAGAAAACAAGAGACCACTAGCATTGAAAATTTCAACTCCCCAAAATGAAAGAGATGAAATGCAGAGATAAGATTCTCAGAGAAAGAACTAACAAAACTACTTCCACACTTGCTAAGACTCCAAACACAAAGTTATAGACAATCCTTAGCAAAATTTGAGCTATGCTACGCGCAGTAATCAATCAACCATGCCAATGATATGCAAGCTATGCTACGTAAGATAATTTAGCTATGATGCACTTATAAACAATGGTATGCAAGATACATTACAAACTATGAAAAACTAGATGATGTAAATGCTTAACCTGGCGATGTGATTTAATATGAAAGAAAACTCAAGAATACAAGACAATGGTGCAAACCCTAATCAGAATAAAATGCGCTTTATGAGATCGATGAATTACAAATACAAAATGGGCGTATGATCACGTAAGGCCTAGAATGGAACAATTTACACTAAGTTACACTACAGATAATGATGCGTAGATGCTCAGGCTTAACAAAAAGAACTAAATAATGCAGACTTAAGCAACACCTACCACTACACAAGAGCCAATTAGCACGATAAGGGTTTTAGTAATTAAAACATGGATGTTACAATGAAATTTACTAATGAAACAATATTAAATTTACTAATGAAATGCATGATGGTAATATGATCTCGACTATGAAATAATGAAATCACAAAATGCACTTATAGACAATGATGCAACTAAACCACGCGTATGGACTAACTACAATACAACAACAAAGTGGCAGTGTAAGTGAACTTTATAGTGAAACCAAACAATGATGCAAAGAAGACAACGTGATAGCATACAATGATAAAGCTTTAACTAGACTCAAGATGCAAGATTTATGGACAAGATGGATTAGCCAAGTTACGTATGCATGGGAATGAAAAAGAGTTAAAGCTACAAACAAAAGTATGAGATTTACGATGGTTATGACTACTAAGTTCCACAAATAACACCACAAGATAATTTCAACAAGATGATTACACTAACAACATGACAACAAGAAAATCTAAACACATATATACACTATATACTAAAAATCAGGAGTTAATAATGGAGCAACACACCACTACTAAACCCAAGCAATGCACAATAAAAACTTGGTAGGCTTGAAAATGATGCCTACAAATGTATACCGTAATGCACAAAGGTCGACTAGCAACACAGGAAAGTACAGGTTCGATCTACGTAGATTTGGAGAGTGTCTTGGTGATGCTTATGGCCTTCTAAATCGATTTCTTCGAAGTGACAATAGTGTTTTTGCTTGGGTGTCGATACGACAAGATATTGTTGTAATTGTAATTCTAAGGCAGCAAGTATGCAAGAGAAATTGTAGACAAATGGCTAAGAGTACTAGGGTGGTTGAATCCACCTTCTAATCCTACGCTAATGCAATTAACTCAAATTATGTTCTTGTACCTTCCCTGAAGGTCTCAGTGGATGCTTATTAACTAACTTTCACAAACTTACCCCTAGTATGAGTTGTCTTCTTACGTTACAACTCATCACAAAAGTTCATTTGTTCAAATAGTTAACTACTAATCCTAACACAAATGTAACACAACAAGAACAATAACCATAGGATGATTAACTTAACATGAAATTAGGGGTTTCATCACACCCTAGCAAAGTAAATTAGCACATCATACAAGTACACTACACCAAAACTGTGGATTTTGTAATAAAGGTAACCCGTCACGGTCTTTTATTTTTCACTACCGATACACTCCTTGATAAGTCCTCAACGATTATAATCATGTTAAATTTGTATTCGTGATAATGATTAGGAATATAAAATATTTTTATTAGTAACAATAATATTTGTTGACTAATTATCCAGAAATCACAATTATAATCTAAAATGATGTTTCCACCCAAAAATTTCACCACATCTAAAACAACCCCAAATTAGTAACACTTAGGATTTTGTTTGTCACTACTTTCGCAACATTTATATAAAATAACAATTTTATTAAATTTCTAAAAATCAATATTGATTTTTTTTTTTTTTATTTTCTTAATATTAGAAAATGCGATCAAGACCAAGTCAACAAGTCATGACTTTGTAGAAAATTTGACTGACAAATACCAACATTTTCTCTCGATTATGTCGACAACCACAACAAAATATATGTCACCAAGACCGTGAATGACCAAACTACCCTTTACTCTAATAAGTGTAATAAAAAATTTCAAGACTGTGAAAATGACCATATTACCCTTTATTGGAAATAAGTGCAATAAATATTATGGAGACTGTGAAAATGACCATACTACCTCTTATCTAAATAAGTAAAGTAATTTTACATACTATGAATATGACCATATTACCCTTATTAGAAAAAAAAAGTGCAATAAAATTATTAAGATCGTGAAAATGACCATACTACCCTTATCTAAATCGGGAAAGTAAGTCTTACAGATCGTGAAAATGACCATATTACCCTTATTGGAAAAAAAGTAATAAATATTATGGAAACTGGAAATGACCATCCTACCCTTATCTAAATAAGTAAAGTAATTTACAGACTATAAATATGACCATATTACTCCTTATTGGAAAAAAAGTGCAATAAATATTATATAGACTCAGAAAATAACCATACTACCCTTATCGTAAAATAAATAAAGTAAAATGTTAAAGATCAGAAAATGACCATATTACCCTTATTTGGAAAAAAAAAATGTAATAAATATTATGGAGACCGAGAAAATGACCATACTACCTCTTATCGAAATAAATAAAGTAAATGTTACATACCATGAAATGACCATATTATCCTTATAGAAAAGTGCAATAAATATTATGGAGACCCGGAAATGACCATACCCTTATCAATAAGAAAGTAATTCTAAAGACTAAAATGACCACATATTACCCTTATCAGAAAAGGTGCAATAAATAATATAAACCGAGAAAATAACCATACGTACCCTTACCGTAAATAAATAAAGTAAATGTTACAAACTATGAAAATGACCATATTACCCTTTATATGAAAAAGGTGCAATAAATATTATGTGAGACCGTGAAAATGACCATACCACTTTATCGAAACAAGCAAAGTAAATTCTGCCGCATTATGAAAAGACCATATTACCTCTTTTTACAAAAAGTGCACAAACATTGATGGAGATCAGAAAATGACATATTACCTTTACCTGAAATAAATAAAGCAATTTTACAACCTATGAAATGACCATATTACCCTTTATTGGGAAAAGAGTAATAAATATTATGGAGACCGGTGAAAATGACCATATTACCCTTATTGAAAATTTGTAAAAATATTACCGACATGAAAACACCATATTACCCTCCCATCTAAAAAAGTAAAATAAATAGATCATCGAAATGACCATACTACCCTTTACTAGAAAAAAAAAAATGCAATAAATATTACTAATTAGAAATGATCATATTATCCTTGTTGAAATAAGTGAATAAATATTATGAGACTGAAAAACATCATACTACCCTTATCAAGTAAGTAAAGTAATATTATATGAATGATTTCATAGTTACCTTTACCGGAAATAAGTGTCATAAATATTTATGGTCTTTTTTTATGGCAACTTATTTCAAAGAAGGGCAATATGGTCATTTTTATTCCATTTTTTTCCAATAAGGGAGATATGGTCATTTTCTACAATCTATAATATTTACTTTACTTACTTCTTATAAGGGTGGTATGGTCATTTTCAAGCCTCCATAATATTTATTGCACTTTTTTCCCAATAAGGGTAATATGGTCATTTTCATAGTTTGTAAGAATTACTTTATTTATTTCCGATAAGGGTACCATGGTCATTTCACACTTCATAATATTTATTGCACTTTTTTCCAATAAGGGTAATATGGTCATTTTCACATCATGTAAGAATTACTTGGTCATTTTCACAGTCTCCATAATATTTATTGCACTTTTTCCAGTAAGGGTAATATGGTCATTTTCACATCATGTAAGAATTACTTTACTTATTTCCGATAAGGGTAGTATGGTCATTTTTCATAGTCCTATAATATTAATCATACTTTTTCCAATAAGGGTAATAGGGTCATTTTCACAATCAGAAGAATTACTTTACCCATTTCCGATAAGGGTAGTACTGCCATTTTCACAACTTCTATAATATTTATCAGACTTTTTTCCAATAAGGGTATAGTGGTCATTTTCACAAATCTGTAAGAATTACTTTATTTATTTCCCGATGTAGCCGTAGTATGGCCATTTTTCACTGCCTCGTATAATATTTATCAGACTTTTTTCTAATAAGGGTAATATGGCCTCTAAGAATTTTTACATATTTCCGATAAGGGTAGTAATTTAAAACTGTATTTCCTTTACTTATTTCATAGGGTAGTATGGTCATTTTCACAGCTTCCATAATATTTACTGTGACTTTTCCAATAAGGGTAATATGGTCATTTTCTACAAATTTATCCGGGATATTTGAACCCGTGATGTTCACCTCGCATATTTCTGGGCTCCAGCCCATCCGAAGAGAAACTCACTACTCTAGTAATATTTGAACTATGATGTTCAATTCTCGATATATTTCGGGCCTCCTTAGCCATCCAAAACGAAATCATGTCTAATCATTGTAATATTTGAACACGTGATGTTCAATTATGATATATTTCCACATCCAAAGAGAAACTCGTGTCTAACTTTTAGTAATCTTTGAACCTCGTGATGTCAATTATGATATATTTCGTCTCCAAATTCATCCGAAGAGAAACTCGGGCCTGTACCTCTAGTAATATTTGAACTTGTGATGTTCAATTTAAGATATAATTGGCCTCAGCTTCACCCAACGAAACTCGTGTCTAACTTTAGTAATCTTTGAACCTATGATGTTCAATTATGATATATTTCGCTCCAGCTCACCCGAACGAAAACTCGTGTCTAACTTTAGTAATCTTGGAACCTCGTGATGTTCAATTATGATATATTCGCCCAGCTTCATCCAACGAAAACGTGTCTAATCATAATATTTGAACTCCGTGATGTCTAATTCGATATTTTCACTCGGCTCACCCAAAACGAAAAACCTGTATAACTTTAGTAATTTTGAAACCCTGATGCTCAATTATGATATATTTCCTTACCCAGCTCATCCAACGCAGAAACCAAATAACTGCTGGATATTTGAACTGTGGTGTTTGATTCGATATATTTCGATTTAGTTCATCTTAATCAAACTAAGGTCTAACTCTAGTAGTCTTTGAACCCTGGTGTTCGATTCCATATATTTCGTATCCATTTCATCCTAATAAGAACTAAGGTCTAACTTTAGTGGGTCTTTGACTTAGAAAATAACTCAATGATTTATCTTGAGCCGGTACGCATACAAATAAATAGGGCAACAGGGTTTGCTTGTTGAGAATATCTCAAGAACGCACCGTAATGGATGAATTTGCTGTTTCATTCGAATTTCTAACTTATAGTAGGTCAAACTCATGGCCAAAGCCAATTTCGATCTCGACCGGTACGCATACAATATGCAAATAGGTTTTTAATGTTTCGTAGAATATCCTCAAGGAATCTTACCCCAGAAAAGGATGGATTTGCTGCCTCTACCCAATTTCGACTTAGAGTAGTCAACTCGCAGCTGGGTTTCGATCTTGATCCCGGTACGCATACAATATGCGTAAATAGGGTTTTTTAAGGTTTCGTGAATATCTCAAGGAATCTTACTCGTAAATGGATGGATTCGTCATGTTTACCACTAATTTCGACTGTAGTAGGTCAACTCGCGACTGTGTTTCGATCTCTGATCCTCGTACGCATACAATATGCGTAAATAGGTGTTTTTAAGGTTTTGTAAAATATCTCAAGGAATCTTACCTCGTAAATGGATGGATTCGCGTGCGTTTCTTACCAATTTCGACTTAGAGTAGTCAACTCGCGGCTGGTTTCGATCTTAGATCCGGTACGCATACAATATGTAGAAATAGTGTTTTTTAAGGTTTCGTAGAATATCTCAAGGAATCTTACATCGTAAATGGATGATTCGTCATTCTTACCAAGTTTCACTTAGAGATAGCCAACCGCATGCAGGTTTCGAATTGATCCTGCACGACAGCAATATGTAGAACAGGGGTTTTTTTAAGGTTTTAGAATATTCCGGAATCTTACCTCGAAATGGATGGATTCGCTGCTTACCAATTTCTGATTTAGAGAAATATCCGCGGCTGTGGGTTTCATCTTGATAATGCATGTGATACAATATGCAAAATTGTGTTTTTTTAAGGTATCAGAATATCTCAAGGAATCTTACCTGAAAATGGATGGATTCGTAATTAATTTAGAGAATAACTCATGGCTAAAAAGTTTCGATCTCGATCCTAGTACGCATACAATATGCAATAGGTTTTTTTAATGTTTCTTAGAATATCTCAAGGAATCTTACCTGTAAATGGATGGATTGGCTATTCTTACCAAGTTTCCGACTTAGAGAAGCTGAACTCGCGCAAACATCTCTCTGATCCTCGTACGCATACAATATGTAGAAATAGTGTTTTTTTTTTGCTCTATAGAATTTTCCTCAAGGAATCTTACCTCGTAAATGGATGGATTCGCTGCTCTTACCGAATTCTACTTAGAGAAGTCAACTCTGCATAGGTTCTGATCTTGACAATCGTACGCACAATATGTAAATAGTGTTTTTTTAAGGTTTCGTAGGAATATATCGGAAATCTTTACCTCGTAAATGGATGGATTCGCCTGCTTCTTAATGAAGCGACTTAGAGTAGTCAACTCAAGGCCAAGTTTCGATCTTGATCCTCGTACGATACTACCGCGCAGAATAGTGTTTTTTTGGGTTTCAGAATATCTCTAAGGAATCTTACTCAGAAGGGATGGATTCGTCATTCTTACCAAGTTTCTAACTTGTATAGTCAACTCACGTCAGGTTTCGATCTTGATCCTTGTACGCATACAATATGTAAATAAAGTTTTTTAAGGTTTCAGAGAATATCCCAAGGAATCTTACCTCAGAAATGGATGGATTCACGTTCTTACCAACTTCCACTTAGAGAAATAATCATACAGTGTTTCGATCTCGTATCCTTGTAATGAGATACAACATGGGGCTTAAATAGGCTTTTAAGGTTTCATAGAATATCTTGAAGGAATCTTAATTGTGAAATGGATGGATTCGCTATTCTACCAAGTTTCGACTTAGAGAAGCCAACTCGCAGCCTGTGTTTCGATCTATGCACGGGTTTGTATGCAATATGCATAAATAGGTTTGTTTAAGGTTTCGTAGAATATCTCAAGAAATCTTACCCGAAATGGATGGATTTATCGTTTGCTTAAGTTTCACTTAGAGTAGCCAACTCTACCAGAATGGATGGATTCATGCTCTACTAAGTTTTCTCGACTTTAGATAGCCAACCTCTAGTAATCTTTTAACCTAGCGATGTTCTAAACTAATATATTTCTTCCTGTTCATCCAAATGAGAAACTCAAGTCTAACTTTAGTAATCTTTGAACTTGAGATGTTCAATTCTTATATATTTCTGTCTCCAGCCCACTCCGAACGAGAAACTCTGTATAACTTTAGTAATCTTTGAACCTCGTGATGTCTAATTATGATATATTTCGCCTGGCCTCATCCAAAGAGAAACTCACCTTTTACCTCTAGTAATATTTGAACTTTGATGTTTAATTCAAATATATTTCGCCTCCAGCTTCACCCAACGAAAACTGTGTCTAACTTAGTAATCTATGAACTCGTGATGTTCACTTATGATATATTTGGCCTCCGGGGCCACCCGAACGAAACTCGTGTCTAACTTAGTGAATCTTTGAACCCGTGATGTTAAATTATGATATACTGCCCAGCTTCATCCGAAAGAGAAACTCACTTACCTCTAGTAATATTTGAACCTTGATGTTCAATTATGATTATTTCTCCTAGCTTCATCCGAACGAGAAACTCAAGTATAACTTTAGTAATCTTGAACCCGTGATGTTCAATTATGATATATTTCGCCTGGGCTCATCCGAAGAGAAACTCGCCTCTACCTCTAGTAATATTTGAAACTCGTGATGTTCAATTCGGGGATATTTCTGGCCTCCGCCTGACCCGAACGAGAAACTCTGTCTAACTTTAAACTATGAACTCGTGATGTTAATTCCATATATTTTGCCCACCATCCAAAGAGAAACTCACTTTACTCTCTTGTAATATTTGAACCTCGTGATGTTCAATTTCGATATATTTCGCCCTTAGTTCATCCGAAACGAAACTGTGTCTAATCATTAATATTTGAACATGTGATGTTCAATTATGATATATTTCCTTCCAGTTCCATCCGGAAGAGAAACTCTCGTGTCTAACTTAGTAATCTTTGAACTCACATGATACGGGCTATGATTTATTTCGTCTCCATCATCCAAAGAGAAACTCAGCCGTATGTGTCATTGGATCTTCATTTATATGGTTAGGTTTTTCACCTTTTTGTGCACCATGACATGGTAAAGCAATTATATTAACTAACTTGATCCTCTGGGTTGTAGGGCATGAAATCGGCAGGAAGCCTTTAGATTGGAAGACTAGGATGAAGATAGCAAAGGGTGTTGCCAAGGCTTTACAATATTTGCATGATCAAAAGGATCCTCCTGTACTCTTTGGGGACCTCAAAGCATTTAGTATTTTACTTGATGAGAATTTTAATCCAAAGCTGTTCGATTTCAGTTTTGCAAAACTTGGTCCTACTTGGGATAACTCCAAGGCTTCTAAAATGGTGATTGGAACATTAGGCTATTGTGCTCCAGAGTACGGTTTGACCGGCAGGCTCACTAAGCAATATGATATCTTTAGTTTTGGGGTTGTTTTGCTTGAGTTGATCACTGGGCGGAAGGCAATTCAAGAAAATCTGGCTGCTAAGCGCAGTATTGTTGTTTGGGTAACTTTTTGAACTTTTTTTTACTTTGTCCGCTGTTTATTTTTATTCCTTCTGTTCAAATCTAAAAAAAAGTGGAACACATGTTTTGTCTTGTGCATTTCCTTAACTTATCACCTTTTTGACTTCGCAGACACAGCCATATATTAGTGACAAGTCTGAAGTTCAAAGAGATTGTTGACCCATCCATGGAAGGGTGCCATCCAGAAAATGAACTTGCTCAAGCTCTTGCTGTTGCTGAAATGTGTGTACAGGAAGATGCGATGAAAAGACCTCCTATAGCAGATGTTGTGACTAAGCTTCCTCGTGTACTCTCACAAGCTGATGGAGAAGCATGGGATGAAATCGAAGCTTGATTCGTTCAAAAACCTTTCTTGTAGTAAAAGTTGCTAATCTTTTTTCTTGACACGTTCAGGTAATACTTCTTTGTTTTGTTCGACACTCAGGTTGAGCTCAGTTTGGCCTGGTGGCTGAATGGGATTATTGTAGTTTATTAGAGGAGTTGGCATCATCACATAGTACTCTATCCTTCTAGCATAAACACTAAGCAAACAGATCACCACTGTAAATGGCGATCCATCTCCAAGTTCCAGACTTGCATACAGTCAGCCAAGTGATCTTCACCTAAGATAGACTAATTCATTTTTCTCAGCTGGGAAGACTGTTTGGCCTGACCTTTGTAAAGAAAGAAATAATCACATATCACCAGAGACAAAATGATGTCTCAGTGGACCTTGTAGTCTAGTTTAAGAAGGTTTCTTTGATTAATCTTCTGCGTTGCATATAGTTATTATCAGTTAAGTAGATCTTTTGCGCTCAGGCAAGTCTCTTCAAAAACCTGGTATGATTTCGTACCAAACAATAAAAACCATTATTATCTTGGGAACCTGCATTGAAGTATGGGTATTACCACTTACTGCAAGTTTCGGTTCCGAATATTTACAGAGAAAAGAAAACAACAAAACATACTAGTATCACAATTCTGTTTGCACCAACAATGCTTGACTCTTGTGACTCAATATTGAGTCTGGGTGTGCTTACGTAAGGCATGCATACATTTTTATCCTTTGTGAGTCAAAATAGTACTATTTTTTGGTTGTTAAAAATTTAGCATATCTCGGATGAAGGTGGTGGCATACCAAGAAGTGGCCTTCCTAAAAATTTTACTTATCTGTACAGCACAGCTAAAAATCCATTAGATGAGTACTCAGATTTGGGATCATGGCTAAGAATCCGCTAGATGAGTACTCAGATATGGGATCGTTCGATGGAGTAACGATGGCTGGATATAGGCATGGACTTCCAATAAGTCGTCTTTATGCAAGATACTTCGGAGACCAGCAAATCATTTCCATGGGAGGATATGGTAAGTTAAGCTTGTTTTTCTTTTTATTCGTATGAACTAAATTTTAATGTTCTCGCTTGGCTTTAGGCCTTAGAGGACTCTGTACATCTGTTTTTATGTGTCCAACATGGTCCCCACTTTCAAGGTTTCTGAGTCAGAATTCTAGGTTTCCCTGTATCCATTTCTAAGTTTCTATAGACACATGAACTAATTTAGTGAAGCATCTCAGATATGATGAAATGTGCGATTTCATGAGTTGAACTTCTGTAAAACTATCTTGGTTAGCTTTACTTCTCAGCACCATAACGTCTCTTGATCCATTAAGGAAGCTTTGATAATAACATTGAGTAGCAATAAAATTTACAAGTAAAATAACTAAGAAGGACTAAGATTTAGACTCAGAATTCAGCTGAACCTCGGTAGATTTGCAGAGCGAAAGGCTGATAGCCAGTGTTATCCTCGTCATGTTATCCAGGGTTTTACTGTTTGTTTTAGTCAAGTTTTCTAAGTATCAGTCTGTTTCTTCTATACGCACCTTTATCAATGAGATCTGGTTAAATCGTTCTTGTCTTGCTTCTCGTATGGCGGATACATGATATTTAGTATATTTCTTTAGCCTATATGTTACCAACTTACCATATGGGAATATCTCTGTATCCTTTCTCTTAGAGAAGATACTCAAGACTTCCGTTGAAGCGAGGTGTTTGATTTCGGTGTGTAACAAGTAAGAGGGTAAATGTGCAAGTTTGGGCCACAAAAGAGCAGATTAACATCCTAAGAGAGTGATCTCTAGTTTGACCGGCTGGGTTTTATAGTTATGAGCCTTTTGATAATTTGAAAGGGTTATTGTTTTAAAGTAGTCATTTTCTGTCCTTTACATTTACAGGTACGTTCCAACACACTTGCATCTGTCCAAGAACGATTTATGGATTCAGACAAAATTGCTCCTCCTGTTAGAATCATTGTTGTCGATGGGTTAGAAGATGTCACCATAAAGGTTTGTGCTTAATTATCTGGTTTGAGAAGGTTTCTTCGATGCATCTTCTGCATTGCATATAGTCAGTTAAGTGACTCTTGCAGTCAGGCATATGTGTTAAGAAACATGGTATGATTTTGGGAACCGCGTTCAAATATGGATGCTATCGTATCCTGCAAGTTCACTATCCTATTATTTATAGAGAAGAAAACAGCAGATCATACTAGTATCATGGTTCTGTTTGAACTAATAATGTTTGGCCCTGGTGATTGGATATTGAGGGTTCTATTACTACACCTGTTCTGCTTGTCAGGGTGTACTTATTACATGACTCATGTATAGATTTTATCTTTTGGTGGGTCAGATTAGTGCTACTTATGGATTTGCATTAGTGATTATATCTGTTGTCGAAATTTTTGACATATCTCAGATGAAGGTGGTGGCATTCCAAGAAGTGGCTTGCCCAAAAATTTTACATATTTGTACAGCACAGCTAAAAATCCACTAGATGAGTACTCAGATACGAGATCATCGGATGGAGTAACATTGGCTGGATGTGGATATGGACTTCCAATAAGTCGTCTTTATGCTAGATACTTCGGAGGAGACCTGCAAATCATATCCATGGAAGGATACGGTGAGTTAAGCTCCGTTCTCTTTTTTGTTCCTGTGAACTGAATTCTAGTGTTCCGTCTTGGCTTTAAGGCCTTATAGAACCTTGGACATCGGTGTTTATACGTCCAACACGATTCCCTACTTTCCAGGTTTCTGAGTCAGAATTGTAGGTTGCCCTGTATCCATAGACAGATGAACTTATGTAGTTCTGTATCTCAGAGAGCAGTGGATGTGTGATTCCATGAGCATGATCTTCTGTAAAACTATATATCTCGGTTAGCTTGACTTCTCCGCACCATAAATGTTTCTTATATGATAACTTCTTGAGTTTTGACTACAGGAACTGATGCATATCTTCATTCGTCTCGTTTGGGGGATTTGCAAGAACCATTGCTCTGATTCCTGATCCTCTACCAGTAGTTGGATATATACATCATCTGAACGTGGTCATATATTCCTAGTGATCAAGAATCAACATTGACCAGAGTAGGATTAGCTGTGAGATCCTCGTACATATGCTTGATTGATTCAGTCTTCTGTTCATTTTGTTTCCTAGTCATAACATATGCTTGATTGATTCAGTCTTCTGTTCATTTTGTTTCCTAGTCATAACATAAGGTACACACTGGTGTCGTGTCAATGTTAATTTATGAAAGTATTTTCCCTCCAATTCTCATTGTCATGGTTTTTAAAAGCGCTTCACGCTTCCGAGCGTACGCTTCGCTTCAAATTTCAGCATTTCGCTCCGAAACAGAAAATATGAATGTTTTAAGGGGGAATTGAACACCCCACCTCCCACTCGCCTGGAATAGGTTGAACTGGTGTACACATGCTTTGTTTTTAATAAAAATCATAGTTATAAAAAGGTATGAGGTTTGTGTCCATGATAGCCAGGGCTATCAGACGGACATCATTTAATGGGGACCCTGATCCGAAGGTCGGGAAGCTCTAGATGGAGTAGTCATTGGACGGCCAGGAAACTTCAAGTAATTCCGTATCTGGAGCCTAAAATCGTCTTTTCTCTTATGTTTTATTTGTTTCTCTTACGTTTAGTTGTCTCATTAAACCGATTTTTCTTTTTCGGATTCTTCTCCTCTCTGAAGTCATTCAGTAGTCGAAGAAACACATAAGCAAATCATCTGTCAGGTTTTAAAGTTTAACCCTAATGTTCCCCTCGGTGTTAATTTGATGTTCTGAAGAAAAAAATTGCAAATTTGTTTGTGACAAAAGGAATTTCAACCTTAGATTTAGTTTGTTTCTTAGCTATTTATTCTCTGAGAACTCTAACCCTATGATTGTCTTTTTGTTTTGGTGTTATTTATCCTTCACCCTCTTATCTAATTCTTCACAGGAATTGATGTTGAATCACAGATGTCTGTCTCGACTACGTGGATTCTGATGCTGAAAGCGTGTGATGGTAACAAGTCAATCTCTTGGTATAACAGGTATTCATGTGTATTTTTCTTCCAATTTATTCTATTTGATTATTTTTTACGTTCTATTTGAATGCATATTTATTCAGGGTACCAAACCATCATATTTAGCGTATTAGGGTACAACTCTTTAGTTCAATCTAATTGCTTTGCCTAGGATATTCTCAGCCATCAACTGTTGCTGGAGATGATGTTACTCCTATGCCTCTACCCTTTGCTTCTTTAGGGGAATGCACAAAGACCAAAGAACATATAATGGAAAATTGAGGAGCTTGCAACTAATGCTTATTATCAGAAGATGATGTGGTTGTTGCTGTATTAATAAATTGATTTGATTGAAGCTATTCTAGGGTAATAGTTTGAACTAAGTTGGGTTTGTTTTGTTGTGCGGATTGTGGAAAGGTATCATGGTTGTCAATTGCACAAGTTTTGACTGTGACTGGGTTAGCCCCAAGGTGGACATACTGGTGACAGAGGCGACTATGTTTGCTTCCAAGGCTGCCTATCAAGATGTTAAGGTAATGCCGTGTATCCTTACCAGGTCTGAGAATGTGCCTTATAACACTTCCCGCATAATTTGAATATTACGCTTCTTATTCAGTTCATGATGTTCCTCCCTTTTTTTATAGTATGTGCAGACATACATTTACCCAGGTGAGGCGAATAGGTTGATCTTAAGTATTTTGAAAAACATCTTTGGAGACCTGATCCAAACTTTCAAGTAAGTAATACTGCACTCTTTTCTCCTTTAATACATATCTCTTTAAATACCTTGAGATGGACCTTCTCTACCCTAAGATGCACGAGGAGCATGGTAGAAGAGATGGTCCAACATCTACATTTCTACATTGTAGACTAATACATCCAAATTTACATGACTAAACTATCATCGTAATACTTTCCAAAGAGAATAGTATTTCGGTTCCTAATTGAACCCTTTCATTTAGTTTTAATTAAGGGCTGGGAGAGGCTAAAAGGGAGGGGATGCACCTATTACTGAAATGGAATTTGATTTGTTTCCACCTGCTGCTTTAGGCGCGCCTAAAGGTATAATTTTCTCTAATTTAATGCTTATTGAGTTATTTGGTTAAACTTAAATTTTGATTTGCCGTCGACCTTGGATAGTTTCCGTTGTAATGTACAGATGCACGTACATATAGGCAATAATTTTACTCTACCTCAAGTTGTGGACATCGCTTTCTTATTTTTTTCCTTCAGTCATATTGTTTCTTTAGATTTAAAAATAAATAAATCTGAGTCAGATGAACCTCCACAGAATTGATCATATTTAATAGGTGTTTGGATGTTTCCGAAACCAAACAGTTGATGTTGTTTACCCATTCATTTTCTGTAACATCTGCTGTTTTCGACTATTTGTGATCTTACTTTTTTCTTCTTTTTCAGGAAACACGAAGCTATCTCCATAAGGGAACCAAATCCAACATTATTTGGAGACAACACCATTGCTCCATCCACATCAACCCTGCCGCTAACCCTTGAAGACTGTGTATAGAACATTTCCATTCCACTGCAACAGAGGTATTAGTATCGATTAATTATGTCTCTCTCTCTCTCTCTTTATTTTCTGCTATGCGGTATCGTCCATGTCCATCATTCAGACGAACCACATTGTTACTGTTTGGATTCTATAAACAAATACGTGTCACCAGAATTAGGTTTTTGGATGGACAATTATCACTTATTGGTATTTCTAAAAAGAATTGGGATTCGCCACCCCAATACATATGAAGCAAAATGCTCACTTCTCTTAATTGGTCTTCACATCTTACCTTTCAAATGCCAAAAATCTCCAATTTATGTACAAATTATCTGAAACACAAGGGGTATGCAAATATCATTTATGTACTGTACTTTCATTACTTTATGCATATTTTAACGTTTCTCATCTATTCTTCTTCAGGCACCACCAAGCTGTCATGCGGTCATGGAAGTGGATGCGATATTTCATAACCACTCTAGCTCAGAGATCTTTGGAGAAAGTTTTAGAGATTTCCGTTGGGGGAGACCTACTGGCTACTGGGAGTCGATGCTCAGGAGTTTCTAATATGGTCGACATTGGTAGTCGGTAAGGATGCTGAATCACTACTGCAAAAGAGAATTACATTGTTAAAACAACAGATAACCAGATGGACATCAAATACAACTAAAAAAGATACTATAAGAACAATAATTAGAAAATGACACCAATTAATCCTCTCTCCTTCGCTGAGTTAATTTAACAATGGCAATTCATACTCAAAAGAGAAGCAAAACTTTATGATCTTAATTATCTCTCGAAGATATGAGACATGGAGAACAAAGACGAGAAGAATGATGGAGACTTGATCTGTAAACACAAATTCTAGGGTTTGCTCTCTTAATCTTTACTCTAACTGATCTCCTGTTCTTAACGCTTTCACGTTTTTTTTTCTCCTTATCATCTAGACCAAATTATGATTGGTCAAGTATTCTTTTGATTGAGAAATTTAATCGGTGAATGTTATCATGTCCTTATTTTGATTTCTGTTGAGGCATCTTATTTTGATGTGTATGCCGTAGTGTTCTGCTTATTAAGATCTAATTAGGCTTGACTGTTTTGATTAATATATTGATATATTATTGAATTTATTTATTTTTCTTTGACAAACAACGGGTTACATTATTGTATTCTATTGTTGGTACATGTCGAAAGATCCACAGAAACAACCGGAAAATAAAACACTTACCCTAGGCATTGAACTTATTCAGGTTGTTGTACACCTCAGATGTTTGATTGAATGTCACTTTCTACATCACTGATTCACCACATTACTGAGTGATTTTATGTCGTAGGCGATGATTGGTTTGAGTCATTTGAAGCTATCAGTGGTAGCCTTTTGGATAAGGAGGTAGTCTACTACCCTGTAAGTCATGGTGATATTATTCATCCAACTTTCACCAATGGATATGATTCATTCTCTCATTGGTACAATCAGTGGATTAGAGTGATGGACATAGCCAGCTATAAGTACATAATCAAGTAACATCATAGTTGTCGCTATCAACTACAATTTGAATGACCAAACCACAGCCGGAGCAGGATATCATTAAATATCTATTGTTAACATAGGCTTTGGTATAATGTTTGTCGAGCAGAGAAATACTTGCTCTTAAAAAGAAACATCGAAATTCTATGTCTCATTAGATATTTATTAGGTTTTGTTTCATCTAAAATTTCCTTGATGTTGCATCTAAAATTTTATTCTTCAGTTTATATATTCTTAGATCTAATGAAGGCATCTTTATCTCTTCGTTTTTGATATGATTTAGTTTGCAAGGAGAAAGGAATAGGTTTGATCAGGTACATGCTTTCCATGTTTGTGTTTGATTTTTAATTTCACGGAAATAACATCTATTTGATGTTATGTTTTTTTTATCTGATTTAGTTTCTTTTTGTCCTTTTAATATTCCGGTCGCATGGTGTAATCATCCTTTCTTCTTCTTCATTACCCCTCTTTTAGAGTGAAATATACACAATTTTTGAGCTGATTAGTTTTTCTTTTATTATAGCCGTCACCTGTAGGAGTAGGATAGGGTGAATGAAGTGATATCCGAAGCTCAACTTACTGAAGAAGAAGAAGCCTAAAGCTTAATTTGAACGGTGACTTGGTAAGATCGGCAGAATCTCCCTCTCTTTGTATCTTAATCTGGAAATTTGGTTTCATGGGTTTTTCTTTATGACTCAGAAATTTGACATTTTGATATAAAATATTAGTTTTTCTGATGAATTTCGATATCAGTCTAATTGAAAGAAAAAAAATTGGGATCACATGTTATACAGTTGATATTCATTTACTTCCTTGGGCATCAGTTGAAACTATATTATATTCTTAGCTGCCCTGGGCATCAGTTCTGAGAAGTTGTTCTGAGAATTTAGGCACACATTTTATTCTTTACAATCTCCTAGAATTTAAGGCGCAAACAGAGTTTCAAAATTTCCATAGTGCTTAGTTTTCTTTTGTTCCTCCGAGACTATATAATTTCTTTTGGACTGTCATGTGGTTATTAATTACTTCAATCATGGATGGATTGTGGATATATCCCATTGCAGTTGGAGTTGCTGACAATTGGAGCTGCTAATGGAAATATTATTTGTTTGAATGCTAACTATAGTATAATGCACTTGGATAGTTATTAAATTTGGTGGAAGTATTTGGATATTCTTTAATCCACAGTAGAAGATATGTTTGAATGCTAACTTTAAAAAGACTGTAAAGTGTCCAAATGTGAAACAAGAAGGTCCGCTGAGCCTGAAGACACATATACACAATTAAGTTTGTGTTTGTACCCTATTAAAATAGTGTACGTGCGTGCCGCACAAGCTATTTAATATCGGCAACCCGTGGGTTTATTGAGGAAACCCACAAGGCTTATTGAGAAACCCAGGTTGGTTTATTGAGAAACCAACCCGGGGTTTATTGAGGAAACCTACATGGCTTATTGAGGAAGCCCAATTGGTTTATTGAGGAAACCAACCCGTGGGTTTATTGAGGAAACCAACCCGTGGGTTTATTGAGGAAACCCACATGGCTTATTATGGAAGCCCAATATGGTTTATTGTGGAAACCAGTGGGTTTATTGAGGAAACCCATGGCTTATTATGGAATCCCAATACGGTTTATTGTGGAAACCGGTGGGTTTATTATAGAAACCCACTTGGCTTATTATTGAAGCCCAAAAGTCCATGGGTAATAAGATCCTAATAAAAAGAGGTTAAGATTTCCATGGGATAATTATTATACATAATTATTAATATTATTTAAGATAATTGCAAAATCCTAACAGAAAGAGGATAATTATTATTAAGTGGTTATAATTATTATTCAAGATAATAATTATTTAAGATAAATAAGGATTATGATAAGTATTAGATAAAATAACAAATTTTATCATGAATCTGGTTGTTATTTGGGATTTATACAGATGGGGGAAGTTATTTGGATAACTATTAAACCCTAAAGCTACATATATAGAGGCTAAATCTCAACTCAAAAGGTACAAAATTCTATTCTTTTCACCACAATACACTTGCATCGAACATCCGCTGACTTTAGCATCGGAGTGTTTTGTACCCCCACCTCTTTTAATCAATTCTTTGGAGGTTCTTCATCAACAGTAGCGATTGGATCAACTTTCTCGAATCTCGAAGATTGTTGGGGTGATCATTTTTGCACCAACAGTTTGTTTCAAATTTTATCATCTTTACTCAAACATAAATGACTTATTTTAGCTTTGCCAAAAAATTATGGTATACAAAGAAGAAATAATCTATTTTTCTTCTTTCATCTTTGGACTTTGGTGCAAGTACGTGTAAGACATTGTTATGGAGTGCTCTACTAATAATATTTGGATCTCGCATGAAATTTTACTCGCGCCGGTGCTAAATGTTTTAGATTTTAGTCCATACTAAGGAGATGCGAGAGACCTTAATTGTAGTAGGATATCAAGGAGATGCATGCAGGGGAATAACTTATTTTGTATTAAAATTTTAATTAATTTTTTTTGGTATTAGGCATGCTTTCACAGTATACTTTGAACTTGACTTAGGTGCAATGACTCTGGATCAGACATTTTTGTTTTTCGAAATCCCTCAAATATAAATGATTGTCCCATGTTTCATTGCAGTTGTATAATCTACTATCCCTTATCCTTAATACAGACTTAAACACCAACTAATATAAAGAAACATAACAAAATTGAAAAAGAAAAAGAATTGATTTGCTATAATTTTTGTATTGTCCTCTATACTGATACCTAACCATTGTTCTGTATTGGATTTTGTTGTCCTCTATACAGAAGGATTCCGGAATGCATGTGAGCTACTCGGGAACTTTTCCTAACCTTAAGGGTCAAATTAGATTGTGCCCCCATCAAGATGCAGAGTCTGAAAACAACTCCGAAAGATGAAAGCCGCAAATCAATGCTCTTTTTTTCATGATATCACTAGAAGATATACTTATCAACCTTCCTGTCAAGTCTCTTACGCGATCTAAAGTAAGTTGAATTAGGTAACAATTCGGGAGAAAACCATTTTTTATTCTGTTGCTTCATGCATGAATTTAGGGGTTTCTATCAATTTCTTCAATCTTATTTGTAGTATTTTAACTGACTGTACACAATCGCCAAGATAGACCAAGGATGGTTGTATTTTGTTATTTTTCGGATTATGAAAATTTGGCTATCTCAATGTGCTGAACTTTTTGTTTGATCCATTGGGAGGACCTTTTGGTATATAAAGGTAAGATATTCTCAAGTAGTACCCGTTTCTCCTTTCTATTTGTTTAACTTTGGTGAATATACTATTTTGGTTTCGTCTTGATAGAGACACTTAGACAGAGACTTGAAAGGTTATCCAGATTAAACACTATAATTTGGCAATTGGATGGTGTAGGATCATGTACTTATATATACATATTATGAAAATTTGGCTATCTCAACGCTACCGAACTTTTTTTTGTTTGGATCTGCTTACTCCGAGGACCTTTTGGTATATAAATGTAAGATATTCTCAAGTAGTACCCATTTCTCATTTATATTTGTTTAACTTTAGTGAATAAACTATTTTGGTTTCGTCTTGATAGAGACACTTAAACAGAGACTTGAAAGGTTATCCAGATTAAACACTATAATTTGGCAATTGGCTGGTGTAGGATCATGTACTTATATATACATAGATATAGGTATGTACACTTTTATTTACAACCTAGATGAAAATAAATACGTTTGCAATCATACATCACTCTATCGACGACTAATTGTTTTTATTGTAACAACAACATCGAAAAAGGGTCACTTGGCACCATCTAAAGCTTGGAGCACTTACAAGGTGTACAACTGAGTGTGACTTGGCACCATATCCAGCTTGGAGCAGTTACATGTTTGTCATTACAAAGGTGTAAAACTGAGTGAGGTGTATATTTTGATCATTTAGTCAACTGATACTTCTGAGGAATTAAAATATCATCATCGGTGTCTTGAAAAATCATCTAGGAGATGCCAACAAGGTTGGTTCATTGCCCAGATTTTACTTTGAAAGGTTGGTTTATCTTGAATGGTTTTAACTTTGCTAAAAACAACTGCATATGAAAGCATGTTCGTTTTATGTGTTCCTTTTTAGTTTTGGCTTTATATTTGATATATATAGTAGGTATATCGGTGACACTTATACCCACTTACAGAACTACATGATCAAAATGTCCGAGAAGATCACGCAATTCCAGTGGTAATCTCTCATGCTCGGATGAATCATTGCGCTACTTCCTTAAAATTTATGACTAATTGTTGTTTATTTCTTTTTTACACTCTTATTATCTCGCTAATGTTTATATGTGCTAATATTTGCTACACACACTAATGCATTACTTTCTGAGTTGGAATTTGCGGTATATCACTTACAGGAGCATTCCTTCTTTTTTGACACATGGCGACTTGAATATGTAGATTAGTAGATTGCTATTTCTGAAAAAGAGAGATACAAAGGATTCTGCACTCCTGTACTAGCACTAAACAAATTGCAATTTTCTCTGAACTATTTCAAAGTTTGCAAAGATGAAACGCATAAATCCTTTGTTGTATTTCTTTCACGTAATTTCCAGGTACTTTTTGCTAAATAATTTTGTTTACTAATAACGGTATGTTAATTGTTGTATTGGTAAATTTTTGCATATATTTAGTTGTCTTTTATTTTTTGACCAAAATTGCATTTAGTATCTTCATTGACCACCATACCGTACTAATGGGATTGTCGTTGCTTTAAGGATATTTTGAAAATTAAGGTGTTAGGTTATTTTAATTTGATTTGATTTGCTTCTTTATTTGTAAGCATATGTTCTTGGCTTGATTCTAATCTTTATCAATTTAATAGTTCCAGGACATTTGAAGTGCAATAAGCGTTGCATTACGGTCTTGAGATGGGTAATATAAACGAGCTCAATCTACTTTGTATTACTTCATATTATATCCCACTTACTTTGGAAATGGTATCTACTGTCTTGGCTCAAATGGAAGAGCACATGGTTTTCAACCATGTGGTTGTGGGTACGACTCCCACAGATGGCATTCTCACTTGGGTTGGTTTGGAAGGCTCTTACATTCCATTATTTGATGCTCACAAAGTAGGACTCCAACAGAAGATATGATGTTAGATTAGACTTCTGAGTCTTAGGGAAGAGTAAACCTTCAAGTGACTGCTAAGATTTTTTTCACGGGATAGTAGAGTAGCTCAATATCTTAGCTTTGGTTTGGAAGGCTCTTACATTCCATTATTTGATGCTCACAAAGTAGGACCCCAATAGAAGATATGATGTTAGATCAGACTTCAGAGTCTTGGGGAAGGGTAAACCTTCGTGTGATCAAGCTAAGAGTGTTTTCACGGACAAATGAGAGTAGCTCAATATCCTAGATTTGTTTGTACAAAATGGGGATTTCTTAACTAAAGAAATTTATTAATCGTCTCTTCTTTTCACTTTTCATTATGTGCACCGATTTTGATTTGTTAATTCTGATGTTAGCTTAATTCTCAGATCATTTTTCCTTTTTCGGGTTTCTTAGGACGTTGCAGTGTTGAGAATGTGATTTATGTTGTATGGGTCATTAAGGATTCCCTTTACATACACCATTGGAGAAAGTCCACCACTTCTGGAGGTAAGTCATCAGGAAATAGTGTAGGATTACATAGGTTGGTAGGTATCCTAGGTGACTACTTTGAATTAGTTACCAATATCATGTAGATCTTATTAAGCACCCGCAAGTACGAATCAAATAATAGAAGGTTACCGGCTTGATATCGCCTAAGAAAAACGATGGGAAATCCATGAGAAATTATTTACGAAATCCATATAAAAACTAGATGATTATTCACGATTTCATATTGGATTATTTGGTTGTTTGCGATGCTAGGGTTGTTAGGTTTATAAAACAATCAAGTGTTTTCCATAGGTTGTGGTGAAATGATTAGTTTTTATACTCGCTTTACTTGGTGCATGAGAGTATATCCACCTTAGTTTGTTCCGAATGATCGTTTGAACAAAGAGATCTGGGTCAACTTATAGCAGTCCCTACTGGCATCAGAGACCGTGGATTGCTGAAAGTTGATGATATAACGAGTTTTGTCTAAATTGATTCTGGGGATGGTACCCATAAACCATGTGATTCTGGAAACTCCAATGTGGTATATGATTGCCAGCGTCTTCAGAGTCTCCGGTACTACCTTCAAAAAAATGTCCTTTTATTACTCAATGTAGCTGAGTAATAGGTCGGTCCCTGAGCTAAATATGCTCATTTGGATCTATGCATGGGATGTTGTTGTTGTCATTTCAGTTCGTATGGATTGTTTATATGATTGGTTCACCGACCCTTTTTTCTGATTATTTGTTCTCTTGAATAATTTTAGATTCGTTAGGGAATTTAATTTAAGTGTTGATTTTGAAGTTCTTTGGTGGTGTAGAAAGAAGTTCCAGCTATGTTTCGGCTGACCTAACTTTGCTGACTTGAACTTGCATGCCTAGATTTCGCAAGGCGATAACCATATAATAGGTAGATGTTACTTAATCAGATTGAGTCTTTGAGCCATCACCAGTGGATTTAAAGGAGATTTTGTGGAGGCCACTTTTGGGAGAAAACGAGTAGATGATCGGAGGAGCGAAGAGCGTGGCTGCGGTCTTCTTCTTGCTACTCTCATGCACCTAGATGCGCTATTTCATACCTGCCTATCAATGACTAGATTAATTTTGATAAAGAGTTCTTGCAGTCAACAAGTTCAAGACTAATCATCCTAAAAGTTATCATAGTTGACATGTCCCAATTCTACCTTCTTCGCAATTGACGCGTCCAAATGTTACCCTCCTACTCTTTTTTAAAAAAAGCCAAAGGTGCTAGGATTATTTCTAATTTTTTTTTGAGTATGTCTTTGAACCGCCTACTAAATCGATGCGTATATACGGGAAGCTTACGGAGTAAGATCAAAAATTCAAAAACAAGAGAAGATTAAATGACCGGTGATGATTGTAGCACAATGGTAAAGTTATTGGGTGATAACACCAACGACCTGAGTTTGAAACCCACAAGCATCAAGGTGGGTGCTTAAAAAAAATAGTCCAAAAAAAAAAATGCAATGCAAGAGATAAATGTTCTTTTTGAAATTTGTTTGTGAACTGGAGAACTTCTTGCAGGATCAAGAGTAACAAAACAACACCGATATTTGGGGATGATCAAAACCTTTTGAGTCATTTGAATCTAAAAAGGAATTGCATAAACATGAGTTTGAAATAAAAAAGTGTACGAAAAATTATGAAAAAAAAACAAGAGTGTTGAGCTAGAAAAATATAAATAATATTAAAAAAACTAAAAAATATGTTATGTTAAAATCAAACCCAAAACATTGGGCCGGGCTAAGTTAAATCAAAGTAATGTGTGAAATGGAAATACAAAACCAGGATAAACACAATAAAGAACACAACTACCGTATGCAAGAATAGTGTAATTGCCTAAAGAAAGAAGATTAAAATTCATACACGAATGAAAGACATATCCATTCACTTTTTTCAATGGATCTAAATATTTTGTTCTTTTCTTCATTTATATTCTTGACAAGGTATATGCTATAACCCAAGAACATATCATATGTTGCTTTTGCATTATTCACCTCATTATTTATCTCATTATTGTCTCAGCGATTTGGATTTTTATTCAGATTAAACTGTTTTTCTCTTGGATATAAATTTTTTGGATTGCTTTCATAAAATTAAGACCTATTGAAAATACTATAATTGTTCATTTATTTGTTTCATGTAAATAATTGATTATTTTCTCTTTGGTTAAAAGTTTCCATGTATTCACACCGTGTTTGCATGTTCTAATTTGTTAGATAAAAAGGCTTAGTATCATCCTCATAAATTACATTATACTTTGACTGCCATTAACTTTCAAAGGTGATATTCACATTTAATCAATGGTCATGGTCATCATTTAATTACAATAGAATTAACGAATAAAAAGGACACGAGATAAAAGTTTAGGTAATCATTAACGGTGATACCTACATAACATAAGCCGTAATATTTCAGTAGCGATACATGGATAATACAAGCATCTGATTATGAGATAAAAACCTAAGTAGAACGGAAAAGACAGATAATAATAAACACAAAGAAAAATACTATTTTAGGTATAGAGATCCAACAACCAAAAATAACGGAGAATATATCATTATCATAACTTGACGAAGGAGCCAGCAATAAACAACAAGATGAAGAAGGTAATGTGACACACAATATTGAGATTAATAATTATCAAGGATTATTTCATTCACGATAATGCTTATGATAATAATAAGATGCTCGAGGCTTATTTAAAGGATGAAAATCTCACTGAAGATAAGACAACCACAATTTAACAATCAAATAAATTAACAAAAAAACAATTGAATATTTAGTAGATCAGGTTACAGAAACGGTGTGCAAATAATCAACATATGCATAGGTCTCTTTGCACATGGTAGGTCTGACAGATACTTTACAAATATATGATAACAATAATAAAATTATGGAAAAGTTACAATTAAAACAAAAACACAAGTTATGACAATTCAAACAACGTCTAGACCGGATATACCTAACCGGCATTGGAAAAAACCTGAACTCGAGAAAGAATACAACTATGCAAGAATATTGCCCAAGAGAAGCTTGAAATTCATGGACGGGTCAAAGACGTACTCATTCACTTTTGAGAGTAGTTTTAAATGGATATAAATACTTTTGTTATCTTAGTCAATTAACATTCATGGCAAGGTATGCTATAACTCCATTTTATATTGGTCACATTATCTTATGGTTAACCGGATTTTTGGCTATGTCAAATGGCATTTTTCACAGATAAACGTATAATCAATGATCACAATTTTATTATCCTGGAATCAACGAATAAAATAGAAATCAAGGAATTTATTTTAAGAAATCACCAACGGTGATATCTAGATAATATAAACGAGGATAATTACATAAGTATATTAATGATACTTTAAAATATTCTCACAGAACATACCAAGCTATAAACTCTATGTCAGATACCGAAGATTATATAATCCATGACAATAAACAGAGGTTGAGCCGGGGCCGTAAGGCCCCGGTGATACCTAGTTAGACTTATATAAAATTTATATAGATATTATCTTCCTAATAAATTTATAATTACTAGTTACGACTAATTTATTTATAAGAAAACATCCGCTTCAAACATCAACCATGAAGCGACGCTTCACGTTTCGACATACGCATCGCTTCCTAAAAATGAAAAACGCTTCACGCTCCGCTTCACGCTTTCAATACCTTGGATAAGACCAAAATAAAGATAAACTCCATTTTTCTCATCAGGTTCTAATTATCTATAAACTTAGACCTTTGCTTTCAATACCTTGGATAAGACCAAAATAAAGATAAACTCCATTTTTCTCATCAGGTTCTAATTATCTATAAACTTAGACCTTTCAATTTTAAACAAGACAAGTACTAGGTTAGTTAACTAGCATTTCTTGTTTAGGCATTCGATTAGACTTGAATAACCAAAACCTCACTTCGATAAGTCTAACTAAGATAAGAATTAACTTAGTTTATCTTATCCGGAATCGAATTGGACTAAACAACTCATCCCGTACACATATTATTTCGTTAAGCCATAAATAATTCATACAAACCAAAATAAATCAACTTGCATAATTATTCACCTCAACCGGAAGCAATTGAAACAACATAGACATTATAAGCACCGCAATTGCATCGTAATTTTGTAAGCCTAAACTATTCATACCATACAAAAGCAAGATAACAATAGTTTTTCTTAACCGGAACCAATTGAATCACACACACACATCAATTGTACCGAAATTTTGTAAGCCTAAACAATTGATACCACACAATAAAGCAAGATAGCAATAGTTTTTCTTAACCGGAACCAATTGAAACACACATCCACACACACATCATGGAATAAATATCAATTGAACCGAAATTTTGTTAAGCAAAAGCAACAAATATATATAATATAAACTCAGGCCTTTCTTAAACAGGAAAACAATTAACTAACAAGATTGTTACCTCAAATTTCGCATCCACTTATCCAATATGATTGCATCTTCGTCCAGAGAGAATTGATATCGAAATATCACCACGTTGTCATCCTTATGCGTGAACAAAAGAATAACAACACACCTCAACCTTTACCAGAGAAAGGTTGAAAACCGGTTTTAACAATTGCAAGCAAAAAGTTGAAAACCGTCGAAACACATATGCTTTTATGCTAAACCAAAACCGATTCAACATATTGTGACTTTTTCACATATTGTTTCTATTAGAACCCCTCATAATCCTTTGATAAAGCCTACCTACAAGGGCTAGAACTTAATCCCGCTAAATCAAAAAGTCACCCAAACCATGAGGGTTCAGAATATATGAGATCGAATATTAAGGTAGTAAAACCAAAATCAAACATCCCATAAAAGATTTTTATAGTGCTGAAATTAAAACATCATACTATTACACATAAAACTAGAAACATAATTTTAAAGTCTTACAATACTTAAAACAAAATGTTCAAGGAGTAAAATATTGTTAAGGTTACAACAAGAACCAAACATAATTAGACATAAGTCTAAGAGCTTGAACTAGTGTCGGTCAGCCCAAAATCTTCATTTGATTCAGTATCCTTATCGTCTTCAGCAATCTGAGAGAGGTCTGAAAAAATTTCAGGATGCTTGAGAGATGCCAATCTGACTTGTCGTTCCTGACATTCATTTCTCCTACTAAGCCTTCGGTAGTAGGTTTGAAGATCAATATCTTGCATAGGGATGCCTTGAGAAGTACTAGTACTAGTTTCACCTCGACTTTGTCCTCTCATCCTATTGATAATAGAATAGTTATGCGACTTTTGAACAAGTCTTTGAGAGTCATTGGCATCGATCTCATAGGTGCTGCAGATTCTAGTGATAAGCATGGAAATCCCATGCTTTTTCCATTCTTCCAGATTCTTATCATCTGTCTGATAATGAATCCGCAGAAATCAAAGTTTAGAGTTCCAATTATCACATGATAAATCAGTTTTGCCACTTCTGAACTCCATCTTACTTTGTGCATATTGCTTGGTGACAGATTGGGTACAACAAGTTTACCAAAAAACTTGAGATGTTCTGGCATGTCATCAAAACAAAAACTATTACCTTTCCAGAAACCTCCACTAAGTATTTCGCAATGTTACGTACATCTCGTAGTACTCGTTTCTTGGTAAAAATACTTTTTCCAGATTGGAACCAAGAATTTATCCAACAATGCTTCTGTTTACCATAAAATTCCCTAGTTAACTCTGGAGACCCCGAATAGCTCCCAGAATGAATATCACCCCAGTCATCACAATTTTGAATTAACTCATTATAATCCTTCAGATCAACATACACATATTTCTTTTCACATATGATTTGTTTATCATGCATAGAAACATACTTCAAGTAGTAACTATGATCAACAAAATAAATTCCGGTACTAACATCAAAATAGAGGGATGAAAGAGAATCGATAGTTACATCACTGAAGTTCAAGTTTGGTGTAATTGTTCTATGCGTTTGACTAGACCCTCCTCTTCTAGAAGAATTCCTATTTTGCATGTTGCTATCAATTACAAATTCGAAATAGAGGAGAACGAACTTACACTTGATGTAGCTTGTTGATAACCAAAAGATACCTTTGGAAGTGAAGTTAATGAATCCAGCAAGTACCCTTTGAAGAATGAGTAGGGATGAACCAAACTTTTGTTTCGAACACAAGAGAAAAACAAAAAAATTGTTTTTTGATTTCGAACCAGCGCTTTCTCTTGCTGTTAAGTTCGAAGAAGAAGAGGAAGTTATAAGAGAGTTTGTCTCTTTCTTCGTTATTATCACCGAACAACATGTTGGTTCCTGTTCCGGTTCACATGATTTGGTTCTTGGGTCAAACCATGGATCTGAAACACTTACATCAAGTGTGCTGACCAGCTTGGGTTCGATACACCTATTGGGCCTAGAGTATGTTGGATTTTCAACATTATTTGTCCCTCCTTTTTCGAAACAAAACTTTGTGTCAGAACAGTTGTCACCGAAATCATGAGTGATTCTAACAGAGTTTTGACATGAATCCGTGTTCATATTTTCTAGAGAAAAATTCATACAGTAGTCATGAAGATATTTACTTCTCTCAGACTTTGGTTCCTTAGAAGCTTGTTTTATGGAGTCTAATTCCAATAGGAAGGTATCCACTTCATCTTGTAGTTGATGAATATCACTAAGGATTTTACATGTCTTTCTAAAAGACTATTCTTCCTTTAACTCGTAGGTTCGAGTTCTAAAGACAAATCACTGATTTGTTTTTCTATTTCAGCGAACTCAATGAGTTTTCGACTCATTTTGTCCTTAGGATCTTCAGTGAGTTTGAGATACAATTGACATTCTTCTACAGACCAAACTTCTTTGGAACGTAGGAACTCAACAATTTCATTGTCTGACATACCATCAAACAATTTTGAGTTATTTGCTATTTCCATCACGTTAACTGAATCACTTATTAGATTCATTCTTATAGGTTGGATCGCACCAAACACAGATTGTTAGATCTTTTCGTGTTTGCCTACTCTGATACCAACTAAAAAGGCGAGGGTACCCAAATATACCTCAAGCTAAAACTTTTCCTACCTATAAGTCCTTTCTCCGAAAGTGATTGTCTATGGACTGAGTCGAGACAATACAACTAATCGGTTCACACTTCGTGTGATCGTATATGGATACGAGATCGAGACAATACAACAACGAAGTATGTTTACTTGATACAAAGGTTCGGACTTAACCACACAATAGGATTGCTTATCAAGTAAATAGGAATTAAAGTTTGTGTGATTTACTTTAATTATAATAAAACAATTATAATGCATAAAATAAAAGTAAATTACACAGCAAGATTTTGTTAACGAGGAAACCGCAAAATGCGAGAAAAACCACGGGACCTTGTCCGAATTGAATTCTCTCGAGATTAAGCCGCTACACAAAATTACACCTAACTTCGTATAATTGAGACCAAGTAACTAACCCTATAGTTCACTTAGTTCGTCCGTATTCCCACGCCTCCGACTTGTGAATAAGTCACGTACTTGGAACAATTCCTTTGGTTCGTATTCCAAACAAGAAAGGAACAACAAATCTGTTTGGTATCAACTCTATTCAACCAAGTGATATGAGTCGGACAAAGGCTGTTCTGTTTATCTTAACATAAACTCCTTCGTCGGGTCCTTAGATCTATCTTATTTTCAATCACCCAAAGGTAATCGTTTAAGATTAAGCCAATCAATACCTTTAATCACAAGGAAACGTATTGATGTCGATCTACTTAATTAATCAATCCAATCTGCCACAAGGATAAACTGATTATTAATTGGATCCTCTTTTACCAAACAAGTATTGTGCACACCAAAGATTATAAAACCCAAGTCGATGTTCAATATCTTCTTTGTCTTCAAATCTTCTTAAATCTTCAATAAAAACCTGCACACAATCACTTGAATCTCTTGTGATCAATCACGCACGAACGGAGTCTCATTAACAATGGATTATCACAAAATCGTCTTTAGAACTAACAACGGTCTAAAGATCCCACAAATTCTCGAACTAGTTTGAGTGAATCTTATATCGAAGAGAAGATTCTCAAGAATAAACAAACTAGGTGCAATCGGATATCAACCACCGTTAGTTAATCAAATCAATCGAAAACAAAGATAAACCGCAATTATCTAGTTTCCCACCAACGGTCGCGCTAGAGCTTCTCAATCCCAAAGAAGACTTTAAATTGAGAGGCCGTAAGAGATTTCACCTAATTAGGTTACTCCCTCTCCGAATAGGCGGCTACACCAAGAAACAACAACAAAAGAGTAAATCATTTGTTACAAAGGATTAGTTTGCTAGAAAGTCAAACTTCGTGTATTTATAGACAAGGAAGTTTGGACACCAAGGAATTTCCAAAACCGAAAATATTCTCAAGATATTCATAAAAGCACAGATTCGGTTTTCATAATTCCAAAATCGAAATCTCTCGGAAAATATAATTAGTAAATGCACATTACTAATTCTGTAAT
>JAJJWW010008103.1:0-98379 GCA_023531295.1 Papaver armeniacum | reverse complement strand
CATAAGTATACAAGACACAATGGAAGCAAAATCGATTTTGATTCACTCGAATCAATTCATGAATATCATAGCCACGATTTTTAAAATATTGCATTCCTTATTATATAAATGTTTTGGTTCATGAACAAACCGATTTTAGGAAGTAACCTACTTAAGTATGCAAACGTGTACGCATACCTAAGTAGCCGGACCGAGATTGGTTACGCCAGTACGCGTACGGGTACGCATACCAATTCACATTCCAAACTCCAGCAGAAATTCACGGAACCCAAACTTCCGCCAGTACGCGTACAGGTGCGCATACCTAGGTTCCGGACTTCCAACAACTAACCAATACGCCTACATGTACGCATGCTTAGGTTCTCGGTTTTGGACTTTTACACGAATGTGAATACACACTATGTTTATATCCAAACATGGTTACTTGTTCTAAGCTCTCATTTCAATCATTGAAACTTTCTTAGAGGATGACAATAGTTGTTATCCACAAACTATTAGCATCAAAGCGATTTTCAAGTTATTGAATTAATCAATATGACTTTCGTCAAGAGTAAAGATAAACTTGGTTAAAGCGAAAGCTTACCAACACATATTTCGAGAAATAGATAAGTGAGTTAAACTCAGCACGAAATAGCAAATGTGTATAATTGAAGTCTATATAGCAATACGACTTTTGTCTCAAAATAGGAGATGAAATAGATAGACTTTTGAGTGATAGATAAGTTCAAGTCTCCACATACCTTTTGTTGATGAAGTTTCACAAGTTCCCTTGAGTAGTTCTTCGTCTCCATTAGATAAACGCCGTGGAGTCTAAAGCTCAACTACGCTTACTATCCTAATCCGAGACTTAGCTATAAGTAGACTAGAAATCAAGACTTATTGTTTTGGAAACTAAACTTGACAAACAATCTTGAGATAGCAACACTTGCGAGTTCGACCGAGCAGTGCTCTAATAATCTCCCCTTTTGTCAATTTTAGTGACAAAACTATCAATACATATGGAATACAAAGTAAATAAACTTTGTAGCTTCTCATCCAAATGCTTGATCTCCTTGGTTCTTCAACATTACTCAAAATCTTCGTCACTTCCAAGTACTCCAATGATTCCAAATGTGTTCAATTATGCATCATTTTTGTTGAAGATCCGTAGCTATAACAATGAGAAAACAGTAGCTCCCAATCATTGTTATACAGTGTCATAGTATTATTACACATCATCAAAGTTCAATTGTGTCACAACTTCGACAACAATACTATGGTGATATGTATCATTCCCCCTTAGTCAATACTTCATCTCACATGAAAACCACTCCCCCTTACATAATGATCCGTAAACCATATGTATTTGTAGTGTGAATTACACATTAATTCTCCCCCTTTTTGTCAATAAAATTGGCAAAGGTACGAAAATTAGTGGGATCCTAATGAAATTTCCATAGAGACACTTCATGACCGAAATAGAAGCACATATCAACTTGTTTAGATGCAATCATATACCCGAAGCTAAATGCATTCATCAAGGAGTTTATAAATATACAAGATAACCCCTATAAGATTCCACAATCGCACTCCCCACAAAGATTTGGCAATTAAGCACAAATTCAATTAAGAACTCTCCCCCATAAAATGTCATTCCAAAAGGAACAACAAGAGTGACCTTACTTTTACAAGAAAAGATTTCTTTGGACATTAACAAATCTCATGATTTTGTATCTTTTAAATTAACCACAAGAGAACCCATGATTAATTTAATCGAAAATGCTCACATAAGAGAACTTATTTTTCACAAAGATGTGGATCAGGGAAAGACCAATACTGCAGAATATTCAAAGATTCATTCTATTTTTCATCACTATTTGCATAGAGACATTTAGTAGACTTAATCTTTGTGAACAAAAGTTCATCCTATCTTTCATCAATATTTTCATAAAGACATAATAGGCTTAACTTTTATTCGTCAAAAGTTTATTTAATCTTTTATCAATATTTGCATAAAGACATATGAAAGACTTAACTTTTGACCATGTATGGGACAATCATAGTTCACGGATGCAACCACACATATCCCATAACAAGTTGCAATATATAAAACCATAAAGATTAATACTGCAAAATCATCTTCCAAATAAACTTTAGAATTTAAATAAATAAATCTAAAAACATTGCAAGATGAAAATCGTAGGAAATAGCTATGTGTACTCACAATAATTGCTATTCCAAATCCTAGTTATCATTCTTAAAGCACAAGAATAAATTCTCATAAGAAGTTTCCTACACAATATGAAAAACTAATCATCATCTTCATCATCGGAGACCATAAAATGGTACGAATCTTATCCATGTCCTCCTTGATTTCAGGAAACTTAGTAGCAATCACAAGTAATTATTCTTTCACACACTTAACCTTGGCATCAATCATACAAACACCTTTGTGAATTTGGTGAAGAAGCTTCATGGATGAAGAATCACACGAGTCAAAAAGTGTGTCACATCTTTGTCTCTTGCAAGCATTCTCCTTCATACGTTTAAAGGTACAAGGGCCAACAAGCTTGGGAGTTCCAATAGAGTTACCAATGAGAGCAATGGACAAGGTGCGACAAATTTTCTCAATCAAACATGGATAACCTAAATTCTTGTTCGAAGACGTCATCGACAATATTTGATAAATGATAAACCCACAAATTTCGAGACTTTGAGTTCCCAACTCAAGGAAATAGACCAACTCCGCAAACTCACGACTCCAACGAGAATTCTCAACCGTGGAGGGACAAAGATTAGAGATACCGAGTTTTCCAAAAGACATCAAGGCAAGACTAAGATAATTAGTTGGAAATTTTCCTTCATTCCAAACAACACTCTTTCCACAAAGACCATTAGAAATGGTTTCATAAGGTGGTCTTTGACGACTAGGTCTTGGAAGGTGAAAATTCCCTAAGGGAATTTTGGTAATCCTTGAAATTAACTCTCTATTAACAAGAATCCTATCTCTATTTATCATGGTATTGAATTCCATGGTTTCATCATTAACATCATAGATGTTAGCATAGAAGATTCTTGTAAGAGTGTCAAAACCTTCACCAAGACCATCAAAGATATTCCCATGATTAAATTTTTCAAAACAAACCAAATCTTCTTTATGTCCACTAACAAAATCCAATTTTTTTTCTAGAATAAACCCATTGGATGAAATCCTTTCAAAAACCTTCCCACAAGAATCATTGACAAATCTAATCCTAATGGAATTTTGATTTATATGTAAGTTCATGCTAGAAGAAGATGAAGAACCCAAGTTTTTTGAAACATATTTTGAAACCTTGAAATTCCTCATGAGATCTAGAAATTTAGAGAGATTAGAGGAAGAGAAGACTTACTTGATATGTTCCTTGAAAACCCTTTTTCTTTTTGATCTCCAATGGTGATTTAATGGAGAAAAATCATGAACCCTAGAATGGTTCACGTACGCGGACAAGAAGGGAGGTAGAAGAAGGGTACGCGTTCCACTACCTTTATATACCAGCGGATGGGCTTGGACCCGTTCCTGAACCGTGACCCACAAAAGAATAGGATTTATTAATCCAAGGTTCGCACATTGAAAGGATCAGTACCGTGCAGTAAAGGAAAGTAGGAAGAACTTCAACACCTTAATTTTCCTTGGAAAAAGAGGAAAGAGAAGGAAAAATAAATTAACCCAAACACAAAAATAATTCAACCGTTACTTGCCCCATCTCAAGTTATATACAAATGGGGTAGTGCCAAGCTTGTTACCAAGAGGAGAACTGTGTAGAGAGATTCTCATGCAACTTTTCCGGTTGATATTTGTGAAATGTACCAATAGTATAATCATTGTAATGATGATACTCAGGGTTAATAGAATTTTTTGAATTCCTTTTCTTATGACCAAGAAAAGACTTTTTCCAACAATTAGAACCTACACCGAACTCATCAGACATCTTTTTATCGATTTCACATGAGTTGGTAGTAAGTCTAGTTCGTACATCATGAATACAGAATACATGATTTGACATGTATAGAATTTTATCATAACGATTCTTATTCTTAATCGAATGAAGTTTTTCTAAGAACTTCTAGGATCTTGCTTCTTAACCTAAACTAAACTACCATTACACTACAGATTAACAAAAAAAGACATCTTATTTCATCATTAGTTTGATTACAGAAGAGGAAACCTTAATAAATAGGTTTCTTGATACAAGATAGAGATCTATATCCTTGGGAAGTTTTACAATAATTGAAATACAAATAACTGAACTTCATATAATACTAATCACACGTACAATCACTATTCTAGTTATGTAACATTCCAGTCCCTTCAATTGCGACTTGTCCTCAAGGCGCTAATTCATATCGAAACAAGGATTCAGCGAACAACTCCCAAGTAACATTATAAACAAACTTCCCTTTTGGTTGAGTAAGATGACAACTTGGTTGTTGTTCCTCTTAGAATGGAGTGAAATATCTTGTCCCGCTCATAAGGTGCAGAATCAGCATGTACATCAGTACGTAGTATCTGGAGTGGAAGAATCAATCCGAGGAAGATACCTGGAATAGGTGTACGAAAAGTTGTTTTTGGGATGTCCTCTCTAACGACTCTAATCTGGTGATACCCGGATCGATGATCTAACTTGGAGAATACAACAGAACTATTTAACTCATTACTGTAATAGGCTTCACGGTGATGTTGCGAAGTGCAAGGAAATCGCTTCCCTCACGTACATGAGCCAATGTTGGGTTTCCCTTTAAAGTGATTAGTTTTGTATCCGCATTAAAACTCATTATTAGTTGTCCAAAATCCCACTGAATAACACCAAGACTTTGAATCCAGTCAGCACCAAGAAACTCATTGTTAGTTGACCCATGTCCTACGCCAACCTCCCGCGCAAATTTCTTGGTCGTTCCCGACCAAGAGGATTTACATACCTTGCTAGATTCTTTTGGAACATCATACGGTTCCACGGTATCCTCCAACACCTCCTTATCATCTACTATGCCAAGAAATCTAAGGGAGTCACCATTGTACAGTTCGTACTCATCACAATCCACTATTAGCCCTTGTCTCAAGGATACAAGTTCACTGTATCTCGGTTCTTTGGTGCAGGATACACGTTCCATGACAGTGCACCACCGACCACAAGTATGCTTGGACACAACCCGTCCACATAAACCCCTAATTGCAGGAATACTTGCCAATGCCCAAGCCTAGAATAGCAGCAATAGTTAGAACTTGAACTGTACAAACTACAAACCGCCCAAGTATACAAGATGAATAAGACCATTTAAATAGAATATTCGAACTTACTGTCAGAGCATATGACAGTCCAGACACTCCTGTAATGAGCCCGCAAGCCCAACCGACCACTTTTCTTTGGTTCCCTGTCTTTCTTGCCAACACTGGATTTCTTAGTTTTCTCTCCATCCTTCACAACCGTGAGCCGATCGAAAGTGCGGATGGTTTTTCTAAAACTAACATGACCCCATGGGAACTTGTTGAAGTTATTCAAGTTGTCCACCAAATGGAAATATGCTCCCTTTACTACATCTCTCACCGGGAAGCCCAAAAGCATAACATGCACAAATAAGAGAAGCACCAACTTAGCATTCTCATCGTCAGTGCAGGTGGTCAAATCTCCTTTCTCAAATCGCGTCCAGAGTTTGCTTACTGTTACCCTTTTTTCCCCATGGAAATGAGTTTTCATGATTGGTGAATCTACGATACATTTTGGGAGTGGGTTATCTAGATCTTCCTTTGTTGCAGCTATCAACTTGAAGTTAAGTCCCGTAGGAAGTGCAAATTCTTTCATCCCAAACCTCAAGATATGCCCTCCAACCCTAAAGTTCATACAAAATGGATCACCATCATGTTGTCTCTCAATTTGCCGTGAGAGTAGATAATGAAAAATTGTACTACTGTTAAGAGTTCCAGGCATATCCAGGAAGTGGCCAACTGCCGTTGAGGCAAATAATGTGTAAGCCTTTTCACTCAAACGACCCTTGATCGTGGGCATAAGATGCATAACCGCGTGATTTGTTGCTTTCGGGTAGTTATCCCGATACTTATGTGGGTGAACAAACTTGCTATACACATGAGATGCTTCAAGTCAGTTTCTTCCAAGGATATGCAACAACTACATTATTTTGAAGGGAGGAGGATTCTTTGACAAGGTTATTCTCAAACCATCTAACAATTTCAACACCAATGTAGTTATAAAACGCAAATGCTAATGAATCAAAAAGACTAAAACTAACTTTTGGTAATATGTTCATCTTACCATCATCTACATTACTATTAAAAAATACTGCATCTCCAAAAGGCAAACCTCACCATCTACAAAATTTACCAAGTGGTAGATGGTGGTGTTGTTAGGTAATTTATTACCGGTTGCCTTTGGTAGTATCATAGAGCACTATAAGGAGAACATATTACCAACTAACAGATCTTCTCTCTTGAAAACTTATCTCTAAAAAACACTCTGAAAGAAAAGACTTTATGAGAACGAATGAAACAAACATACTATGGTTCTGTTCCTGATGAATTACATTCCGACGATTCAACATATGCAAAAGCCGTCTCTAAAGATTATTTGGAATTGACATCATCTTGGAGGTCGAAGATCCGCTGAACCTCCCGTAGTGTGAGACATCTTTCCCTAACACCATGGACAAACAATCAATTTACCATCACAGCAATTCACTCAACTGCTGATATATAACAAATCAGGTTCATAATTTCAGTGGGTTTCGAGAAAGAAGAACTACACATACTTAAGTTTGCAAAGAATTCTACATCCAGTGATTTTTAATCCCAAAGGTGTCAAAGGACTAAAAATCTGTATTTAAGATATATGGTTTTGTAGGGTCGGTATCTGAAAGGAGAAACAGTTTTCTTTTTCAAGATGTTGAACTAAACCATGGTCTTGACAAATTAAATTCAGCGATAAAACCTTAATTACATGTCCTAATTGGGTCTCCAATTGTAAAATAAACAAATAATTAAGTATAAGCACGATGCATATGATTTTGCATTTCACCAACATGACTATGTAGTAATTTATTATTTTCAGACTATTAGAAACCCATGGAACCACTTTACTGTGTATCAATAAGTTTAATAAAGAAGAATTTACCAGTTATGAAGCTTTTACCAGTGCCGAAAGCCCAAAACCCTGGACACAATAAAAGCAAAAGTTAGGAAAACACACAAATTCATTGAAATCATTCGAGTTACGGTGAAGGACGGGATTGAATTTAGCTCACGTTTAATGAATTTGATGGCGAAAGCACTATTGTGGGTATATTTTTCACCAAATGAACTAGGGTTACTCCGCGATGAAGGGAGATACTTGCTGCATATCTCAAGAGAGAGAAATGGTATGGTATCCGGAGTATGTTTTTCCTATTTATATGGCCCATCCAAACGCGACATCAGTGCGACAATTTTTGGGATACATCCGTCATTGGTTAATTAGATAGTATCCGGCTCGGGTATATTGGAAAGCTAGTGGTATGTTTCTTTAACTAGTCGTGGTATCAGACATAAATATACCTCCGGATGTGCCTTCCAAACATAATTTAACCGAAAAGTTTCATTATTTTCCCCTTGTTGTTTTGTAATTGAACTTCTTGTATCCAACCCCTTTTCCTCTTGATTATAAAATAGGGAAAATATCGTTTGGTCCTTTTTTAGGTGGTCCCATGTCTGTTTAGTCCTTTGGAAAAACGCCTTTACTGTTTGGTCCATAATAATTTAAAAATATAAAACAGACCAAATTACCCTTCCGTGTTAATTTTTACTTATTTTCTTGTAGCAGTTCATTCGTCAAAATGAACTCCTGTTAATTTCTACTTATTTTTTCGGAAAACATATAAACCAGAGTTCATTCCAGAAATGAACTCCATATAAAAACCTAAAAAAACCCTGAGTTCATTCCAGAAATGAACTCCTTATAAAAAACCAGAGTTCATTCCATAAATGAACTCCATATAAAAACCTAAAAAAACAGAGTTCATTCCAGAAATGAACTCCATATAAAAACCTAAAAAAACAAAGTTTATTTCTGGAATGAACTGCAGTGGCATCATCTTCATCATCTTCGTCATCTTTAACAACAGCAGCAAACATCATCGTCTTTAACAACAACAGAACTTCATCTTTAACACGAGCAACAAAATCAAGATCAAGATCTTCAACATCAAAATCAAAAAAATACATCCAAATAACATAAAAATCTTCATAGTCTTCATCGTATTCATCGTCTACATCATCTTCAACAAAAGCAACAGCAGCAGAGAAGAAAGAAACACAAAATCATCGCCTTCTTCATCATCTCCATCTTCTTCAACAGCATCAGCAACAAAAAATGACGAGGAAACACAAAAATCTCCGTCGTCTTCATCATCTTCAACATCAACAGTAGCTACATAGAAGAAAAAACCAAAAAATTATCATCCTTCTTCATCGTTTTCATGAGCATCAACAGAAAAAAGAAAAGAAAAAATGGAGCGAGAAACTAGATCTGAAAATAGAAGGAGAGAGAAAGTAAATCTGAAGTAAGATATTTTCTTTTGACTTTTTCTATATATATGGTCCCAAAAGGGTATTTCTGCCACTTCCTATTGACAATTACATCATCCATGACGTCACCCTAGGACCAAAACATAATTTCTAGTTACAAACTATAATATATTTTACCAAAAAGGACCAAACAGACAGTTGACTCAGTCAACTGGACTAGACTCATCCTAAGTAATTATTTCTAGGACTAATAGGTATTTCCTACTATAAAATATGTAGTCGATGTGGATGAATATGAGATATTATCTTCAGTGGGAATTTCAGAATTATGGATTAACTAAGAAAGGAATTGATTTGGGTGTAATATAATATTTGATTTGAAAATTTCACGGGAAACAGAATTGGGCTTTTCTTTTATGAGAAATGATGTTTTGATAGTGGGATGGCTCTGCTTGTTCAAATTAGGATCCACATTTTTAAGGGGTGAAGAAAACTTACTTACAACATCACTTTTGCCATATGAAAAACTAAGACTCGAATTATTGGCACTTTGTAGCATTGCTTGTATTAATGTCAACCCATCATCTTTATCTTCAGGTGTTAATCTTAGATCTGGTGACCTATTGGTAATTATATTTGAATATTCAACAACCTTTACAGAGAGGTTTTTGTTTTTGTTTTTGTTTTCGTCGGAGGTTATTTTTCCATAAGAAGGAATCTTGGTATTACTAGGTTGCAATAAATTAGTACCCTCATTATTTTGCATGTTGCCTGATCCTCACCGCCCGATGAAGTTTTCTATATATGATAGTTTTCTTTGATAGGGATGGAAATGGATCCGTTACAATTCCTTTTTACTTGACTCTTTTGTCTTTTCTTTAACTCTACCGTTATTTTCTGACATCCTTAATGGTAGGCTGGGAAAGAAGCTTCGCCTACGTGTAAACTGCAAGTGCACAGCGCCTGTTGGAGGCGTGGCAAGTACAGGTCGATCCACAGAGAAATGGAGTTGATGTGTAGTTGATATTAAGGATTCCAAACTGATTTCTAAGAAGATAACTCAAAGGTGGGTTTGTTTAATGTCTTTACGACAAGTTGGAGGTTATAACAATGAAATCAAAGTGAGCTACAAGTAGTGAGTATAAAGGGTACTAGGATTGTCAAATCCACCACTAAATCAGGTTATGTAATTCAACTAGTTTGGGTATTCTTGTTCCTGTGACAGATAAGGCAGATGTGTCAATTCTATCACTTATCTAAGGAGTTTCACCAAGAGGTAATTCAATTATCGCCTAAAGTACCAAATCAGAGTACTAATTGTCTAGTTAAGCACAACTAGTCAAAGAATGGACAATAATTTTTCACAGCAAGAGCTGAAGTATATTCAACACAGTGTTATCCTAACTACAATGGATACATGGCATTCATTGTGAGAGCAAAGCATTGAAATACTGAAA
Source organism: Papaver armeniacum (assembly GCA_023531295.1). Lineage (NCBI taxonomy): Eukaryota > Viridiplantae > Streptophyta > Magnoliopsida > Ranunculales > Papaveraceae > Papaver > Papaver armeniacum. Next base: position 88,392 of record JAJJWW010008103.1, on the reverse strand, counting down.
TTGAAACTACCTTAACAGATTAAGCATTCAAGAATAACACAAACCAAGTTTGAATAGCATAACAGAGAATTAGGGTTTCATTTAAATCCTAGCAAATGGAATTAGAACATACTAAACATAATGAAAACAGACTTCAAATTGAAATACAAATTAAACCCTAAAAACTGACTACCTTTCTCTCAGATGATGAACACTCAAATATATACCTATCAATCACTCAAAAGTGCAATTAATGACAAACCCAAACCTGTTCCCTCTGCGAATTCGCCTCTGGAAGCCATTAATGCTCTGATAGTTGAAACCCTAGCTCCATCTATCTCCAACTGAGCTTCTAGGGTAAGAGAGAAGCTGAGAAAGAGATGGGTCGAACTAGGGTGGCGGAGAAGGTGGCTGGGGCGGCTGTGCTGCTGCTGTGGTGTCAGGAGATGGAGATGGTGGTGGCTCTGCCATGATTTGGTCGGGAGAAGAAGGAGGTAAGGGTTTTCTCTGGGATTGTCGGGGGGAAGAGAAAGAGAAATGGGGAGGGAGTGTTTGGCTCGAAGGGTAAGGTGATAGGCGGTTTTGCTGTGGAGCGGGAACAACGAAGGGTCGATGCGCATGAATGAGCGAGCGTTGGATCTCGGTGAATCCGATGCGTGGGTTGATGCGGCCGTTGGACATGAATGGAGCAAATCTAACGGCTCAAATGGTACGGGCTTGGATCCGGGTCACAGGTCGGGTCTTGGACTGCTCAAGCCCATGTCTTGAGAATGGGTTGCTCCTTGTTGGGCTGCAACCCGATGCGCGCGCGGCTTTGGCTTTTGCTCCATAGACGCCGCCTCCAATTCTCTGCTCTTTTGGCTCCTCAATTTCTCCGAGCTTTATTTACTACCTAAAAACACAAAATTAATTAGTACAAATATTTATTCTTGAAAACAAAGAAAACACAGAATCTGGGATAATATATGATTTCTGAGCACAAAAGATGAGTTAAATGCCAATAAATAAATGTAGAAATATGCAATATTTGGCACTCATCAAATACCCCCAAACCTGAATTTTACTTGTCCTCAAGTGAAACAGAAATTAAGAAATCCTAACTATACCACTGTCGCTGGTCTCTCGAATGCATTTAGCGTATGCACTAAGCCTTTAAACCCCTAAGTGTCCCTAGTGGACGAGTTGTAGTCTCGTGAGGGTTTACCAGAGGTGTACCCACAAAACCTTCTCCAACTTCGTAGTGTAAAAGAGTCTCAAGCATCCAAGGAGCTATGAGGACATAGAGTTTCTGCATGCTAGTAACATGAAGTTAGAACTACCAAAGAACGCATTCTCATCCTTAAGTGCTGAGCGAGAAATAACCATACCATATGAAAGAATTCGGATTCGATTGTGATCATAAGCCTCGACTTCTGCCTCACCATTAAGGTTTTATGATAATTGCACTCAAAAAGACCGCTTTTTTAGTCTCTCATGTGTGCATGCAGGAATAAAGAGAGAAATCCCGCACACGTTGAAGGTGAGAAGGATAACCTTCCGAAATAATTTCTGGAGACTCCACAGAGTTGTGGACAAAAAGAATCTTTTTATGATGATCTCTAAGAAAGGAAATCAACCATTAGCAAGGATGGGAGTACTCACTTACCTTCTCACCCGATCGGCAATTAATATCACTCTCTCAGCATTCATAGAAACGTCTTCAATCTTTGGTCTTCGGTCTTCAACTGTTGATGACGAACTTCTGAACTTCACAAAAACTTGACAAATATTTTTTTTTACATGAAAATAACAATAAAAACAATGAAACTACTAACTCAATTTTTTTTTTTTTTTTAAGATTATGATGAAATAAAAATAACAATAAAACTCAATCTTCCACACTTGTGTTGTCTTGATTTCACGAACTTCATTAATTCTCATCTTATCTTCTTTTCCTTGAATTGTTGCATGTAAACCTTGGACTATTTCAACTTTTCTTCAAATATTCTGATGATGCTCCGCTTGCTGACGATGATGTGTTTCTATGAATCTGTTGATGTTGTTGAGAGGGAGAGAGTGATGCTAACTGCAAATCGAATTACAAGAAGGAGTTTTCATATTTAAACGTCACCCTCATGATTGATGAAATTAGCACTCAAGAGATCAAAAATAGTGCTGAAAGTGGTGCGAAGTTGGGTAACTCACCATTCCTACCCGGAATTGACATACGGTGACACACACTCTAACAGATTTTTTAGAAAGTCACAAAAATGAAGGTCGGTGCCTCGCTTGATGTAAAAATGGGTAGTCTCCACTATGGGTGATCACAATTCTACTACCGAATATCTATACAAAGACCTAATTCACCCTCCCATGGTTAAATCCAACTTTAACGCTCTAATCAACTAAGAAACCCGATTGTGTTCTCCAAAGACTTCCAAGTTCTGTTATTTCTGTCAGACTCTCTATGTAAACATAGCTAGAAGCATGCTAGTGACTCTAAGATCTCTAAAAGTTGGAGGTTTTTATGTACATATTGAAAATTTTGAATTTTTGATTTTTTGATTTTTTTTTTTTTTTTTTTTTTTTGATATAAAAGACTAAAAACTCTATATGCAAACGCACCCCCAAACCTAAATCAAACATTGTCCTCAATGTGTCAACAGATGATAAGAATCTAAAAAGTCACATACCAAGAGAACTACGTTGAATAGAGAAAAGGGAAGAGATTACCGGATGTACATTGATGTTGCCAAACCAAAGGAGGATGAATGCTTTGAAAGCAAACAACCAAAGCGCAAGACAAAAAGGTTGGTTAGCACAAATAAGAACTATGCAAAAAGAAAAAGAAAAGGGAAAGAGAATGGATTTTTATTCCATATGTATGTACACAAGTGAACTAGTTCAGTCCATATAGATGGGGTCTTCCAAGTCGACGGTCTCAACTTCTGGTGGAAGATGCTCCAGAAATGGTTTCAATCTTTGACCATTGACTTTGAAGATGTTCTTGGTTGCTGGGTTTTCAATTTCAACAGCTCCATGGGGGAAAACGGTACGTACCAAGAATGGTCCCGACCATCGAGAACGTAGCTTTCCTGGAAACAAATGCAAGTGAGTGTTGTACAATAAAACTTTCTGACCTGGTGTGAAGGACTTGCGCAGAATATGCTTGTCGTGAAACACTTTTATTCTTTGTTTGTACGTTTTGGCACTATCATATGCATCATTTCTCAATTCTTCTAACTCATTGAGTTGAAGTTTTCTTTGGTTACCAGCTTTATCAAGATCAAAATTCAACTTCTTCACAGCCCAATATGCACGGTGTTCCAACTCTACGGGAGATGACATGCTTTACCGTACACAAGTCTGTAAGGAGACATCCCAATGGGAGTCTTGTATGCAGTTCTATAGGCCCACAAAGCATCATTTAAGCGCAAAGACCAATCTTTCCTAGAAGGATTGACAAGTCTTCTCAAGGATATGCTTAATTTCCCTATTAGAAACTTCTACTTGGGCACTTTGGTTTGAGGATGGTAAGGTGTTGCTACCTTATGAGTGATTCCATACTTGCGCACTAGTGATTCAAAGGGTCTATTGCAAAAATGACTACCTCCATCACTGATTATTGCTCTAGGTGTTCCAAAACGGGAGAAAATGTTTTCCTTGAGAAAATAAAGAACAACCTTATGATCATTGGTTTTGGATGCAATGGCCTCTACCCACTTAGAGACATAATCAACAGCAACAAGAATGTACAACTTACCTTCAGAGTTAGGAAATTGACCCATGAAATCAATACCCCACACATCAAACAAATACTCAACAATCAAAATGGGTTGTAAGGGCATCATGTTTCTCTTAGAGATACTTCCTAATTTCGCATCGGTCACAAGCAACACAAAAAGCATGGCTATCCTTAAACAAGTGTTGGCCAATAGAAACCGCTCTGCAAGATCTTTGCAGCAGCTTTCTTGGCACCAAGTGGCCTCCACATGCATGGTCATGACGAGAAAGAGATGACGTCCCTTTGTTCGTAATTGGGGACACATCTCCTAATGATTTGGTCTTGGCAGTACTTAAACAGATATGGGTCATCCCAAAGGAAATGTTTAACTTCAGCCAAGAATTTAGAACGGTCTTGTTTAGACCAATGCAAGGGCATTCTACCTATAGCAAGGTAGTTCACAGTATCAACAAACCAAGGCATTTCGTACACAATCATCAATTGCTCATCGTGGAATGATTCCCTAATTAGCACAGATTCATCAATGAGATTCAATATTCAACCTAGACAAGTGATCAAGCAACAACATTTTCTCGACCCTTTCTTATCTCGAATTTCGAGGTTAAACTCTTGTAACAAGAGTATCCATCGAATTAGACGAGCCTTAGCATCTTTTTTTTAGACAAAAGATATCTCAATGCAAAGATGGTCGAATATATGATGACCTTAGATCCTATCAAATAAGATCTAAACTTATCTAATGCAAACACAACAACTAACAACTCTTTCTCGGTAGTTGAATAATTCAATTGAGCATCATTAAGTGTTTTACTAGCATAGTAGATCACATAAGGAAGTTTGTCTACTCGCGCCCAAAACAAATTCTCCTACAAAGATAGTCGACGCATCACACATAATCTCAAATGGTAATGTCCAATCGGTGGTCCGACTATAGGGCAGATGTAAGGAGAGCCTTCAGTTGCTCCCATGATCATCAAAGACAAATGCAACATCTTTCGCAAGAAGATTACACAAAGTTCTTGAAATTTTACTAAAGTCTTTGATGAATCGGCGGTAAAATCCCGCGTGGCCTAAGAATTATCTTATGTCCCTCACAGAACTGATGCGTGTCATAGGTGCAATCAAATTAATATCTTATTTCCACTCAATTAAAAATAATATAATGGAAGTCAAGTTCGTTCCCACGAGGAGCAAGAGATTCTAGTTGTAAAAATTGTCACAAAAGGGGGGATGTATAAAGCAAAAGAAAATAAACAAAGCAATTAAAAGATAAAGTTGAAATCAATAAGAGAGACAAGATCAAGGAATCCTTCTTTGTTGCAAAACAATGATTAAAGTTATATTCTTTTCTACTTGTTATTAGTCACAGATTATCACCAACCGTAAGATAGCAGGTTCGCTTAGCTAGCCCCAAAATCCCTTATTTCACCGAGTAACAAGTCCGCTTAGTTATCGTATTCTATTCAAAAGAACCACCTTGAGGTTCGCTTACAAGATGTAATTCCCCGAATGCATTAAGATCTATGAATTTAGGTTTAGTACTAGTAGTTAAACTCGGTTCGCTTGGTCCACTTTCTAGCGTTGTTTTTACACACAATCGCTCCACGGAATCCCTCCGCAAGGTCTCGTGTTTTCTACTTGTGTAAAGTGTCGAGAACGATTACTTATTCCCTAACTTATACTAGATTTAGATTAAACTAACAAATCAATTTAGCGTGCACTCTAAACAATCTATCAATCAATCATGAATGAATAAACATTCCTATTAGTAAAAACAAACGATAATCATGTGAAAAATCTCAAGATAGAATTGAAACAAAACTCAAATCATATATTAAGAACTAGGAATTCATCCTCAATCAATAATAAAATTAGCTACTCATGTTTTTGAAATTCACACAAATAATAATTAAAAGGAGAATTTTCAAGTTCACACAAATAATTAAAAAGAAGAATTTTCAAAAGCAAGCAAAAACACAAGTGTTGTGTGTGTAGAGAGGTGTCTAAAAGTTGTAGAAAACTTCTCTATTTATAGGCTTCAATTTTCTCCAAATCTTCCAAGGAATAGAATCCTTTTCCTTTAGCAATTCAATTTCCAAATCCAAGCCTTTCTCAACTCTTCCATCTTCTCTTTCCAAATTTGAGCCCAATTCTCCATCCAATTCCTAGTCCAAGTCTTCACACCCAGGAGAGAAGTCCACGAAATTCTGGAATTTTTTGCTCGCCTAAAATCGGGTATTATGGCTTAATCCTACGGGAAAAGTCGTCGCCGTCAATGATATATTCGACGGAATATTCCGCCAGTCCACCATTAGGACTAACGGTCAAACGGGTCAACCGTCAGTCAAGAAGGTCAAGTCAGAAAGAAGATCAGCTGAGTCAGTCACTGAGTCAGCTTCTAACTCAGCTGAGTTGGATCGTTTAGATCGGTCATCGCCGAGTTGACTCGCCAGAACCAGAGTCCGACCGAGTTCTGTTTGTTTATAGGATTTTCTCAGGCCAAATTCAGGCCGATCTATGTCTTCACATGTTAAGAACCTAGCATTCATCTATTGCAGCATTTCCTGTGACAGACATTCACCCATTCAAGTCACAACCCATTCAAATTAGCAAAGCATGAAGATTTTCACTACTGCATAAAACAAGTACCATCCATCAAACACCAATCTCTTCTCTTCAGCAAACCCATTTCATTCCTGCTAAATTCTTTGAACTCAAACGACTCAACAACACCACTGCTTTCAATTCCATAACAATTAACCACCAGAGCCCTTGATTCCATCTCTAGTCACCGATTCCAACTTTATCTTCACTGTAACTCAAATCCCATTGCTTCAATTGCAATTCAAACTCATATACCATCTGTATCTCCTTCTCTAATTAACCGCACACACCACTGGTCATAACTCGAATTTGAACAGAACCCATCTCTTATTTCCACCTTCTTGAACATTGCCACCACCTATTCAATCCTTCAATTCATCTTCCCTGCTTCCAATTCCAGAAACCCATCTTATTGTTCTTGTCAGCAACGATGAGATTCAATTCCATCTCTTCTATCCACTGAGTTCGACGGCAACAGCTCCATAACCCATCTAACAACAGCGCCTTTCTTCTCTTCATCTCTGAGGTTTCTTCTATAGCATATCCTTCTTCTCAGCTTATTTCTTCATCTCCATTTCCCTGAATCGATTGCAACAGCAGCATCGATTTACTTCTCTGGATCTCAATCACCTCACAGCAACATCACCTCCAGATCGAACCCATCTCAAGCATCAGCAGAATCGATTGAACAGCAGCAACAACATCATCTTTTAGACCAACAAACCCTAATCGATTCAAACAACAACAGCTTCATTCATTGCATATTCGAACCCATAACAGACCCATTAATTTCTTGAGATCTCGATTCATCTCAATCAGTCATCATCTTGTAAATCAACAACAACCCTAGCTTGAATCATCTTTGAATTTCTTCAAACCATCACCGAACTTGAATCATCATACTTTCTTCTCTCGGTTTCAACAGCAGCAGCCGCTGCTTTCCTTCCCAATTTCAGATGTGTAAAATGATTGAGAGAAACACCTCTCGAGTTTAGGATTAAGTATAGCTGATGGGTGCCCTGAACGCGTAGGACGGGTGCATTTAGTATTTTTTTCATGGGTTGCCCCTTAACATGTCGCTGGCTGTCTTTTAGTACTTCTCCAAAGAAAGTTGTCCCTTAACCTTGGGTCAGCTCCAGATAGTGATCGCCCATGAAATGATAATTTTGCCCTTTTGCTCAAATTGGGTGATTTCTTCTTCTTTTCGTTCGTGCGACTCCTTAGTAGCTATAAAACTCAAAATAAGCGTAAAATACATAATTTACAAGAAAAATAGCAAAGAAAGCATAAACAATAGATAGTAAATAGGATGTATTCTACACCCTATCAAATTCCCCCACACTTAGACTTTGCTAGTCCTCGAGCAAATCAAACTAAAAACTCACAACTTCAAAGCGTTCAAGCATCCCAAGCATCCAAAGAGTTATGAGGACATAGAGTTTCTGCATGCTAGTAATAAGAAGTTAGAAATACTAAAGAACATATTCTCATTCTTAAATGTTGAGTGAGAAATAACCACACCATAATGAGAGAACGCGTGTTTGAGAAACGATCAATAAGCATTTCGCCTCGACTTCTGCCTCACCAAAAAGGATTTTATGATAATTGCACTCAAAAAGACGGCTTTTTTATGGTTCTCACATGTGTGCAGGTAGGAATGAAGAGAGAAATCCTACACACGTTGAATGGTGGGAAGGACAACTTCCGAAATATTTTGAAAACCCACATCTTTTAACATTTTGAAAAACCATTTTTTTGACGATCTCTAAGAAAGGAAATCAACCATTATTATCGAGGATGAGATTACTTACTCACCTTCACATCCGATTGCCAATTATGATAACACCACTCTCACGGAATCCAATAGAAACGTCTTCCGCTCCTCGTCTTTATACTCTTCTTGGTCTTCGTCTTCGGTTTCAACTTGATGATAAATTCTCGAACTTCGTAATTCCTTGACAATTTGTAAACTTTTTACCTTAAATCCTTGTCGCTTGAAACTTCCTTATATATTTTCCTTCCCCACGGCTTATTAACAAAACAAATATTTCTCTTTTTTTTTTTTTTTTTTTTTTTTTTTTTTTGAAACAAGAAAAATATAACAAAGTGAAAATAAACAAACCGTGGCCGTGGGAGAAGTATTTTATCGCTTGATTCTTCACAACTTGTATCGTCTCGAAATCATAAACTTCAACAATTCTCACCTTTTGATTTTCTTCGCTCTTGTGAATAAGTCTTTATACTTGAATATAAAATTACCTCATTGTATTGTATGTCCTCAACATATATGTAAAAATCTGCCCTTTGTATATTGCTTTACTTGAATATGAAATTTGCTCTTTTTCTCGTTCCGTTGCTTATAAACCATGAACTTTTTCCAACTTTCCTTGTAGATTTTGATGTCGCTCCTTGTTGATGATGATGGTGTTTCTATGGATCCGTTGTTGTCGCGAGAGAGAATGGTGTTAACTGCAAATCGAACTACAAGAAGGAGGCTTTCATCTATAGGCGTCACCCTCATGATTGACAAAATTAACACTCAAGAGATCAAAGAGTAGTGCTTCTATTGGTGGGAGGTTGGGTAGCTCACCATTCTACCCTAATTTGCGTACGGTGACACACACTCAAAAGAAAGCTCTTTAGGAGATGGAAAAATTTCTGGTCGGTGCCTCACATGATATGAATACGGGTAGTCTCCACTAATGATTGATCAAAGAACTCTAATAATGCATTTCTCCCCTGCACCAAATTCGCATCACCGGCATGATTAAATCCATTATTTAACACTCTAACAAGCAAGAAATCCGAATGTAGTTCCCTAACACTTCCAAGTTCAATTATGTAGGTCAAAATCTCTATGTAAACATACCTAGAAGTATGCTAGGGACTCTAAAATCTCTAAAAGTTGAAGTTTTATGTAAAACTTTTTTTTTTTTTTTTTTTTTTTAATTTTTTTGTAAATTTTTTTTTAAATACATGCTTAACCACTCCCCCACACTTAAACCTTACATTGTCCTCAATGTAATTGAATCCTCCTAGTAAAGTCAAGGTGGGAAATTTTAACATGATAAGAAACAAGAAAAACAAATAACAAAAAGCAAAAGGATAAGAAATACAAACCTATGGGTTGCCTCCCATTAAGAGCTTGTTTTAAAGTCGACGGACCGACTTAGCTCTTGCTGCACATTACTCCTCCAGAGGGAGTGCATCTCCAAATCCAATTACGTCCACATGCTCCGTTGGAAAGTTTTTCATAATATGGCTTTAACCTATGGCCGTTGACTTTCAAATGTTGTCCTGTTTTGTCACTAACAATTTCAACTGCACCATGATCATAAACATTAGTAACAACAAATGGTCCCACCCAACGGGACTTAAGCTTACCCGGAAATAAGCTAAACGAGTATTAAATAAAGAACTTTTTGCCCCACAACAAAACTTTTCCGAGAAATCATCTTGTCATGAAAAAGCTTAGTCTTTTCCTTGTAAATCCGGGCACTCTCGTAAGCATCATTACGTATCTCCTCTAGCTCATTTAGTTGTAACTTCCTTTGTTTCCCCGCTTCATCATACTCCATGTTGAATTTCTTTATCGCCCAATAAGCCTTATGTTCAAGTTCAACCGAAGATGACAAGCCTTGCCATAAACCAACCGATATGGAGACATACCAATCGGTGTCTTATACGCCGTTCTATACACCCAAAGTGCATCGTTGAGCTTAAAGCTCCAATCTTTCCTTGTGGTATTCACCGTTTTCTCAAGAATGGACTTGATCTCACGATTTGAAATTTCCGCTTGTCCACTAGTTTGTGGATGGTAAGGCGTACCAATTTTGTGTGTTATGTTGTACTTCTTGAGGAGAGCGTGGAAAGCCTTCTTGAAATGTGAGCCTCCATCGCTTATCACCACTCTTGGTGTACCATGCCTATTGAATATGTTTTCCCTTACAAAATCACAAACAACTTGAGAGTCATTAGTCTTGGTGGCTCTAGCTTCCACCCATTTCAAACATAATCTACAAATGAGTATATAAAAAGTTTCCATTCGAATTGACAAAAGGGCCCATAAAATCAATACCCCACACATCAAAAATCTCAACGGCGAGAATTGGTGTGAGTGGCATTTGATTTCGAGCACCTAGATTGCCCGTTCGTTGAAATCTATCACACGACTTACAAAAAACATATGAATCTTCAAACAAGGTGGGCCAATAAAATCCACTCTCGAGAACTTTGAGAGCGGTGCGTTTAGAACCAAAGTGGCCACCACAAGCAAAAGTGTGGCAAAAGGAGATGATGGATTGAAATTCGGAGTTAGGTACGCACCTTCGCATTATTTGATCAACGCCATATTTCCATAAGTATGGTTCATCCCACACATATTGCTTAGCTACCTTCTTAAGTTTCATATTTTGGAAATTAGACATTGTACTAGGTACTTTCCTTGTCGCCAAGTAATTCACTATATCCGCATACCAAGGTGTTGATTCTTCCATGGAGAAAAGTTGTTCGTCCGGAAAGCGGTCATGTAATGGAAGTTCCTCTTGAGACATAACAAGTCTACTAAGATGATCCGCAACGGTATTCTCCACACCCCCTCTTTTCACGAATTTCTATGTCGAACTCTTGTAACAATAAGATCCACCGGATTAATCTTGGCTTAGCTTCTTTCTTCTTTATTAAGTGTCTTAGTGCGGCATGATCGGAATACACAATAACCTTTGTACCCACCAAGTATGATCGAAATTTTTCCAATGCAAAAACTATAGCCAACAACTCCTTTTCCGTGGTAGAATAATTGATTTGTGCATCATTAAGGGTCCTAGATGCATAATAGATAACATGGGACAACTTGTCCACTCTTTGACCCAAAACGGCTCCAACCGCATAATCACTAGCATCACACATCAATTCAAATGGAAGATTCCAATCCGTGATTTGATAATTGGCGCACTTGTCAACATTTCTTTCAATTTGTCAAAAGCATCCTTGCATTCCTTGTTGAAGTCGAAAGGTACCTCCTTTTGTAATAACTTGCACATCGGCATGGAGATTTTGGAGAAATCCTTGATAAACCGCCTATAGAAACCTGCATGGCCAAGAAAAGAACGTATCTCCCTCACCGAAGTGGGATATTGTAAGTTTCTTATTAAATCTATCTTTGACTTGTCCACTTCGAGCCCTCGAGAGGACACAATGTGACCAAGCACTATGCCGTGGTTTACCATAAAGTGACATTTCTCCCAATTAAGGACAAGGTTTGTGTCTATGCATCGTTTAAGAACTAGTTCAAGGTCATTTAAACAACCATCAAAAGAATTGCCATAAACACTAAAGTCATCCATAAATACCTCGATGATGCGCTCCACATAATCCTAGAATATACTTACCATGCATCTTTGAAAAGTAGCCGGCGCATTGCAAAGGCCAAACGGCATCCGTCTATATGCAAACGTTCCAAACGAACAAGTGAAAGTGGTCTTCTCTTGGTCCTCCGGTGCAATAACAATTTGGTTGTATCCCGAATAACCATCCAAGAAACAATAATAAGAATGCCCCACTAACCGCTCCAACATTTGATCAATGAAAGGTAAAGGAAAATGATCCTTCCGGGTTGCGGAATTAAGCTTTCTATAGTCAATGCACACTCTCCAACCGGTTTGAACTCTTGTAGGAACAAGTTCATCGTCTTGATTTCGAACAACCGTGACTCCGGACTTCTTTGGTACCTCTTGTACCGGACTAACCCACTTGCTATCGGAAATTGGGTAGATTACCCCCACCCACACTTAGTAATTTGAGTATCTCTTTCTTCACAACCTCCATCATGGGAGGATTAAGCCGACGTTGAGCATCACGTACCGGCTTCACGTTCTCTTCCATTAGAATCCTATGCATGCACATGGATGGACTAATGCCTTTGATGTCCGCAATTGTCCACCCAATAGCCGTTTTGTGCTCTCTCAAGACTCTAAGCAAACGGTCTTCTTGTACCGGTGTGAGGTTCTTTGCAATAATCACCGGAAGCTCATCTCTATCTCCCAAGAAAGCATACTTCAAATGGTCCGGAAGTGGCTTCAATTCTAGTTTGGGCGCCTTCAAAATAGATGGTACAAGTATTTCATCATTCACGGGTAAAGAAATATATGAAATATTACCCTTTTTAGCTTCTTGCAATGTCGCCAAGGCCCCACACATCTCCACCAATTCCTTGGAGATTTCAACATCCAAGTTAGACAAGCCGTGGATGTCCAATTCAATGCTCTTTTGCAACACCACATTAAGTTCATCCTCTTGATTCAATTCCACCATTTGTTGCGCTAATGAATCAACCACATCAATGGAGTAAACGGAATGCACATCACTTGGGTAGCGCATGGCTTCAAATATGTTAAAGTGTATTATCTCCTTGTCGAATTCCATAGTGAGTGTACCCTTATCAACATCAATCTTCGTCTTTGCGGTCTCAATAAATGGCCTCCCAAGAAGTAAAGAAGTAGATGATCGGTTCTCATTGTTATCCATATCCACCACAAAGAAGTCCACCGGAAAAATAAGCTCATTTACTTGCACTAGCACGTCTTCTACAAGCCCCTTTGGATATATGTTAGACTTGTTCGCTAATTGGATAATAACTCTCGTCTCTTTCAAAGGTCCAAGATTCAAGGAGTCATATATTTCTACCGACATCACACTAATGGAAGCTCCCAAATCAAGTAAAGCATGTTCAAACCTTTTCTTACCAATAGTAATTGGTACCGTGAAACCACCGGGATCCGTGCACTTTGTAGGCATCTTCTTCAATAGCATAGCCGACGCACTCTCGCCAACTTTAGTAATTTCATTATCAAGCAACCTATCCTTCTTGATGCATAATTCCTTCATGAACTTGGCATACCTTGGAATTGTCTTGATGGCCTCAATGAATGGGATGTTGATTTCAATCTTCTTGAAAATATCCATGAGTGCCTTGTATTGAGCTTCTTTCTTGGATTTAGCAAAACGACTAGGAAAAGGAGGTGGAGTAGTGAAAGTAGGAACCGGTTCCTTGGATTGGTCGATTGATGTTGAATTCTCCTTTGGTGCGGCTTCCTCATTGTCTTTGACTACCTCTTCAATAGCCTCTTCATGATGACTTGGACCCTCCACTTGTCTTCCACTTCGTAAGGTAACCGCATTAACATTCTCTCTTGGATTCACAAATGGTTGTGAAGGAAGTTTTGTGGATGTTTGAGATTTCAATAAGTTCACATCGGTCGCCAATTGCCCCATTTGAGTTTGTAAATCCTTGATTGCCGAATCGGTCTTTTGTTGGCTTTGTTGTAACATAGAAGTAACACCTTGCATGCCTTGCATTAACGCATTGAGCTTGTCATCATTCGAAGTATCACGCTCCTTGACTTGTTGTGGTTGAAATTGAGATTGAGGTTGGAAGCATGATTGTTGAAAACCACCTTGTTGCGCATATGGATTAGGAGCCGCCGCTTGCTTGTTTGCATAACTAAAGTTAGGATGATCCTTCCAACCGGGATTATAGGTATTGGAGTATGGATCGTACCTTGGCCTTTGATTTGGATATAAAGCATTTACTTGTTCGGTCTCACCATCCTAATAATTACCGCGCCATCTTTTGAATCATTATCTCCATGTTACCCATTCTTTGATCAAGATGTGACGATGAATCACTAACTTCATGCACTCGCCTAACCATTGGCTCATCTCTTGTGTAGAATTATTACGAGTTTGCCGCCATACTTTCAATCAACTCGGTAGCTTGGGTCACCGTCTTGTTCACTAGTGCACCACCACTCGCGGCGTCAAGAAGAGACCTATCACTTGGGTTGAGAGCTTCGTAGAAGTATTGGAGTATCATAACGTCACTAAATTGATGGTGTGGACAGCTTGCCACCAACCTCTTGTATCGCTCCCAAAGATTCATACAACGACTCTCCCACATGTTGTTTCAATCCACAAATCTCCTTGCGAATTTGAGTAGCTTTGGATGCGGGAAAATATCTCTCGAGGAAAAGTTTCTTCATCCCATTCCATGTTGTGATACTTTCGGAAGGCAAATAATATAACCATTCCTTAGCATTGCCCGCCAAAGAAAACGGAAAGCTTTCAACATTGCTCCATCCGCATTAGTCTCCGGTGGAAGCATAGCCATAACTATGGTATAGAAGTCCATAAGATGTTTCTTTGGGTCCTCATTCACCATGCCATGGAACTTTGGTAACTCTCTAATCAACCCCGGCTTGATCTCGAAGGTTGAGTTAGTTTGGATACACCATTGTTGTGTGTCAAGCCCAGAGAAGCTAAGTCCTTGAGTGTACGATCAGCCATTGTTTCTTCCTCTTTGTCCGAATCACTTGATGAAGAAGGAGGAAGTGGAGTGTTAACCGCTCGAATAAAATCCTTTAGTTGAGTCCTGGATCGAAGACGTATTGGACTCGGTCTGCCCTTCTTAAGCATTCACCAAAGGTATACACCAAACAAGATTCTCAAAAACTAAGTTAGATACGGTATAGAATCTAACAAAGCAAGAATATAGCAAAAACAAAAATAAAAACAACTAAAATCGTCCATTGCTCCCTAAGCAGCGGCGCCAAAATTTGATGCGTGTCGTAGGTGCAATCAAATTAATATCTTATTTCCACTCAATTAAAAATAATATAATGGAAGTCAAGTTCGTTCCCACGAGGAGCAAGAGATTATAGTTGTAAAAATTGTCACAAAAGGGGGATGTATAAAGCAAAAGAAAATAAACAAAGCAATTAAAAGATAAAGTTGAAATCAATAAGAGAGACAAGATCAAGGAATCCTTCTTTGTTGCAAAACAATGATTAAAGTTATATTCTTTTCTACTTGTTATTAGTCACAGATTATCACCAACCGTAAGATAAACGGGTTCGCTTAGCTAGCCCCAAAATCCCTTATTTCACCGAGTAACAAGTCCGCTTAGTTATCGATTCTATTCAAAAGAACCACCTTGAGGTTCGCTTACAAGATGTAATTCCCCGAATGCATTAAGATCTATGAATTTAGGTTTAGTACTAGTAGTTAAACTCAGTTCGCTTGGTCCACTTTCTAGCATTGTTTTTACACACAATTTCTCCACGGAATCCCTCCGCAAGGTCTCGTGTTTTCTACTTGTGTAAAGTGTCGAGAACGATTACTTATTCCCTAACTTATACTAGATTTAGATTAAACTAACAAATCAATTTAGCGTGCACTCTAAACAATCTATCAATCAATCATGAATGAATAAACATTCCTATTAGTAAAAACAAACGATAATCATGTGAAAAATCTCAAGATAGAATTGAAACAAAACTCAAATCATATATTAAGAACTAGGAATTCATCCTCAATCAATAATAAAATTAGATACTCATGTTTTTGAAATTCACACAAATAATAATTAAAAGGAGAATTTTCAAGTTCACACAAATAATTAAAAAGAAGAATTTTCAAAAGCAAGCAAAAACACAAGTGTTGTGTGTGTAGAGAGGTGTCTAAAAGATGTAGAAAACTTCTCTATTTATAGGCTTCAATATTCTCCAAATCTTCCAAGGAATAGAATCCTTTTCCTTTAGCAATTCAATTTCCAAATCCAAGCCTTTCTCAACTCTTCCATCTTCTCTTTCCAAATTTGAGCCCAATTCTCCATCCAATTCCTAGTCCAAGTCTTCACACCCGTGAGAGAAGTCCACAGAAAATTCTGAAATTTTTGGCTCGCCGGAAAACTGGTATTATGGCCGGAATCCGGCCGGAAAAGTCGTCGTCGTCAATGATATATTCGACGGAATATTCCGTCAGTCCACCGTTAGGACTAACGGTCAAACGGGTCAACCGTCAGTCAAGAAGGTCAAGTCAGAAAGAAGATCAGCTGAGTCAGTCACTGAGTCAGCTTCTAACTCAGCTGAGTTGGATCGCTTGGATCGGTCATCGCCGAGTTGACTCGCCATAACCGTAGTCCCACGAGTTCATTTGTTTATAGGATTTTCTCGGGCCAAATCAGTAGATCTATGTCTTCACCGTTAAGAACCTAGCATTCATCTATTGCAAAGATTTCCCGTGATGTACATTCACCCATTCAAGTCACAACCCATTCAAATTAGCAAAGAAGCAACATCATTTTCACAAAATGCAGTAAACAATGACCATCCATCAAACACCAATCTCTTCTCTTGAAAGAAACCCATTTCATTCCTGCTAAATTCTTTGAACTCAAACGACTCAACAACACCACTGCTTTCAATTCCATAACAATTAACCACCAGAGCCCTTGATTCCATCTCTAGTCACCGATTCCAACTCTATCTTCACTGTAACTCAAATCCCATTGCTTCGATTGCAATTCAAACTCATATACCATATGTATCTCCTTCTCTAATTAACCGCACACACCACTGGTCATAACTCGAATTTGAACAGAACCCATCTCTTATTTCCACCTTCTTGAACATTGCCACCACCTATTCAGCCCTTCAATTCATCTTCCCTGCTTTCAATTCCAGAAACCCATCTTATTGTTCTTGTCAGCAACGATGAGATTCAATTCCATCTCTTCTATCCACTGAGTTCGACGGCAACAGCTCCATAACCCATCTAACAACAAATACTTTCTTCTCTTCATCTCTCGAGGTTTCTTCTATAGCATATCCTTCTTCTCACTTATTTCTTCATCTCCATTTCCCTCGAATCGATTGGTGCTGAGATCGATTTACTTCTCTGGATCTCAATCACCTCACAAAGAACATCACCTCCGATCGAACCCATCTCAAGCATCAGCAGAATCGATTGAACAGCAGCAACAACATCATCTTTTAGACCAACAAACCCTAATCGATTCAAACAACAACAGCTTCATTCATTGCATATTCGAACCCATAACAGACCCATTAATTTCTTGAGATCTCGATTCATCTCAATCATCATCATCTTGTAAATCAACAAAGAACCCTAGCTTGAATTCATCTTTGAATTTCTTCAAACCATCACCGAACTTGAATCATCATACTTTCTTCTCTCGGTTTCAACAGAAGCGCGGCCCATTTACTTTCCTTCCCAATTTCGGATGTGTAAAATGATTGAGAGAAACACCTCTCGAGTTTAGGATTAGGTATAGCTGATGGGTGCCCTGAACGCGTAGGACGGGTGCATTTAGTAATTTTTTCATGGGTTGCCCCTTAACATGTCGCTGGCTGTCTTTTAGTACTTTTCCAAAGAAAGTTGTCCCTTAACCTTGGGTCAGCTCCAGATAGTGATCGCCCATGAAATGACAATTTTGCCATTTTGCTCAAATTGGGTGATTTCTTCTTCTTTTCGTTCGTGCGACTCCTTAGTAGCTATAAAACTCAAAATAAGTGTAAAATACATAATTTACAAGAAAAATAGCAAAGAAAGCATAAACAATAGATAGTAAATAGGATGTATTCTACACCCTATCAAGAACGAGGTTGAGGCAAGTGTTGAATGAGATCAACCTTGGCTTTGTCTACTTCTATGCCTTTTTCCGAGATGATATGCCCTAGAACAATGCCTGAGTTAACCATGAAATGACATTTTTCCCAATTCAAAACCAAATTATTTTCCTTACACCTAATCAGCACACAAGTGAGGTGATGCAAACACTCATCAAAAGAAGACCCAAACACAGAAAATCATCCATTAAAATTTCAAGAAACTTATCTACCATGTCAGAAAAGATGCTCATCATGCAACGTTGAAAAGTAGCGGGTGCATTACACAACCCAAAAGGCATACGATGATAAGCAAATGTTCCATAAGGACAGGTAAATGTGGTCTTTTGTTGGTCTTCGGGTGCTATGTGAATTTGGTTGTAGCCTGAATAGCCATCTAAGAAGCAATAGTGACTATGCTTCGTCAACCTTTCTAGCATTTGGTGAATGAAGAAAAGGGGGAAATGGTCTTTCTTTGTTACTGTGTTCAATTTTCTATAATCAATACAGACTCTCCACCCTGTGGTAACACGGGTGGGGACAAGCTCATTCATCTCATTTTGAACTACAGTAATGCCAGACTTTTTGGGTACCACCTGAATGGGACTGACCCACTGGCTATCTGGAACCGGGTAAATGATACCCGCATCAAGCAATTTCAGAATCTCACCTTTGACAACATCTCTCATGTTGGGGTTAAGTCTCCTTTGCATTTCCCTAGATGGTTTAGTGTTCTCTTCAAGGTTTATGTGATGCATGCAAATTGTGGGACTTATACCCTTAAGATCGGAGATGGTCCAACCTAAGGCTCCTTTATGTTCTTTGAGTACTTCTAAAAGTTGACTTTCCTGTTCCGTGTCTAAACATGATGCAATAATCACAGGTAAAGTATCATAAGGACCTAAGAAAGCATACTTCAAAGTATCAGGTAATGGTTTCAAATCAAGCTTAGGTGGTGTATCAAGAGGTGGGGCATATTTGGAATCAGAGAGTGGAAGTGGTTCCACTGCATTCTGCCATTTTGCAATATCCAGGGGTGGAATTGATTCAAGCAAGGAGTGAACTTCACTAATGTACTCAGACTCGAAGAGATCTAAGTCAAAGTTATCTAAACATGCTTGCAAAGGGTCCACTGACAAAATATCGGGCAATGAGTCTTGGATCAGACTCTCAATCATGTTAATCTCGTGCAATTCATTATCTTCACAATCTATGGGTTGTTGATTCACACGAAAGACATTCGGTTCTACAACATGTTGCCAAAAGACAAATTCAATCCCGCTACGACAATTTATGATAGCGTTTGACGTTGCCAAGAAGGGACGTCCTAAGATAACGGGAATATGATTTTCAGGGTTTTGCACAGGTTGAGTATCTAACACAATGAAGTCCACGGGAAATAAAATTTATCAAACTTGATTAACACATCTTCAACGATTCCCCGAGGGATTTTCACGAGATCTGTCCGCTAATTTTAGCGTAACAGGGGGTGGGTTGTAATTCCCAAGACCTAACTGCACATACATAGAATATGGCGGTAGATTCACACTAGATCCTAAGTCCAATAAAGCTTTTCGATTGTATGATCACCTATAGTACAAGAGATAGTTGGGCTACCCGGGTCTTTAAACTTAGGTGGGGTTTTGTTTTGAATAATTGAACTTACTTGCTCAAAGGAGAAAGGCACGCTTATGCACATGAAGCTTTCGCTTTTGTGTGCAAAGGTCCTTCAAAACTTAGCATAGGTGGGTATTTGCCTGATTGCTTCGAGAAATGGAATGTTTATGTTAACTCTTTTGAACATTTCCAAAATCTCGTTGTACTAGATACCCCCTTTTTGCTGCACCAACCTCTGTGGGAATGGAGCAACAGGTGCATGACTTGGCAAAGAAACATCTATATTAGTAGGACTCTTGGGTTTATCGACATGCTCAGATTTTTTTTCTACAGTAGATGTTTTCTGCGGTGTTGTGTGTACTGGTGAGTCTGATTTAGACTCGCTTGACGGTGGTACACCTACATTGTTCTCAACAACTCTACCACTACGAAGAGTGGTGACAGCATTCGCATGACTATGTGAAGTTTCATTGCAGGTTGAGGATCCTTCTTGAAACACATTCTTTGGATTTTGTTGGGGTTGACTAGGAAGTTTGCCTTTCTCTCTCTCATTCAATGCATCACAGATTTGACCCATTTTAAGTTCTAGACTTGTGAAACGTTGGTTGGTAGTTTTCTGAAGTTCTGAAAGATTTTGGGTTAACATACCGAAACGCCTTCAAAGCTAGGCTTTTTCTCTGCAGGTACTTGAGTGGGTGGTTGTACTTGGGGGTTTCTAGGATATGAGTATCCTTGGTTGTTATTTGTTGGTCCCCTTGTGCAGGCCCTTTGGACCATGAGAAGTTAGGGTGATTCCTCCACCCTGGTTGTAGGTTTGAGAATACGGGTTGTTCTCTTGCCTATGGTATAATGCATTGGCTTGCTCGGTTTTGGACTCTTGAAATGAATGTAAGTCTGGATAGTCATCCACTAAGTGGTCGTGAGCTATGGCATGCGGCACAAGTGGCCATTTCAATTTGGTCACGGAGAGTAGGGGCATTAGATTTTACATTCTTCTGCAACTCAAGCAATTCTATTCTCCGGGCTAAAGATGCCATTTTTGCATTTCCCTCAAAGTCAGACTCGATTCGATGAACATTACCTACAGGGGTAGTCCTTTTTGGTTCACGGATGGACTCCCACCGTTGAGTCTTTTCAAATGACTTCGATTAAGAAAGTCCAAGCCTCATCAGCACTTTTGTCAATAAATGCACCATTGCACATTGACTCGACTGTGGTGCGGGTTCTAACATCTAGACCCTCATACAATATTTGCACGAGTCTCCATTTTTCAAAGCCATGGTGGGGACATTGGAGTAGTAATTCATTGAATCTCTCCAAGTACTTCGCTAGAGTTTCGTCTTCTAATTGCACAAAACCATTTAGACTTTGGCGAATTGTCGCCGTCTTATGGTTGGGGAAAACTTTTGAAAAACTCTTTTGTGAGGTCATCCCATGTTCTAATGGACTGGCTGTGGTTGTAGGGCATGAAGCCATGACTTGGCTTTGTCTTTCGAGAGAAAAAGGAAACAATCTCGGTTGAGGGACTCCTTTGGCATTTGGTTAAAACGCAGAGTCCCACAAATATCCTCAAAATCTCTCACGTGATGGTAGGGGTTTTCAGCATCAACCCCTCTAAACACGGGTAGCATGTGAATGGTGCTTGCTTTCAGTTCAAACTGACAAGCATCAGCTGGCAGAATGATGCAAGAGGGCTGGCTTGCCCTAGTTGGGTACATGTAGTCCTTGAGACTACGGGGTTGGTTTTGTTCATCACCCATAGTTTCTGTTTCTGATGGGCTTTCTGATGGATTTGGGCTTTCTGTGGAAGAGCTGGGTATGCTGACAATTTCGTCCGGGCGGACTCTAACTAGTCGATTTGTTTGGTCTCTAAAAGACACAATCATAGCCTAGCTAGCGCATCTAGCATGTTGACATACATACATCCAATCAGTTTTCAACACAGAAGAGCAAAAACCACAAAAATTAACTCACCAATTCTCAGACAACAGCACACAGGAGTGCTTTTCATTGTTGTAAGGTACATCACTGGATATGTGGGCTTCAGCCCAGGTTATGTCAGCCCAGATTAAGTGGCAGGTGCACAGCCGGTTTATGCGAGCCCAATGAGACACACAACAAAAATTACATACAAATTCTAGTACACGGGGTGCTTTGGAGAGTGCACAAAGACACAGACAAGTTTTGTGCTCAAGACCACTTATACAAAAAGATGTAGCTTAGGATAGCTTATAAGGCAGAGCTTATGCACAACACAACACCGGTCAGACTGATTGGCAGTGCACAAGGAAAGTAAAAACGTGTATGGTGCACGGGGTATTTGGATGTGCTCACTCGGGGGTGAAGCATGTGCTTTGGGTTGTGTGTTTGAAAAACAACTAATTGTTATCACTTACTTTGCTATTTAACAACTCATTCAAGCACCCAAGGTGCACACATAATTTATAGATGCTGGTGTACACAATCTCAAGATATTTGCAGTGTATATAAACTTCACAGATAGCAGATCATTCACAGCATCAACAAGATAACAGATCAGCTCAGGGTAAGTATAACTTCACAGATGGAGCAAATGAATCAAAGAAATAATCAATGCTAGCACTTTACAGCATGCTCAAGAAGGTCAGTTGAGCTCAAAATTCAGGGATTATGCACAAAGTATGCAGATCTCCACAGGGGTTGTATGATTTAGCACCAGTTCAGGGTTGAGCACCACTGGCAATCAGCCAAGGCAAAGTAGCAAAATGGTCAGATGGGTTATGCTCAGGGTATGCAAGGGGTCTGTCAACACTTGGCTCAACAGGGTTTGTGGTATCAACTCACTCGGTTGACTTCCACCGGGGTTTTCACTAACTTGGCTTTCCAAGTTGTAGCTCAAACTAACGGCTTCAAAATGGAGTTGAACACAAAGCAAAAGGAAATTAAAGGCGGAGAACACACAAGAACAGGGATTTCGTGTGTGAGCAATACCTAGCAAGGTAGCAGTCTATCATGCATTTAGGGTTCTCATACATATATTCATCACACAGAAGCAAGGATAGAAGACGATACCACCGATAAAAATCGGGTCTCAGTAATTCCACTAATTGTTTTGTTGCTCCCTTTTCTCCTCTTCCTTGATTTTGCTCCAATTTGCTCCACAGTACCTGTTTACTCAAAGAAACAATTTCAGTTCCCAAAGTTACACAGTCAAAACAAGAGAGCACTAATGCTATGGCAAAATTCGAGCTACACCCAAGGTACGGTTTGAGACAAAGGATATCAATAATCGACAACTAGGTTCAAGATGTTATAGAGCCGAAACAACAATTGCTAAGATGCAGAGTGAATGCAAGCTGCAAATGAGTATGCTCAGGATGAATGTTTCAATGTATTGAGCTGATGATTGTGTTATACTCTAGTGCTGAGTAAACAACAAAGCTATAGCATGTGCAAATCAATGACTAAGAGAAAAGCAATTTATAAACAAGTTACAAAGTCACACGAGATAATGAGCTAAAGGTAAAATTTATATGAACGGATGGATTACTAAGAAAATACAGTAACTAATATTAAACTACAGGATGGTGCTAGTATGAGAATGCGCTTAAGATCACTAGCTAAAATGCACTGAACAAGATGCACTAGAAGATGTGAAAATGTAAAAGATGCAAGAAAAAAAAATAGAGAAGAAACAGTTAAGTTATACTAACAAAAACAGATGACAAATATGATTCTAATACATATATACAAAGTTTAACAAGAAAACAGTAAGGTAAGCACTATGGTGCAACACAGGACACTACCAGTTCCCCGGCAGCGGCGCCAAAAACTTGGTAGGCTGGGAAAGAAGCTTCGCCTACGTGTAAACTGCAAGTGCACAAAATACTGTTGGAGGCGTGGCAAGTGCACAGTCGATCCACGAGAAATGGAGTTGTTGTGTAGTTGATATTAAGGATTCCTAACTGATTTCTAAGAAGATAACTCAAAGGTGGGTTTGTTTAATGTCTTTACGACAAGTTGGAGGTTATAACAATGAAATCAAAGTGAGCTACAAGTAGTGAGTATAAAGGGTACTAGGATTGTCAAATCCACCACTAAATCAGGTTATGTAATTCAACTAGTTTGGGTATTCTTGTTCCTGTGACAGATAAGGCAGATGTGTCAATTCTATCACTTATCTAAGGAGTTTCACCAAGAGGTAATTCAATTATCAGCTAAAGTACCAACTCAGAGTACTAATTGTCTAGTTAAGCACAACTAGTCAAAGAATGGACAATAATTTTTCACAGCAAGAGCTGAAGTATATTCAACACAGTGTTATCCTAACTACAATGGATACATGGCATTCATTGTGAGAGCAAAGCATTGAAATACTGAAATTGAAACTACCTTAACAGATTAAGCATTCAAGAATAACACAAACCAAGTTTGAATAGCATAACAGAGAATTAGGGTTTCATTTAAATCCTAGCAAATGGAATTAGAACATACTAAACATAATGAAAACAGACTTCAAATTGAAATACAAATTAAACCCTAAAAACTGACTACCTTTCTCTCAGATGATGAACACTCAAATATATACCTCTCAATCACTCAAAAGTGCAATTAATGACGAACCCAAACCTGTTCCCTCTACGAATTCGCCTCTGGAAGCCATTAATGCTCTGATAGTTGAAACCCTAGCTCCATCTATCTCCAACTGAGCTTTTAGGGTAAGAGAGAAGCTGAGAAAGAGATGGGTCGAAGTAGGGTGGCGGAGAAGGTGGTCAAGGGGCGGCAGTCTTTGGGCGATGTGGTGTCGGGAGATGGAGATGGTGGTGGCTCTCCGCCATGATTTGGTCGGGAGAAGAAGGAGGTAAGGGTTTTCTCTGGGATTGTCGGGGGGAAGAGAAAGAGAAATTGGGAGGGAGTGTTTGGCTCGAAGGGTAAGGTGATAGGCGGTTTTGCTGTGGAGCGGGAACAGCGAAGGGTCGATGCGCATGAATGAGCGAGCGTTGGATCTCGGTGAATCCGATGCGTGGGTTGATGCGGCCGTAGGATATGAATGGAGCAAATCTAACGGCTCAAATGGTACGGGCTTGGATCCGGGTCACGGGTCGGGTCTTGGACTGCTCAAGCCCATGTCTTGAGAATGGGTTGCTCCTTGTTGGGTCAGAACCGATGCGCGCGGGCTTTGGCTTTTGCTCCCTAGACGCCGCTCCACCCTCTCGCTCTTTTGGCTCCTCAATTTCTCCGAGCTTTATTTACTACCTAAAAACACAAAATTAATTAGTACAAATATTTATTCTTGAAAACAAAGAAAACACAGAATCTGGGATAATATCTGATTTCTGAGCACAAAAGATGAGTTAAATGCCAATAAATAAATGTAGAAATATGCAATATTTGTCACTCATCACTTAAGAATTCCAGGTTGAGCTTAATGTGACAACTCTTGAACATTTTCCATCATCTTTCTTGTTGAATATCTCGTATGAGTTGAGTTGATGATTCTGGGTTCTATCGATTTGTGAAAATCACGAATTCATTGGAGTATCTCGCCAATGATTTTTCATTCATTTTAATCGTAATATGATTTGAGCTTAAACATTAATCTTCTTCCAAGACTCTCGAGAAATGACGATATTGTTTTATTAGATTACCAAAAAAGCCAGAATAGAAACATAAATGAGGTAATTTTTTATATATGAATAAATCTTGATCTGTTTCTTGAATTTTAAAGTAATTATCATATCTTTCGAAATAATTTTGGTGATATCTAACTTCCCTCTTACTCTATAATTTTTACCCCATTTAGATGTCATCTTGGATCCATTGGATCTGGTGTGCCTATGTTCTTGACAATATTAAAGACTTTAGGAGAATTCATCATACTCATAGGTAAACTATAAACATGTAACCAGAATCATAAACATTGAAAATCAAAATCTTCTAGGAGGAAATCATTTTGACGTCTTTCCATTAATATTAGAACTTCTTTAACATACCACGGTGTACCTTGGAGAGAAGCTTCCATGTCACAAAGGAATTGGAACTTGACATTATTGGAACCACTACCAAGATAAGAGATTGATAGAGAGACATGATGTCTCAAATCCTTTGTTAATGACTTTGTTTGGAAGGTTATACTCGCTTCCAGAAACAAAATTGAAAACCACACATGTATAATATTAGTGTCTTCATATACATGAGTTATTGATTCTTCAAGAAGGTTATTCATTTTTATAAGGATCTCTCCAACCTCATTACTATTGCTAGATTTTGATACCACAGATAAAAATTAACAAAAGAACACAGCCAGAAGAAGAAATAAAAGGGAGACAAAGAAAATAAAAGAGGTAACACAGAAACCAAGAGAGCACAAAAGATGAGAAAATCACACAAAGTGACACAAAAAAACACCCTTACAAGGGAAGAAGTTCCATAAGAAATATGAAGATAGAACCTTGACTAAGTCAAACGAGCGATGGAAAAAATTGACAGTCAAAGGAAGAATTTTCATGGGATAAATAGAATTATATCCTGCAATTCACAAGCATGATGATTAATTAAAAAAATAAAATTGCTCGTTTTATTATTATATGATAAAATGAAGAAATTAGGCATCCATACATGTACGACCACCTAATCATGACTGCTAATATGGAGTATTAGTTTACTGGGAGGGTCCAAATTTCATTTCATATAAAACAAAATAACTTTCAGTTCGATTTATTCATGGGCATTGGCATTTGAGGACTTTGTGGGTATAGTTCATCAACAAGTGATTATTAGTTGGAACAATTTGTGTATTAAACCTCCTTGAGCTTTAGGATATAGTCCTATCCTTAATTACCTGTTTTTTTATTCTTTTGGTTTTCTTTTAGATCTGTTTTTTTTTAATCAATGTAATTTTACTTTATCGACAAAACATAAAAGAAGAATATGAAAGGTTACATGATATATAGTTTATTTTTTATGATAGGCTGGGGTGTCTATGCCTCAAGTTCATACTATGAACCCGCGCGCCAACTTATCCATACGATACCAGACTGGGTTATTGTGTTTATTATGAGATGGATCGTCAAGTGTCAAACCTCTGGACTATTTTTATCAAGAATGCTAAAGGGTATTGAAAATGCGGGGTACAACAACCATACCCAACAATTCATTTGGCAATATGAGAGGACTTACTGAATCAACTAGACAGTCAAACTCAATCTAGATAAAATTATATACAATAGTTTATATCTCTATCTCTCAATTCAATCTGCAATCAGCAAATAGAAATTTGCGAACCCGATTGAATATAAGAGAAGTAACTTGAACAATACCAAAGACCAATGTTCAAGGATCAATCATTGTCCAGGGTTCCAGAATACCGGACCATAATGGATATTTCTTCAGTGTAATTTCAAGGTAGACACTAAAATTCTTATATGAATTCCTAATAAGAATTTCATCTAAATTTAGAAAGTGTTTACTTGAATTCCAAGGAACCCTAACTTGAATTTAAAGCTACCTGGAGCCATAGTGCATGGTTTTAAAAATCGTGCGATTCGCTCCAAAAATTTCTAATTCGCTTCACATTGGAACCTTGAATCGTATCACATAAGAATCGTATTTATTCCATTATAAATATGCGATTTAAATCAGTTGACCCAAAAAACAAGGTGCTAATAATCGTCCCCTCATACTTCTCTGTCCCATGGACCCCATCAACTAGCTAGATTTCTACGGACAATAACTAATGTGTTATTTTATTGCTTATGGCCCCATGTTTACGTTGAAATCTTTTGCTTATTGACCCGTTGAATACAATTGGGTGATAAAAAAGATTAAATTTATAGTTGCATGCACGGCTGCACCTTGTATAGCTCAGCTGTAGGTGAATACTGAGCCACTACACCCAGATGTTTTTTGTTTGTTCATAAATACATGTATTTTCTTTATTGTGTACTAATTTTTGTTGGAAATTACTTATACATCCCGTAAAAATAGTGTTATTTATAAAACCTGGATTGATTGGGGGCCAGACCTTTTAATTGGGGGCCATGATATTTTATTTCCACCCCAAATTTTTGAGGGGGCGTATTTATCCGATATTGAAAAGACTGTTTTGCCCTTTACTAAACACAAATCTTAAAAACCAGATTAACACTAATTTGAAATCATAATTAGGCCCCCATTTAATTTACCCTAAACTAAACAAAAAAATCAGTTTCTTTTTTCTTCTTCTTCTTCTTCTTCTCCTCTTCCTCTCCTCTTCCTCTCCACAACCACCATTAACGACCCCAAACGATTTTTTTCTTCGACCGATTCATCGTCGATGTTAGAAGATAATCGACGATTACCTTCTTCTTCAAACATGGCGCGTACAAACAGGCACCGCTCGCAAAGAACGTCAAATCCCCAATCTCCTCGACGCCGTCAAAGGAAAGGTAATCGTGGGAAGAACCCCAAAACCCCAAAATCGAAACCAAAAGAAGATATGGGTCCAATTAGAAGGTATGTGAAGTTAAACCCACCTTCTATGCGTTTTTTTGTTGTGTTTTGATTGCGAATTTGAGTCTGGTAACTGAAATTTAGCGGTTTCAGTTAAAGGGTCGTTAGCGGTCTGTTTGATACCCCTAACGACTTTTCATTTGCATGTTTATTTTATGAAAATCGTTAGCCTATTAGGTTGAAGGTGACGACCCTTATTCTCGCTACTTGGTGAATTTTGCCTAGAATAGAGTCGTTAATCTTTTATGTTGCAGATGACGACTCTTTTTTGCCGACCCTTATTTATTCGCTAACGACTCTAGATGGAACTCGAACAGCCCTCTGTTCCAAAAATTGATAGGGTCGTCATCTCATTTCCCCCTGGGTCGTCACTTAGGTATGTGCCCTGAGTCGTCAACCCAAATCGTAGGATCGTTATCAGATTTTGACGACCCTTTGTTATTTGGACAAAGTCGTCAACATATTACTTTGAGTCGTCACAATGATGCTTCGAGGGTCGGTTGTGTTTTAGATTATCGTATTGACGACTCTTGATCTCGATAACCATAAAGTTGATGTCTTGTTGGGTTATTTTTGTTTTTTTGTTTCAAACCTAATGCGGAACCAAAGGCAAGGTTCCAATGACGATAACTCCACCTTCCAAACCTCCACGCCACGATAAATTCTTACTTGCTTTGGTCCATTACGCGGTAAGAAGCCTAGTGAGGTATCATTTTCTATCACCGAACCAAGAGACAAAGGTGATGAGTTGTCGGATTCATCGAATCGACTCACATGTTATTTCCGCTTAAGCGAGTGGTGAAGAAGAAGAAATCCAACAAGAGGAGATACAAGAAGATCCTCCCGTACGAGGTGAAGAGGATGTAGAGAGTGACAATGATGATGAAGGTAATGTTAGTGGTGATGATTCTGATGATGGTAATGGTGATGATGATGAGCAGGAAGGGGATGGAGGTAATAATGGTGGTCATGAGGAGGAAGAGGATGAAGGGGATGATGGTGGTGGTAAGGATGATGAAGAGGATGATGGTAAACAAGATGTAGAAGCTGAAGAACAGGATGCAAAGACGAAGCCGTTAAAGAGGGTTAAGAAGGATGGAACTGATATTGCCCCGGCCATGAGACACGTTCCCGCGCCTCGTTTGATGTTGGAGCCTCTTCGAAATGGTAAACCAAGAGGAGAACCTAGAGATGGGGGCAAAGTTCTATTTGGATATGCTTTGGATCGTGGGCTCATACCATCTATGAGACAATCGTAAGAATCCCAACTTTGCTTGCTATATGATTAGTTTGTTGATATTACTTTTGTAATATGTTTTTTAATACTTATTTGTTTATTTTTTGCAGGATCATAAGAATGCCGCACGTCTCTTCAGGCACCAATCTTCTTTTAAGAAAATGGAGTTGTGGCCGCTAGAAGGTGAATGTGCAAGGGTTAAAGAATATGTTGAAAACTCTGGTTTGTACAATGCCGTTGTGAACTCTGTGATTGCGTATGACAAGGTCGCAGTATCTAGTTTCTGTGAAAGGTATTACGCCGAAGTCGACACATTCCAACTTCCTTTTGGCGAGATGGCATTGACTCCTGATGATGCAGAACAGATATTAGGGGTGCAGGTCGAAGGTAAATCAACCAGTGAGAATTTCAAGAGAAGGCCTAGTTGGGATGAAATTTATACATGGACCAAGAACTTGTTTGGTGATAAAGAGAAGATCCGATGGGCTTTTCGTGCCGGAGCTAAGTACCCGAAGAAAGAGTTCAAGCTTGTGGACATTAGGCAGATGTTTGCTGGTACCGCAGAGAAGGAAAATAACGGAGGTCTCTCTGATATGGAATGTCGTTATGCGGCGGCAGCTTATTTGTTGTACGTCCTTGCATCGGTTGTATTTCCCGACAGCAAAGGTAACAGGGTGAGCGCCAACCTTCTTCAGCTTTTGGACCCCTTAGAAGATGTGAACAAGTACTCTTGGGGGACTGCCATAGTTGCACATCTGAATGGTCAGCTTTCCCAGGGATCTCGCGAACGAACTTCTCAAATTAATGGGAATTTGGCTCTAATCCAGGTATTTGGATTGATGAAAGTTGTCTTCTTTTAGTATGTTTTTTTCCTTCGATATATTTTTATGTTTATTTGATTGTTTAAAATAGGTGTGGATTTATGATCATTTCCCCTCACTGTTCAAAGACAATGAAGATGTGAAAATCAACTCAAATTGGAGCCCAGGTAGTCCAACAGGAACCCGTTGGGTGTACTCCGGTTCTCAGGATAGGGAACAAACTAATGCCTTGATAGAAATGCGTAAAAAACTTGACAACATCACGGCGGAGGAGGTAATCTTTAGTCCTTACAAGGATGCTAGAGTTGGCGCAGTGGAAGATGTCGTGTATTACCATGGCCCTTTGTTTCACCCCAACGGTTTTTCAATGTACAACCTTTGAGAATCATGCGTCAACTTGGGTTTGTTCAAGATTCACCCGATGAAGACGATGTACCTCCGTTCAAGCACAATTTGAACAAATGTGAGGCCTAAAGGCCGAAATAAAAGTGGTTTACGAACCCGCAACCGATGTCAAGCATTGGAATAATAGACATTCTAACCTCGTAGACATCACATTTTGGGTGCATGTGGATAAAGGTTACGAGGCAACAACGGATTACTATCAATGGTACGAAGGCTTCTCCCATGGTAGGGTAATACGGATCGATCAGGTTACGGGTAGGAGGACCAATAGAGCATCCACATCTTCTTCTCAAGCTGACGGTAGAGATGATACTACCATTCTTAAACTAGTGGTGAGTATTTATTTGTGTAATTGTGTTATTCATTTACATACAAATATACGTCAGTTCATTAGAATTGTTTTTTTAATGTATATATATAGAGGGAACGAATGAAGCTTTTTGTCAAGGCTTTTTGTTGCTCGGCCGACAAAGGGGAAGTGATTGAGCTCGCGAAGCAACGTCCTGTCTGCCGATTGTTGCACGCACATTGAAAATCCCAATGCAAAGAAGATGTTTGGCTGAGCTGGCCAAGGAAGGTAAGAGGACCCGGAAAACACGTGGCCGAGCACAACAAGGTGGTGAACAGGGGGCAAAGTAGCCAACATCATGATGAACAAGGTGCGGAGAGATGGTGGTTCCCCCGGGGCCGGTGAAACTCAGGGTCCTCCTCCTAAGAAAAGTCGGAAAGTTTCCCGGTCCGGGAAGTAAGGAGTAGGTCGAGGTCGAGATGGTGGTCTTTACTCAAGGAGATGTTACCGTCTCCGTGAGATGTTACTTTATAACTTGAACTTATGTGTTTGTTGAAACTACTTATGTGTTTGGTTTGGTGGTTTGTTCATACTACTTTGTTTTAAGAAGGATGTTTACTAGTATGTTTGTTAGAATAATGTAGTACTCTAATGCAGACAAGATTATATACTGTGATAGAGTTAGGGTCGTTATCTATGGTCTGTAGCAGTGTAACGACTCTATTTGTGATACACATAGTCGTTATGTGTTTCAATTAAAAGTCTAACGACTCAAAGGGAAATGAAGACTGATGTTTTTTTTTCCCTGCCTAGAGTCGTTATTTAGTATATGGAAACTAATGACGACTCTAGGACAGAAAACATCCAGGAGATGAACCATATTTTCTATGCGTAGAGTCGTTATTAAGTATATGGAAACTAATGACGACTCTAGCATAGAAAACATCCAGGAGATGAACCATATTTTCTATGCGTAGAGTCGTTATTAAGTATATGGAAACTAATGACGACTCTAGCATAGAAAACATCCAGAGATGAACCATATTTTCTATGCGTAGAGTCGTTATTAAGTATATGGAAACTAATGACGACTCTAGCATAGAAAACATCCAGAGATGAACCATATTTTCAATGCGTAGAGTCGTTAAGCGGTATCAAATGGCGTTAACGATCACATGTGTATTAAATCCGGAAAATACATCTTGCTCGTTGCTTTTATATGGGATATATTGACGACTGTTACAACCAGGAGAAAGTTAATATGGGTATTCTTGAATTTGACACATCAAATGTTCACAATGAACCTTCGCGCTCGACGATACAACGTTGTATATTCTTTGTGGTGAATGAACTTAGTATCCCCATTACGTATTGTCCATAACCCATTGAAACGTTCCAGCTGAAATTAAACGAGGAATGTTATATGTTAGTAACGTTGAAGGATGAGGAAAGTATAAATATTAACGAATTACTCACTTTTTCCTTAAG
This sequence comes from Papaver armeniacum, assembly GCA_023531295.1. Classification (NCBI taxonomy): domain Eukaryota; kingdom Viridiplantae; phylum Streptophyta; class Magnoliopsida; order Ranunculales; family Papaveraceae; genus Papaver; species Papaver armeniacum. The sequence continues at coordinate 56,294 of JAJJWW010008103.1, read as the reverse complement.
AGGAGCTCGTGGATGATGGTCGTACACCATATTTCTAACTTTTACATACTCTCTCATTGCACTTTTAATGTAGTTGAATCGAAATGCCAAGTCTCTCCATTTTCGGTTATTAGGATTCGCAGACGCCTTTAGAAGAACTCCTTAACTCTCTTCCAAAACATTGAATAGATTTCATTTGGACGTTCACGAAAGGTACTAGCAAACGATTTAACGAGACACAAATCTTCATACGGTTCCCATTCAACCATTGCAATTGAAAGATTACGTAGTTTGGTGGAAAAACGAATGGTTTTGGGCTATTTTCTCTAGAGGATGGGGTGGTATTATATAGAAGAAAATCCCAACGGTCGTTTTTTTGAAAATCACAACGTGGGTCGTTAACTAAGTTATCAAAGGTGTTGACGACTCAAGAGCAAGTTGTTCCAAAATAAGTCATATGACGACTTAGGTATAGTCGTCACTGCATTAACAAACCGAGATAACGACGGTTCATTAAAATAAATTGAATCTCGATTGAAAGGAAACTTGGAATTGTAGCATATTAAATATTAATTAGAAGGTGGATATTCCTTTGAACACATTACTTGTTGTTCATTTTTCTGGTGCGAGATTCAACTAGCATGGCGGCTTCAATGTGATAAAAAGGCTCTCCTCTCCATTTGGTATATGCGGCTGAGAGCAAAGACACCTATCCCCTTTGTGCCTCGCGAGAAACTCGTTGTACTTGGTGCACCATTTCATAACAAGAATCGTCCCCATGACTAATGTGGGACTACAAGTAAGGATATCGTAGTTTGTTGTTGTTATTAACGAAAGGACCCGAACCAACTTGGCTCCAAAATATACTATCACGTTCATGTTCTTCGTGGAGATCCTTGACAATGTAATAATTTTTAACCCATTCGGTCTCTTCCTCGACTTGCTTGAATCTTTCACGGAGTTGGGATTGTTCTTGGTCTCGTCGTTTGGCCTCGCGCAACTCTTCTTCTTCCTTCGTAGGATATGGCGCATGTTTTTTAGTAGGTCGCATGTTTTTTTGCGTATCTCTTCTTCCATTGCCAATATTGATTTGGTTGGTCGCTTGCATCTTCTAAGTATGTTATCAATTGAATTGGGGGTTGATGAAGGATTTGCCATTATTGAGGTGGTTTTCAATTGAATTTGCTCCTGGAAGTGTTCCTCTATATATACAATAATTACCAACGGCTATTTTTTTTTGGGAAAAAGTGTATACAAAAAAAGCCGTTGGGGGTTTTCTTATAGAGTCGTCAATGTATACACTATATTGATGACGACTCTAAGGCGTATAACTAGAGTCGTTGCTTTGTATGTATATATGCTTCACGACTCTTAGTATATAAACATTCAGGAGACCATCAAATTTTTATGGTTAGTGTCGTTAATGTTTATGTAAACTGAGATGACGACTCTTAGTTGGAAAACATCCGGAGATCACAAATTTTAACATTAGAGTCGTCAATGTTTATGTATATATAGATGACGACCGTATTGTTGCAAAACATTCTAAGGTATGAGTCGTTAACTTGGATGTTTATATGTATAACGACCTTTAAGCGTAAAAACATCCGGAGACTAGCAATTTTACAAATAGGGTCGTTAAGGTGTGTGTATATATTGTGTGACGACTCTGTAACATAATTCAAATTAACATAATCCAACTAGGATAAAAGGATAAAACGCATTGTATTCATTAAGCATTCTTCGAAATACAAATATCTCGGGTAGAAGATACAACCATTATGAAAAAGTATGCTTCAAAATGCAATGCATTGTTTAGAATAAACATCTTCTCTCACGATTCATTTCCCAAGTCTAAGTAAACTTTAGGGTTGGGTCCATAGCATTCCAAATGTTCATTCCATACTCATACTTGTTTGTCCACTCCTTGGTGTACTCTCCCAATCACCATACACCCGTGGTAGAGGACATTCTTCGAAATCTTCAAGCCTATGTAATGGTTATCATTGACATGTGCCATTACAATTCTTCTTTTCTTTATCTCCGTCTCGCACCTAGTTTTGGAAGGTACGTACATACAAGAGGCTCCTGGGAAGCCTTGGTCAATACAATTACTACACAAGTGAATGTGTCCGCCAAAAGTTGGCCACCAAAAGGCATTTGCATCCAAAACTTATAACCGGCCTTCTTGGACCCCTTCCTCCATTTCACGTTTGAAACCAACTCTCACTAAACTTCAATTCCCTCTCTTTTGGTCTCCTTCCATGAGCATTTTCAAATATAGTTGTTTGTCCCAACTAGATTTTCTCGCCATTTTTTCTTGCATATTCGATTTGGGTGAGCTTAAGTTCGTCGGACTCGTCGAAATGCCCTAATTGTTCCGTTGCAACATGGTAACCACAATTTCCATCGCCGTCGACGTCGTCGGTGGATAGAAGGTGATCCAAGATGACGTGAGGAAGTTGGTCAAGATACTCTTTATACAAAGTGTAAGCAACACGATGTGGTCTTCCTTGGGAATCTCTAGGGGTGCGCGGATTACCTTTTATTCCTCGTATCGTCACCATTCCGCTCGTTTGGCTTTTGCTGGGTACCGACCACATGGTCTACAACATCCATGTCTTCCTTTGGCGGCCCCTTGCCTTGGGTACGAAAGAGTTCTCATACTCCGTATATTCCGCCTGGACATACCGATGACGTGATGTCGCTTTTGCAACTCTTTTGCCGCTTTCACGGTTTCTCTAAAAGACTTTTAGTTGTGGGTCTACCCGTTGGTTTTTGTTTGTTTGGCTCTTCTTCTACTCCCAAGCTCTTACGGCAGTATGGCCACAAATTAGAAACCAGATCTGTCTTCTCCGCACAATCTTTTTCGATATTTCTCACCGATATACTTGCCAATCTCAAGGTCTCCAAATTGTTCATCGGCGGCTCTGTGGGATTTGGGATGAACCCAAGTTGCTTCCAAAAGGATCGATATCTTCAATGGGAATGAGCCCCTTGTACCCACCGAGCTTATGTTTACACGGAGGCCAAGCCACGTCTCGATTGTACAATTACATTTAATGACTTTTCCATCGGAAGATTTCGCTCGAAATTTGTTAAGTTCAATCATCATATGCTTTATTGCCCACCATGATACTTGGTGCGAACCCCACGTAGCAATTCTTTGTCTTCCATGTATTGCTTCAAAAAACGGTCCTTACTATACTCCATCTGAGTCACTATCTTGCTTAGGTCATCCTCGGCGTGCTCGTGAATAGCTTCCTGTACCGTAACTACCCCACCAGTGTTCTCTTGAAGAATTTTTTTTCAAACGTCCATGGGACTGCTTCGCAATACAGTGGACTCATTTTTGTAGTGCTTGAACTTATTGGTCCATGCATAAACAAACTTTTCCTTCCAAGGATTCAACCATGTATCTAGGCAATAATCGACAACCTTCTTATGATCCGTACTCCAATCATCAATAAACTTTTGAAGATTTGCATAGTACTTTACTTGATCTTCGAATGAGCCAAATGGTCCTGGTCTTTTTGCGAAATCCTCCCATAGATCACCATCTTCAAGATATTTTTCCTTTTCTTTCATTTTCTCTTGACTTTCTCTTTTTTTTTGAAAGTTTACTTAGACGCTCGTCTTCCTCCTTGAACGTTGATTACCCTTTGCTTTGATCTTTGAATCGATTCTTGCAATTAGAAAAAATATTCATTTGGATGTGCCACGCACAAAGAAAATGTTGAGCATGTGGAAAAACTTGACGAACCGCACTCATGACTGCAAAATCCCTATCCGTAATTATAACCTCGCAGTGTGCCTTCGCCTCGAAATCAACCGAACTTGTTCCAAAGCCCAAACATAGTCCTCTATTTCTTCCTTTTCCATAAAGCACCATGCCACGGTGAATGATTGCTTATCCGAAGTATGACTAACCACGTTCAACAACGGCATGTTATACTTGTTGGTCTTATAGGTGCAATCTATGAACAAGACTGGTAAAAACACTTGAGCCAAATCCACCATCCTAGGATGGGCAAGAAAATGTGTGTCACTTTGTCGCCCGACCCACCCTTGTTTGCATGGCGTAGTTAAGTTTTTCGCCAACCACTCGATTGTTGCATAATTAATCTACCATCCCATTCATTCTCTGATCGTTGCTTTGGCAGCGTAGATGGTGGAAATAATAGACAAGTTTGTCTTATCTTCTCATCTTATTGCATTTAGGATCCTAAGGGGCCTACATCGCTCATCTCGTCGTACCTTTTCCATTTGATGTGGTTTCAATCTGGCATATGGGCCGGGTGCCCTAAAAGAGTGCTAGGTGGAGGATGGTTGTGACGACCATCCGAATACTATACAACCTCCATAGATTAGTTTCGGGATGCCTTTTGAAAACAATCTGAAGGGGCATCAGATCTTCTTCGAATTCGTTTTGTAGACCCTCGTCGTCTTCTTCTCATACTTGTAGTTCTTCCTTTGTGACTTTCTTCCTTATCCCCCGCTCTCTCGCATACCATCTCCATTTGCTTATAATCAACGTGTTTGCTTTGAACAACTACGCACATCTTCTCTTTTGCCTTGAAATAATCCATTCCTTGACATCACCCTTTGTCTCCCACGTCTACATCAAAACCAATGTCACGTTCATGATGCAACACTAATTAAACAATTTTCATAAAGATATACATCGATTCAAACATTAAAAACGTACCAAATCGGTCATATAGTGTTGGGAGGTATCCTGGACCGATAATGGAGACGGAGTTCAGTTGAGCTCGCCCGTACAACCAGCTACATAGAAAAGAAAAACATATCATTCAAAGAATGTTAATATCTGAGATGTTAAAATGACGACCCTAAAAGTCGTCATCTTTATTTACAGGTTGACGACACTAACAGTCGTCAACATTATTTTTGCAGAACGACGACCCATTCCTCGACAAATGACGACCCTCTTTATATACAGACGACTCTACATTCCCAAATATAAACCATTCTCGCCTGAGATCCACCTTGGGTCAGCATCGTTTATATATATCCCTTGACGACTCTAGACGAACTAAGTGTAGAGAATTTGAAAACCAACGGTAACTTTGACTAGTAGGAGCAATTATTGCGTAAGTAACTTTTTTTTTTTTAAAATCTAGCATTGGGTACTTTTATGCTATAAATAGAGACCAATCTCTACCAAACTTATTCACCCATCACTTTCAATCTTCCTAAATCGCTTACTCATCACTTTGAATCACCAAAATGGCTACAACTCCGTTCAATGATCTAGAAGATGTTGCTATTGTCAGGGCACACACCACTCTCACAAAGCACTCCGTTGAGGAAGCGCAATGGGTGACCAGTAACGAAGACCCAACAAGAGGGCCTTACTTTGGGGATGATCAAAACACCATTGCTTGGTGGAAACGGGTGTTTAAGGTTTTTAAAGCACTAAGCGGAAATCGTTATAGGAGGACGCTCCAAAGAAATAAGGGAAAGGTATGCATATTTATACAATGAATGCGTCTCATTGAGAAACGAATTGAAAGCTCGTAAGGACGCTATGCCAAACGAAGACCGAATGAATAGAGTAAGTTTGTGAATCAATAGGCCTCTCATCAAAAATATTTATTTGGTTATGATTATTCAACAACGCTAACTTATTTGAAAAATTGTTTTCCCGATTATACTTTGGGTCGGGAGCCAATACGTAATTAAGGTACGGGCATGAGTTTCTGCACGAGGACTGCTACACTCTCTTGGAGGAAGTTGAATGGCAATTCGCCCAATATAATTAAACTCGTATAGATTTTCTATGGCAATGTATTGAACAATTTAATGTGTTTTCCTTCTATTTTATTTCAACTACATGTATGTTTTTTCGGATTCAATAAAACACATGACTTCAAATATCGGTGCAATAACTATAGTTCATAAAGGGTCGTCATGATTCGTTAAAGCAAAAGTGACGACTCTAAAGATTGTTTGAAATTTTTGGCGTGAGTCGTCATTTATGGAGAAGAACATATTAACGACTCTAAAGGTCACTTGACACAGAGACTATTTGACGATAGAGTCGTCATTCAGTAAACATTACACTTGAACGACACTTTTTATCATCAAGGGTCGTCACTTGTTTAATATACATAATGACGATCCTTAATGCAGTTAATGTGAATTTTGAATTCACCAAATGTGGTTGAGTCGGGCAACGGTTAAAAATTCAAAAAAATGACTGTTGGGTCCTTAATCTCTATAAATAGAGACCCATACCTCACACATTCTTCACCCAAACCATAATTCTCAACCTTCACATTCATTCTCATTCATTTATCATCCAAGAGGAAAAAGAAGAGGAAACACCATGACTAGTACTTACACTTCTAAGAGAATTGCGCTATTGTGAGAGCTTGGAAAACCGTCACAAACCACTTTGAAGATCTAGGAAAGACATTGATCAAACATCGGATGCTTGGTGGAACCGTGTTTTCATCGTTTTTGTGGCGTTAGACGGAAATTGCAACTCAAGGTCTTTGAAACTCGTCAAGGAACGGTTCGAGGAGATATTTTTTCGAGTGTGAAGTTTTCAAAAGAGAAATCAAGGCCGTAAGGGAAGCCATGCCCAATATGTTGGGTGCTATAAGAGTAAGTATTTAAACAAGAGGTAAAACTTATCCAAAGCTTTCAACACTACTAACTATGGTTTTGTTTGGGGTTTCGGTTGGGGAAGGCGTATGTCCGATACGAGGTGCTTCGTGGAAAAAAGTTCGATTTGAAGATTGCTACTTTATCTTGGAAGGCACCATGTATAATTACGCCATTTATGATTAAGTGTATCGAAACCGTTATTATCTATTGTATTTCATTTCCTTCAAACGTATCGCTATGAAAGATGTATGCCTTTTATGATTCAATGAAATGAAATCAAAGTTATGATAATCCAAAGCTCAAGGGTCGTTAGTATTTTAACTAACACACAACGACTCTACATAAAAGTTGAAATGGTGGGATAGAGTCGTCACCTTATAGAATACATATATGACGACTCAAGTTTTTTTATTTATCGAGAGTTCTGGTTTAGAGTCGTTTGTCTCTAAACAAACAATATTAACGACCCTTATTGACCTAGCTATAAGAGTCGCCGGTGTTTATCACCCGCCCCTAACGATTTTTCATAACCTGGAAAAGTTGCGGGTTTGAGTCGTCATCGGTAATTCCAATTCATCACGACCTTTGAGAGTCGTTAATGAATCCAAACCCACTATAACGACTCTAACACCGACGACTTATACAAAGGAGCATGAATCGACCCCCTGGAGCACCATTCGGACAATTTCAAGAGTATATGAGGTTTACTGATTGTTTTGAGGTGCGGGTTCTTCATTTGGAGTATCGGTTTCCTTCATTTTGAGGAGTAGGATCTTCATTTCCACCATTATTCATGGCTTCCTCCATTAACATCTCCTCATCAAACATCCAATCCATATGATTAGTTGAGACAATATAACCATCAACACAATCATGGTTTTTATTTGAAGCTTCACCACCCTCATTCCCTCCACTTGAATCACTCATTTCAAAAACCCTAATTTTTCCACTCAAAAACTTCTCCTCTTCTTCTCAACACATAAAACCCAAAATAAAATCTCCACAAATTTTTATCCTAAAATCGCATTTTTATCTAAACACAATTACCACACTAATCAAGTTAATTAATTCTTAATACTAATCACTAAGGGCATTTTAGCCATTTAAAAAAAAAAAAATTATAAGGGTGACCCAATTAGATTGGGTGACCTTTTTTGTCATCTAGTGCATGGCCCCCAATTAAAAGGTCTGGCCCCCAATCAATCCAGGTTATAAAAGTATAATCGTATTATTAATTTTCAAGGTATATTTAAAAGTGACTGTGAATCTACGATTCACGATTCAATATACGATTCGATTCCTTAAAATACGAAAACGATTCACGTTACGATTTACGATTTCACAACCTTTCCATAGTGGATATTTTACCGTGGGAATCAAAACTAAATTAGTATGATTCAGACATGGGAAATGAATGCAGAACTAAAACATTCCTTGATGAGTTTACTAATATCTCCTCAGATGATCTCCCAACATCTATTATGGAAAATAACAGATATTGTGGAATCACAAAAGAAACAACAAGATCAGATCACGCAACTACAGAGAAAATAGTTGGGTCTAGCTTCACAATCCAAATGAAGTCTTCAAGTCGTTAACCTACAGGTAGGGCTGTCAATGGGTCCGGGTCCTCCCGGGTACCATGCTACCCGGAACCGGACCCTGTTATTTTTTTCGGTTCCGGGTCTTGACGGTTCCGGGTCCGGTTCAGAAACTAGATGACCCAGAACCGGACCCTATAAAACTGCCGGGTACCCAACGGTTCCGGGTATTAAACGGGTATTTTCTGGTCTGTTTTAATACAATTTTTTTTTTTTTTTTGTTCACATGATAATTTGATAGATATTAGACAGTCACAGAAATCTTATATGATCAATTAAATCCCTAGCATTTATCCTGCCGATTCATAATCCCTAGCAATGAAACTAGATCGACGTTCTATTGCTTCCGGCGATTGAGACTTTCTGTTTAACCATCTACTGATAGATAAGGTTCTACAGTACATGTAGTAGCACAATAAATCAAAACATAAACTATTTGATTGAAATAAAAGAAACAAATTTGGGAAGAAAACTGATTCTAGCAAACAACAGAAGAAACCCATGGCCATGCCCGTATATTTGATGGTTTCCTCATCTTCTTTGATTCTAGATTTTACGGTACTTTCTATAGAATTCTTCTGACTAAAGTGAGAACTTTTAGATCTTATAAAATAAAAAAAAAACTAAAACAGATGGAGAAAGTAAAGGCAAAGAGAGAAAAATGAAATTTATAAGAGACTCCATTTTTGGAGTAACCAGGAACCAAATCGAACAAACTAATTCCCCCATCTCCTTTCTCATCATCACCTGGTCCGCCATAGCTTTATATTCTTTTTCATATAATAATACTAATAATAACCACAAATGAACACGACCATCCCTATCGACATCAAGATCTAACCATTAATGGAGCTTGGAAGGGAAGATGAAAGTGAAAGAATTGGATGCAGCAAGTTTAGTTTAGGGTTCTGTTTATCTGAAGGTGTTAAAGAATATATATATATGACCTTTCACTTGACCAAATTAACCCCTGTAGAACTAAAATTTACAGGACCCGACTACCCGCGGGTACCCGACGGGTAAGACCCGGTTGGAACCGTTTATTATCGGGTCTATTCGGGTCTACCCGGTTTGGACCCGAAATTGTTAATGGGTCCAGTTTTGGGACCCGGACCCGACCCAATTCACCTGCTTCGGTCCCGGTCCCAGTATTTCGGTACCTATCGACAAACTCTACCACGTATTCTCGAGAGAAACCTAAGGTTAAAGGAGAATCGACTCTAGCTTATACAACTAGTATCACACAGGAGGTGTAGGGATTAGGTTTCCCAGTTGCTAGAGTTCTCCTTTGTATAGTCTCCAAATCAGGGTTTGCAATCTAAGTTACCTTGGTAAAAAAGCATTCAATATTCACCGTTAGATGAAAACCTGATTAGATTCAAGCTAATATCTTTCAACCGTTAGATCGAACTTAGCTTGTTATACACAAATGAAATGCACCTTCATTTTGTTTTTAGTAACCGTACGTAAAGGTGTACACCTAGTTGGTTCAACAATAGTTGACCAATGGTTAGCCATATGAGCACTTTCATATCAACCTTATTCATCTTCACCATAAATAGTTCAAATGACTCAAATGAGATAGTTAGAGAGTTGTTCAATTGCTTAGATCTCATAGAAGTATACAAGACACAATCGAAGCAAAATCGGTTTTTATTCATGAACATTATAGCCACGGTTTGCAAAGATTGCATTCCTTAATATATATAACGTTTTAGTTCATGAACAAACCGATTTTAGAAAGTAACCTACCTAAGTATGCGAACAAGTACGCGTACTTAAGTAACCAGGTTGAGTTTTTATTTCACTTGCAAACTCCAGCAGAAATTCACGGACGTTAACTTTTGCCAGTACGCGTACGTGTACGCATACTGTCCCGGATTTCCAACAACCGCCAATACGCGTACGGGTACACATACTTTGGGTTCCCGTTTTTGGAATTTTACACAAATGTGAAAACACACTATTCTTATATCCAAATATGGTTACATGTTCTAAACTCTCATTTCAATTATTGAAACATTTTTAGAGGATGTTATATAGTTGTTATTCACAAATTATTTTTCATCAAAGCGATTTTCGAGAAATTGAAATGATCAACATGAACGTATCTGTTGATGTTAACGTTGCACATATTATGAATATAGTACATTACAGTTCAAATTGCGTTAGCCAAACATAATTTGTATCAAAAATGTATTAACATACTAATTAATGTACGTCGAATTTTGTGTGACGAACTCATATCTCTAAAACGGTTTATACACGTATGTATGCCGTTCCGTACTATCGCCGAATCACGAACCGTTGACCGAATAGTGGACCGAATTTACAATCCGTAAAAAACGAATAATACACGTATGTATGCCGTCCCGAATGTTCTCCGTACACCGAATTGCTAACTAGGATCTCCACTAACATCCTATATTCTATTTTTTTCCTTTCCTATAATTTTGAATTTTTAGTGAAAGGAGACAAAGAAATACTACCGAATATGGTAATTCTCATTTGAAAATGCCACTATATAATCGGAAGTTAAGTTCACTTACCTTACTACCGATTATGGTAGTACCAAAATTCGAAAATTGAAGATTTTTTTTTCAAAAACTCGTTTTGGGGTCAATATATAATCTAAGTTTAATTAACTTAAAATACTACCTAATATGGTAATTCTCATTTGAAAATGCCACTATATAACTCGGAAGTTAAGTTCACTTACCTTACTACCGATTATGGTAGTACCAAAAATTCAAAATTGAAGAATTTTTTTCAAAAACTCGTTTTAAGACGATATATAATCTAAGTTTAATTAACTTAAAATACTACCGAATATGGTAATTCTCATTTCAAAATGCCACTATATAATCGGAAGTTAAGTTCACTTACCTTACTACCGATTATGCTAGTACCAAAACATGGTAGGTTTTGCCACAGTAATATTCGGAAGATATGTCATTTGAATAAACTCCCGAATATACGATGACCCAAAAATCAGAATTTTGGAAAAACAGAGATTTTTCAAATTTTGAACTTATAATAATCAGAGGTAAATTTAGTTAACCAAATCTCCGATTATTGAGTGGATCAACAATCCAAACCTGCCAAAATCCTTAGGTTTTGGCATTTTGGAACGACCATAATCCTTGGTATTTCCGATTATTGTGTCTCTACATCAATATATTCCTAAGTCAAAAAATTCTTTAAACTACCGATTATATCCATTTTGTTCACATGAAGATATGACCAAAAATATTCGGAAGTTAACCTATAATTCTAACTCCTGAATAATGTCGATGTTCTTGAGAAATGAAGAACACGACTACATTCGGGAGTTCAAAATCACGAATATCTCCCGAATCTGGGAAAAAAACAAAAAAGCCCTAGAAAAAAAAAATGAAACAAAATTCATTCAAATACTGCGCCCATTACATTCGGACGCATGCTTCTTATTTTGTCTACCGGATGCATTCAGAAGATAAAAATAATATATTATCTCCCGATTATATAAGGGCAATTTTTCCATTAAGAAATATGCGAGATAAGGGGTAACTCACTTTAGGTTTAGGTGACCCTATTTTGTTTTATTGTTAGCCCCTAAATCTTTTTGAGTGGCCCCTAAAAACGCTTGGCTTTTTATAATCAAAATGTAAATTGTTAGGCTTAGATATTTCAAATCTTGTAGTATATAAGATAACGGATATATAGATTTTGTACATAGAAATATATAAGAAATATCCTTCTAGAGTATCTATTACCTGGCGAGATTGGGGTATACCCAAACTAATTGGGGTATACCCAATAAGATAAAATTGGGTCATTTTGAAGTAAAACCAAGCCACCCCTTAACCTTGTATATTCTAAATGGTTAATATGCCCTTGTTTAATTAACACTAAAAAAATCTGATTAGCTTAATTAATTGAGTTTAGATTAAAATTTTGAAATTATGAATTCAATAGTCTTTAACCCGTCTTATGAGTTCGATTTGGATCAAAAAAAATTGTTTTGAAAATGTGAAAGGTCGGCAAGGTCGACGTTTGAATAAGGTTTCTGTTATGTTCCACCCAGGCATGGTAGACGTTTTAATAAGATGCTTCTACCATTTACAAGTGGCATTGTCTATGGATGAAGAACATGCCGACTATATCTCGGACCAAGCAAGGTGCTGGATGAAGAACATGCCGACAACATATGGCCTAAGGTCGATAAAAAATACCTACTTTTAATGCTATAAGATTTTTGACATACGAGAAAGGTGTTACAAATGCATGATTAAGTCGGCAAGGTATTAATTTCATAACCTGCCGACTATATTTTAGCTTAGCAAGGTATAGAGATGGATATCTTTCCGACCCCGTAATTGCTAAATTCAGAGATGAAAAGTCCGCATGTTATTCAACCTTATACCTGCCGGGCTATATTATGACAATGGCAAGTCGACAAAAATACCTACTTAGACTTTTGGTTCGTTTTGATTCTTCGTCGTTTTTTTTTTTTTTATTTTTCACATGTATAGTTAGAGTGTAGAAGAAAGATTTTGATTTTTTTTTTATATATGTTTTGGTCGGCAAGGTTTTTTAGTATGGGCAATTTGGTCTTTAACACCTTTTAAACACCCCTTAGCACACTACTTTGGATGGGAACAAAATGAGTATACCCCAATTAATCTGGGTATACACCAATCAAGCCAGGATCTATTAGGTATCCCCAAATATCAGATCAGATACCTTAAATACCGATACTGATACGGATTTGTATTTTGAAGTACCTGTGCTGCCTCCAAGCTAAATCTTAACCATCTCATCCGGCTCCCAATCCCATAATTTACCGAGTAGCCAGGGTTAAGACTAAGCTTTTCGGTATAAATGTTTTCGGAATTGCGCCCTCAAGCACAGAAACACTTGTCGGTTCCCATAAGCTGAACACAATTTTATGAGATCTGTCCAACATATGCGAGAGAGGGAAAGCTAACTTAATCTAGAAGAGATCGCTGAGATTTTTTTTCACTTATAGAATTTCACCAATTTCTCCTGAGCCTCCTCCTATTTGAATCACTCTGAAAGGTAATCTCAAAATTTCTTTTCTCTTCGATTTCTGTTTCTTACATGTATTGATTTTCACAAAAAAATGTGGATTATTGAGCCCTAAAAAAACTTTGAGAAAATGTTATTGAATTGTAATCTGAAACCTAATAAAATTAAAAATAGAGGGTTTTGAATCTCTGATTGTTGTATTTCTTATTTATATTGAATTGGAATTATGTAATGTCTTGAATGTTCAGCTGTTTGGCACTTTCTTCTCAATTTCAATATCAATAACTTCCTTGTTTTCAGTTTAGATGGTTTTTCTTGTAGGTAGAGGTTCTTTTTCATATTCTGAGACCCAATAAGATGGGATGTGTAAGTTAGTAGACTACTAGCGTAGAGCACCTGCATATGCATTTAGGATCCGTATAGTTTCATAAAAAAAAAAACAGCTGTTGAGGATAAACCATGTTCTCCTGTCTTTGTATGAAATTGCAAAATTGATCGATGAAGAAGTCTGTGGACTTTAATGGGACATTTGCTTAGAAATGGTTTTGGAAAAACATATCTTATTTGGTTTTAGTATACATGGAGACGGTGGCATGAACATCGGGACTTTTTGTAATTGGATGGTCCTTGTAGGGGATGTCTTTGGAATTTAGGAATGAAGATTGAAGGCTGCTTACTAAGCAGGGCCTCGGGGATTTTCATTAGCAGTTCACATAAATGTTGTTAATAGTCTGTTCCGTTATTATTACTTAGTTAGACCTATTCAATTATAGATATCTTACATTTGATGTTTTTTAGGATTTATATAGTACAAGTGCAATACGACCAAGTTACAGACATGGCTATGGAAGGAGGAGGTACACTGTCAGAAAAGTATCACAATTCTAAGAAGTTGTCGATGAGAGTAAGAGGTGAATTAGAGAGGCTTGAACAGTTGGAGTTTTCATCACCAAGCGGCATTGATTCTCCCGAGCTCTCCTTCTCTATCAAAAGGGATATATCCCAGATCCATTCTCTTTGTGTTGATATGGATCGTCTTTGGAGATCATTTGCTTCAAAGCAACAACGAGATCTTTGGAAGAGGTGATCCTACGTCTAAGTCCTTCTTTTAAATCTGGAACAATCATTTATTGGTTAAATTCTTAATATATGCTTTACAGTAGTTTTTCCGCTTTTGACTTTAGGAATGTGTACCCACTTTTGATGCTTCATATGTTGATGACCTACAGAATTTCTGAGTGATTCGCTATCATTTAGTCAGCTGTTTTGTGCATTTTCTGGACTCTTTTTTTTTTTCAATAAAATAGCCTCTTTCTTTTGCTGGTGGGTCTATGTATGTTGCTGTCTTGGGGTTTGCCAAAGATTGTTTGGGAAATCACAATTTGCTGTTTTTCACCATGCAAGTATTAACTAATTTTACCTTTGATATAAATGAGTATAACTGTTCTAGGATTTTGCTATCCATCGTACAAGCAACCCTTTATAATCTTTCGGTTGAATTACCTCGAGTGTTGGCTCTTGGAGCTCGACATTACGATCGAATACAAGCAACTTGTTGAGGCATTGTCATTCGTTACTTGATGCCCTCACCTAAAAAGGAACTATGCAAATGTGCAGAAGTTAAATCATGTGAATTAAGTTATCTTTTGTACTCGTAGTTGCTTCCAGATGTCACCGTGGAAGCAAGCCAACAAGATTAGGCAAGAAATTAGGATATTTTGGTAGTTTACTGCAGGTTCTGTTCTTTGTGGAATAGTTTGACAAGATTATCGATAAAACTAGAGGTGTTGACATAGCTCGAGGCTATTTGTATGAGAAACCTCCATAATTGGAGTGTCTTTTATGCTGGTGTAGTATATATTATACATAGAGTCATAGTTACGAAATTGCTGCTGATAATATTAACTCTAATTGTGATTTGGTACTAATATACTTCGTATTCTATCATATAGAAAAGTCGAGCAGATAGCTGAAGAGGCTGATTCACTGAAGGACAGCTTGGATAAACACTTCCTTCGCAATCAGAAACGTATGACAGAAGCTAAGGAAAGGGCAGAACTGCTAGAAAGAGCTGTATGTAAATGATTCTATTTAATTTTTGTAGCTAGTTACTGTAGGTTTCTATATAATCTGGTTCAGCATTTATTTTTATTTTTTTGTATGATCCAAGATATGACTGCCATCAAAAGACCCATTATCTTGGTTTACAGATGAGAAGGTTACTCTTTATATGTAGGATTATCTTCTTAAGGCAATCATATAGTCGGTTTTAGGTTTCTATTACTAGTGGGAAACTAGAGGCTAGTGTTTTAAAATACGTTAATGTGAAGCGATACGCTAACCTAGTAAAGCGTAAAGCGTAGCTTCAATACGTTATTGAAGCGCAGCTTCACAAAATTAAAAAAAAAAATACTGACATCTATGTGAAACTGACCAACACAAAACCAAAAACCAATCTAATAATCCATGATAAAAGGAATAAATAAAGCATATGCAGAGAGTTGTAGTTTTTAGGGTTTTTAATACTAAAACCTAAGAAGCGTTGGGACTTATAAACAGTGGGAATTAAATCCCACTGTATATTCTCTAGAAAAACCTAAGAAGAAATCTTGAGACTTGTTTTTGGAATTAAATCCCTGTTTTTTCTCTAGAAAATCTAAGAAGGAAATATTGGGACTTGTTGTTGGCATTTAAATTCTGCTTTTTCTCTAGAATATACCTTTTTCTTCTCTAGAAAATATACCCTAGTATTAATGCGGAAGTATTGAAGCGTTTTTTTAGTGAAGCGCTAAAAAGCGCGCTTCAATACGCGCTTCAATACGTTTTTTAAAACACTGCTAGAGGCTAACTTTACTTGGAATTACTTATACAAAAAGTTCTAAGTTTAGCTACTGTTGTAAAAATTGCAGATGTAGGAAGGATCTTCTAGTCTATACAAATTCGTTAGTTGGTGCGTGTAGAGGAAGAGAGTTTCTGTTTGCAGAAATGTTCAGTGCAGAATACAAAGAATAGAGCTATAACACCTAGGGTAGTGTAAATTTGTAAGGGCCTTTTTTTGGAACAAAACTTGCGTTCTTATTGAGCCATCTTTAGTTTTCTTACTTTCATTGTTTGGTTGTTTTTTCTTGTCGGAGTCTGGTTTGATCATAAGATCTTGGCCTGAGTGCAAACTCTGTCATTAGTCGGGCTATATATCTTTTGATTCTTTCGCTGAAGTTATATATGATCCTTTGGACGTCACTGATGGCTTTCTCGGTCTTATAGAATGGGGACTCTTCTCATGTCATGAGAATCTTTGACGACGATACACAGGCACTGCAATCAGCTCGTAACTCATCCTTGATGCTTGAGGAAGCTTATTCCACTGGTGTGGCAATTCTTTCTAAATATGCAGAACAGAGGGATCGCTTGAAGGTAACCATGTTAGCTCTTTGCTCATATCTGATATATTCAGCAGGCATTAATTTTGTTATGATCAAAACCAAAGCTCTAGTTAGAGGTCTTAGGGTTGACTTCACAGCTTAATGATCTCTTTAGTTGACGTGGTCAATTATATTTTAATCTTGAGTTGAAGGATTGGAAGTTAATCTAGTGAGATTTATGTTTTTAACATCCACCATAAAGTTGGAGGTTGCAGATGAAAACTACATGTATGCGTACATAACAACTGAGCTAAACAAAAAAATTTAACACGATGTCATATTTTGGAATTGTTTTCCTTGCTTAAAGTTCAAGATGTAGCTCAGAGACTGCAGAACCTAACCCTCTCCGGGTTTACATGGGCTTTGTCCAATGGAAATTTGGATCCTGCTTTGCTGCCTAACAACTGAGGCCCTATTTCACTGATTTTTGTGTCCATTGTAAACATTGTTTTCTTCTCTCAGGTCATTTAGGGATCCCAGATGTACTTTTTATTAAAAAAAGTAAGTTCAACATATAGGGCTTCTGAATCCAAATGTTTGAGAACCTGCATTTTAGGCATATCTTTCTTTGTTGTTATCTATCCCGTTATCCGCCCATCCATTTTGCACCGCGATTAAAAACTTTGGTCTTAAGAAATATTTAAAAACATATTGTTATTTGATGTGCAGAGGGCACAGCGGAAAGCATTAGATATCCTTAACACAGTGGGACTCTCAAACTCGGTATTGAAGCTTGTAGAGAGGCGGCATCGCGTGGACAAATGGATCGCATACTCAGGAATGATAGTAACTGTCATCATTGTTTATTTGTTTTGGAAGTGGGCACACTGATCCATATAAAGTATTCGACTCAAATCAATCGCGTGGTGTCTATCTCTGGATATGTTTCCACGTTTCTTGATTGACTTTGGAGTTAAGGCAAGGCAAACTGATAGATTTCATATTTTAGTGTTCTACTTCCTAAGCTTACTGGGTAGTGGGTTCCCCATGAAAAAACCCCTCAAGGGGTGGAAATTTGGTTTAGACAGCTGGAAGAGCAGAAAGAAATCTGTCATTAAATTTATAACTTCAGCATCAGAGCTACACCTAGAAATGCAGTGGGGTTAGACAACCAACGTATTTACCCCCTCTTCCATAACGGTATGTATACATGTTTATATATAGCCCGTGCAAAGGCTGCAGATACAATAGCAATAATTGCGAAGAGATTTATATGCATAGAGAGAAAAAATGACATGACACCTAAAATTAGCCAGTAGCATTCCTTGCATTTGTCCTGCGACTATTTGGGGTTTGGCATCTTTGCTTGTTCTCCACCATGGAATAATAGCAATTATAACATACTAACAAACTCTGGTTCCAATTTTCAAACTCTAATAATTTGATTTATCTAGAGTTTATAAGGCTGAAAATTGTATTTTTCTTGCATTAGCAAGGACAGATTGATCTCTGATCCTGTGGAATATATATAACACGTCTTGCTTTTTTTTTAGATAACAAGGGAGATTTTATTAATCAATACCAGGATCTAAAAGCCTGGATAACACTGTTTGCAGATATGTAACATCATCACTGAATTCTTTTATTTGAAGTTTATCTCTCCTTACTACTTTAGAAATAGAATCTGCTGAAGAATTAAAATTCCTACTAACATAAGAGGCTTTAGTAAAGTTGAAAGAGGTAAGCAAATGTTTGATCTCTTGCATAATCTTTCTATTCTCCCATCTTATTGAAAGAGAAATGTTGTTGATCGAGTTAACTACTGCCTCATCATCCGATATGATGTGAATGCTTTCTAAGTCCATTGCCTTTGTCCATCTCAGTCCTTCAAGAACAACTCTACACTCTCCTACTTCTGCATCAATTATTCCAGCTGCATATGATCCCTTGAACCCAACGAATGTACCTGCAGAATCATAACAGATAATTTCCGACCCACAATCATTAGTGAATTTATCAAAAGAAGTGTCTACAAAGAATGTAAAGGTAACCGCTTCATTCAAAATATCCTGCATGCAAGTAAAAGTGTTAGTAGTATGCTCAGATAATGCAGAAGTGTGAGTTAAAGTATCAGTCGAAGTTTCCTTAGTAGGACCACTATAACTGATTAACTGATTCTGAATCCTTTCAACAGTACGAATTGGGTTGAGTGTTTTATCTTGAAAAACACAGTCACACCTTTCCTTCCATATTATCCAACTCCGTACCATTAACAACTTTCTCCAGTTATTAATATCTTCACTTCCTGTATTCTGAATATTTTGAAACCAAGAAATAATCCACTCTTTGACAATCTGACATTGATTAATGATATGATCAATGTTGATATTAAGGGAACGCCATACAGCCTGAGCATGAGAACAGTTGATGAGAATATGAAAGAGGGTTTCATTCTCTTGTTTGCAAATTTCGCAGTGAGTTTCAATATCTTGCATTGCCTGAGATAGTCTCACCCTTGTAGGAACTATATTTTTCAAACACTTCCATATGAAAAGTTTAACCCGATGAAGCAGTTTCATTTTCCAGAGTGCTTTCCAGACTGTTGTAGGAACATCATTAAGTGCAACTTGATTTTGTACTCTAGTCTCAGTAAGTTTATTGTAGGCAGACTTAACTGAGAAAACTCCATCCTTTGAAGGGTTCCATCTAACAATATCCTGTTCATCAAGGGAAAGCTGCATATGTTTAATTCTGTCAACAATAACTGGAGAAAACAGAATATTGAGAAGAGGGACATTTCAAGTGTTAGAATCTGGTAAAATCAGCTCACTGACAAACACATACTGCAGATGTGAAGGGTGAAGAGGCTCCACTTTGATATCCAGTCCTATGATCCATCTATCAATCCATATTTTGGTACCCTTACCATTGTTGACCTCCATACTGTAATGTTGTTGAAGTATAGAAAGACCAAGTTCAATCCCATTCCATGTCCATGAAGAATTACTCCTTTCTTTTTCAATGTGTAAAAACACCTCTTTCTTGAAGTACTTAGCTTTGAGTATTTTGGTTAATAGGTGATCAGAGTTTTGACAAATTCTCCATGCTATTTTAGTGAGAAGTGCATGGTTTAACATCTCCAGATCCCTGAATGCCAATCCTCCCAAATCCTTGGATATACTCAAGTTATGCCAGCCAATTAAATTTAACCCTCTATTAGACTTGTAACCCCACCAAAATTTCCTTTGTAATGTATCAAGTTTCTTGAGAAGAGTCTTAGGAATCTTGAATGTACTCATCTGATACATGGGAACAACATTAAGCACTGCCTTAACCATTGTAGTTCTTCCAGCCTGATGTAGATTAATTCCTTGCCAATTTCCAATTCTTCTTTCAAAGGCCAACTGAATATCTTTAAAAGCTTTCACTTTATTTTTACCAATAATTAGAGGAGACCCTAAATACTTCTCATTTTCCTCCATACATTGAACTCCCAAAATATTGCTGAGAGTATTACAAACAGATGGATTCATGTTGTTACTATAAAGAACTGAAGATTTGTCAAAGTTTATGACCTGCCCAGATTGTGAACTAAAGTCCTTCAAAACTTGAAGAAGATTATTCACACTGGTTAAATTTGCTTGAGTGAAAATGAGATTGTCATCTGCAAAAAAGATGATTTAAAGGTGGTGCTCCTCTTGCAATTGATATTCCTTTGATTTCTTTTGAATTATGAGCTTCTAAAAGAGTTCTAGAGAACCATTCCATTGCAATGATGAAAAGATAAGGAGAAAGAGTGTCTCCTTGTCTAATTCCTCTAGTAGGTGAGAATTCTTCACATGGAGAGCCATTAAGCATGACAGACAAAGAAGTAGTACTTATACATTCCTTGATAAGATGACACCAATCTTCAGATAACCCAAAACTCTGAAGTACCTTGAGTAGAAAAGACCATTCCAATCTATCAAAAGCTTTAGACATATCAATTTTTAAAGCTAACCAACCTCCTTCACCTTCTTTTATTTTCATTGAATGAATTACTTCATGAGCTATAATGGTGTTATCATTAATAAGCCTTCCTGAAACATAAGCAGCCTGATATGGGGAGATGATTCTTTCCATTAATGGCTTTATTCTAGATACTGGGATCTTAGAAATGATTTTGTAAGATGTATTGCAAAGCCCAATAGGTCTGAAGTCAGAAGGAGTGCAAGGCTTACTCTTTTTGGGAATTAAAGAGATGTATGTTTTGTTGAGCTCTTTGGGAAGGAACTTAGTTTACAAAAAAAAATTCTTCACCATATCACAAACATCAGTCCCAACTATACTCCATTGTGACTTATAGAAGCCAGCTTGAAATCCTTCGGGCCCTGGTGCAGACCAACTCTCCATGCTTTTGAGAACCTTATGAATTTCTTCATCTGATGGAGGCAAAAGAAGTAGATTGTTATCTTCCTCTGTAATTAGAGTAGGAATATGAGCATAATATTGTTCTTCAATTGTAGTATTTTGAGAAGTACTTATATTCTTAAAATGTTGAGTAAGCAAATTAGAAATATCATCTCTGGATTGTAACCAAGTTCCATCATCTGTTTTTAAAGAATCAATGTTATTTCTAGCTCTCTTCCTCTTTGTTAAAGTATGGAAATACTTAGTATTGTAATCCATGTCTTTTACAAAGTTGTCCCTAGACTTTTGCATGTAGATTTCATGTTGTATCTTGTGCCACTTATCCAACTCTTGACTGACTTCCAAAGCTTTTGAAGTATTATCTAGAGAAAAAGGCATAGCTTGTATTGCAGATAGCTTTTGTTGGAGATTATCCGCATTCTGATCAATTTCCAAAATGAGTTTTGTGCCATTTATATAAAGTAATCTTGGTATTAATGAGCTTATAACCTGGAGAGCCTTGAACTGATTTTTCCCAAGCCTTAGCAATTTCAGCTGCACAAGTTCTATCTTGAAGCCAAATCTGAAAGAATTTAAAAGGCTTCCAAAGTTTTGGCTAAGAGTAATCAGTCACTAACATCACAAGGCAGTGATCACTTCCATTTTGAGATAAATAAAGAAGTTTAGAGTCTAGAAAGTGTAGACTCAAAGCACCATTAGTGAAAGCCATATCTAGTCTTGATCTCTTCTTCCCAGTTCCTAAGTTATTATTTGACCAAGTATGTTCTCTGCCTATAAAACCCAAATCTTGCAATCCCACTTCCTGAATGATAGAATTAACAAAGCCATCACCTGAAGAAGAATCTAGTATATGGAAATTAAGATCACCAAGAAGAACCCAGGGTTGATAAATGTTGAGTCAAATGTCTTTGATAAAATCCCATTGAGCCTTGTTCTTAGAATAATCACAGTATCCATACATACATGATAATAATAATTCAGGTTGACTAGGATCACATTGAACTGCAGCATGAATCATATTATCTTCACAGCTAACTACATCACAAATGAAACCATTCTTCCATAAAAGGGCTAATCCCCCAGTCAATCCAATGTGTTGAAGAAATTTCATATTAGGAAACTTAAGTGGAGTTAACAACATTTTCATCTTGTCTTCTTGGATTTTAGTTTCACATAAAAAGATGATATCAGGGTCTTGGGATCTAATTAAATCCCTAAGATGATCTCTAGTGGCAGAGGTGTTGAGTCCTTGTACATTCCAGGAAACTACTTTCATGTTGAAAAGAGAATTTATCAACCGAATTATGCAAAGCAAAATAAAAGTACGCTTAAAAAACCTAAAACAATATATGCATGAAAACTTATTAACTAACGTAGGGTTTGCATGGAAAAATTTAATGCACTTAGGGTTACTAAGTAATGACTAAGGGAAGCAATTAAATGCAGGTAGAATAACTAATAGTTTACGTGAGCAAAGAAAACTAAATTGCAAATTAAGTATAAGAAAAATAAAAGTGAAAAGAAAGTGTGAAACCTGATCCCCCTTGAGTGATTACGTTATCTGTCTCTTTCCAGTAGTGATCACTTGAGTAGTTGTAGGGGCAGAGATTGGAATCATAATGTTGTTGTGTGAGGAAATCTCAGAAGCAGGAGGAATAGGAGATGCAGCTTCACCAGCTCTTTGACGTTTGCCAAGTCGATTATCTTCTTCAGATAAAATCTCTTCACCTTTGAGTAAAGAATCTAAATTGGTAAGGTCACCATATTTTGGGGGGATGAACACATTTGATTTGAAAAAAAAATTCTGAGTCTTTTTAACTGCAGGAGTTTTGATAGAGGAAGATTCCTTACCTGCAACTACAATTGAGATGTTTTTACGAATGTTGTTAATTTTTCCAACAAAGTAAGGTTTCTCGTGAGCTTTCTTCAGAAAAATTGCAGCATCCTTACAAACATCCTTTGAATGATTCACAATGTAACACTCAATGCATATGTTCTTGGGTTGTCACTCAAAGAAGTATTGTTGCCACATAGTAACACCTGCATTGGTAGAGCACTTCACACCTCTTCTCATAGGCATAGAAAGATCCATATTGACGCAAACTTTCACAGGAATCCCACCAATAGGGATTGCATCTTTTGGCTCTATAGCCACAACTTCACCCATTACTTGCCCAATTTTAGTAACAGAGGTGACATTCATGTGTTCTGGCAATAGGTTTTTGAGCTGGATCCAAAATAGTTGAAAACCCCAATGTTTTTCTGTGTAAACCATTCCCGGAATATAATCATGTATAACTAGAAGGTGCTTGTTAATGCTCCATGGACGTTCATCAATAACTTTATTGAGCAGCTTCCATTGATTGAACTTGAATATGAAAACATTCGGTTCCACCTCTATGATTCTTAGGTTCTCTAGAGTGAGAAAAGGCCAACTAAAGGTGATGCCTTTTTCTACCATATCATAATTCATTCGACCTTCAATTATAACCTTGCCAATCGCGCTTACTTCCCATTCATCTTTATCTTTTTCTTCCTTGTTATCGTTTTTGATAACCTCCAGTTCATTAACATCACCCAAATCCAGTGTAGCTTGCTTGAACTTGTTGACTAAATCCATAACTTGACTAGATTGAGATTCCTCCATAAGGTGATGCACTTGGTGAGAGTAGTTTACACAACAAGAATAATAACTCTCCCAGAAAAGAACTTTGTAAAAAGTTTTAGTGTTAAGTCTAGGATTATGAGAATATCCAATAATGCTGCTATTGGTGTATAATTGGATATGGTCAATATTGTTATGTAATTGCGGAGTTTTTTTAGACTGATAAGAAAGGAAATTGAGATATTTAGGATCTTTTCTAGATATGGAAGGTTGAAAGCTGGCAACAGTGAAGGAGAACAAAAAATTAAGGTAACAGAATAATTGCAAACATTTGACTCTACGGGTTTTGAAATTTTTTGAAAAATTTGGAAGGCGGGATGAGTAACTGCCTAATTCTAATGAGTTGAACCCGATCCAAGATTTCTTCAACACAGCACCATCAGCAAAAGCGATGATTCCAATCATGATTGAGACCCTAAGCAAAAGCTTGATTAAATACTCAACAAAAGCTATGATCACAACAACAAAAGTGGCAAAAGCCATTAGAAAAAAATCAGAAAATCAATCACATATAAGGGGAAACAGAAGAAGATTAAAAATCCATTAAAGACAAGAAAGAATGTATAAATATGAAGATTGCAGAGAAGATAATGCAGTAAGATTAAAATAGAGATTCCATAAACATGAATCTAAAAACCTATGATTAGAAATTGTAAACGTTAAATTTAATCATTCAAAAACTTAAGGAAAAAAGAAAGACTGAGTTAACCCTTTTTCGCCCGATCCTCAGAACCCCGTACGTTGTTGTTGTTTATTTAACAAATCGAATGTGTTTGTTTATATAACACGTCTTGCTTAGTACTCTTAAAACTGGAGGCTCGACAATGTTGCCGCAAAATAACCGCCACAGTTACTACCACTAGTGATATCCACCCAGGAAACATCGCCAAATTTGAAAAAATCACCAATTATACCCTTGTCACCTGGCTTGCCTAGGTAAATCAAGTTGCTGCCCAAAACAAACAATTTTATTAGCATCCACAGAAAAATCAGCAATACAGTGTAGTGTATCAACCAACAAGATCTGGCGATATAAAATTTTTATTTGATTCACAGAAAGACTTTTCTGTTTACAAGCAAAAGCTGGACCTCCTCATCTTCAAATGTCATCCTTGAATAAGTAAATACAGAAAAATGAAAATCTCAGAAACAAAAACAAAAAGCTAACAAAGAAAACCCTCCCAACACCCTCTTTTTGCAGAGCATGAGTTTGTAGTTTTGACAACCCTATTTGTAGTCGGATATTTAACCTAAATTCGACTGTCAAATCAACTGAAACGAATCCAAAACAAAATTAGAAATCATTTAAGCGAGATTACCTCATGTTGAATGATTCAGGGATCCGAAACTGTGATTTAGTTTATAAATTTAGAAATCTGGAAATCACTAACTTGGGCACGGCACGACACAACCAAGAGGCATTAATTTTACAATTTAAATTTAGCTTTTGCAAGGGTAAATGAAGTCTGTCCAAGAATTGCGACAAAGTCAAGACCACGGAGGCCAAGACTTCAATACACGGATAAGGCTTCGGTCCTATCACGTACGACCAAAGGCCTAATGTCAGAAGCTCAAGTGGTCGAAGCTTAAACTGCCCGTGCCTTTGAGTATATATAAAAAAAAAAAAAAAAAAAAAAACTGTTTGTGCCTTTGTTGACCGAAATTAGCCTCCGGTGAACAAGCATCCCGATCAATCTCTTATGAGCAAGCCTTCGCTCAACCACAGACGATGAAGGCTCTGTTCGCCTTCTCTTAAACAAGAATCAACTCCCGATCTCTTAAAACTAAGTCCTTAACGACTCCTAGTATAACATATGTGCGAGATACACAAGTCACTTGATGATTATTTTCAATGATGTTGTAGTGAAAGGTTCATTGAGACTTGTGAAGGTTCGATTTTTTAGACTTAAATTATAAAAACAACAAATATATACAAAATAATAACAATGTTTCGAGAGGTTCTAGGACTAGGATTCCACCAAATATTCAAATTCATGCAATTCACATATTTATTCTAAAGCATTATAGCTCATTCAATAAGAATTTTGGCTCTATTTATTTGCCTAATGTAGATTCTTAAAATATTAATTGTAAATCTTAAGCATGGCATATCAAAATAATTAATCCTAAGCCTAAACCTAAACCATCAAATGAAATGACAATTAATTAAGAAAAATCTTTGTCTAATTTTAATTCAATGCAAATAGTCATATAAAGAATTAAATGAATTTACCACATGATGAATTTTGGTTTCCTCCGTCGTCCCAGAGAAAGGTTCGGCTCCACATGGTGGAAACACACTCAAAAAGATAATTCATAGCTCAAATGGTGTTTTTATTGAGGAAATAAGATAATACATAGATTCGGAACGCTGTATGGGCGTCACAGAACACACTGTTACAAATAAAACCTAAAGAATCACTATAACGAAGATATACGTTACAACTCAAAATAAAGCTGTTACAAATTTTTCGCCACTATCACTTGTTCATAAACGACAGCTATATTGTGTTTGTTCTTCGTGTTCTTGAACGACACTCTTTATGTGTCAGCTCCGCAACTACTTCTTCCGCTGCCGCCGCAACTCCTCCCGCAGCCTGGATTCTTCATCCTCGGCTACCCTCACTCTCCCCCACCCCTATCTTCGACTCCGAAACTAATTTATACCCCTTCGGACCCAGAATAACTTCTCATTAAACCAAAATATCTCTCCATTACTCGACAACGAATACAAAACATTCTCGGGATATTTTCATCCATTTTTACGTAATTACTTCCTTATTTACCTCCTTCATGTGTATGTTTTAGTTGTACACACTTCAACATCTCCCAACAAGCTGATATCTATTCAAGAACAAGTCAGACATGTGGCTATCACACTTCAATATTTTTTTACCCTGTTTTACTGCAACAACCGAATTTAATGAGATTTACTTCTTTTTTTAATCACCAGAACACGTAATCTTCTCTTCTAATTAGGTAGAGATAATATCTCGACATAATGACCCTTGAAAATCTCCAAAAATAAGCAGAAGTAACCCAAAGAATACTCGGTCTCTGTTTTCTTGGTAACCACGAATCTCTCCCCTTTTTTATCGCTTCAAAACATTTGACTAACCCTGTTTTATCTCCATGCGTAAATACCAGTCGAATCCCGTGAAAATATCCATTAAATGCTCGGCCAAATCCAATCCAGTAACTGCACAGCTGCAAACCAAAGTTCCCGCCAAACTTGAAATTCAAAAATTCAAATGATGAAGAAGGGTGGCCCTTAGCGAAGTCTGAGGTGCCGATAGCACTGGGGTGTGAATAGTAAGTGGATGTCTTGGGGTGCAAATAGCATCTAGTTTGCCCCTTAGTAATTGGGTGCCCCTTATCCAAAACTGAGAGTCTGAATTACATGTGTCCTCCGGGGGTACCTTCAACAACTTTTCGAGCCGAATTTTCCAAAAATGTTTATTGCCCAAAAATACCTACAAACACACAAAAAACCATAATTAGTACAATATCGAGCACTAACAATACAGAGCATTGAGAACAAAATAAACACAAAAATGTATCTATTTAAGCCTTAATGACACATCCCACCAGTGGCGGAGCCTGACAATAAGAAAGAGGGGGACTAAAAAAAATGTTTACATAAAATGTGTACACTAGTGGACTAAATTTAAAAATTAGGTGGACTAAATATAAAATAAAATCTATGATAAAAATAAGGGCATTTTTAAGATTTTGGTGATCTTAGGGGGGGGGCTAGAGCCATGGTTAGTTAACTCATGGCTTCGCCCATGCATCCCACAGTTAGTTCCATGAGCACGAACGAGACTCAAGTCTCATCAGGGCCTTATGAATGAATCCTAGTAACATATGCACACGATACACTAGTCATCGCCGTCCTTTTTAGTAACATCTGTACGCGTTACACTTATCTTTTCTACATCCCCGAACCTCGTACTTGACTCCTAATAACACCTGCACACGATACACTGAGTAATGAATATTATTTACGACTAGGTCCAGCACATCCCTACTAGATACGCTAACTAAACCAAAAGTATTTAATAGTTTCATGCACGAGACACTATCAGGCATGAAAGCCTCACTCCATGTCTCCCGAACACGTCTCAGCTGACTATACGAGACTTGAACTCCATGAGCACGCCCTAGCTGGATTCATGTAACCTGAGCTTTACTAGATCATCATAAAACTCGATATGATGAAAACTATACACGATGCTAAGGCATAAGCTTCAAACGCACTAGTGTCATACCCGCAGTGTTCGCATGATGCATTATGCGTCATTTGAATTGATGAGTTTTATCTAAAGATTGTGTTGCACATGCAGGGCATGTTGGCCCACAACTGAAACTGCGACGCTAAGGCGCATCACGGCAGTATGATGCTGGGAAAAAGATAAATTGTATCACAATGGTCCGTTATCTGTAATTCGTCGTCTCAAAAGAAGGTGGGCTTAGCCTATCGCAAACATCCCCCAATTAGACATATATATGGAAGAGGTGTTGGTTGACGGTGTGCATTTTGCGAAAATGCATCCTTAAGCTATAAATCTTTGAAAAGGCGAGGGTACCCAAATATACCTCAAGCTAAAACTTTTCCTACCTATAAGTCCTTTATCCGAAAGTGATTGTCTATGGACTGAGTCGAGACAATGCAACTAATCGGTTCACACTTCGTGTGATCATCTATGGATACGAGATCGAGACAATACAACAACGAAGTATGTTTACTTGATAAAAAGGTTCGGACTTAACCAAATACAATAGGATTGCTTATCAAGTAAATATGAATTAACGTTTGTGTAATTTACTTTAATTATAATAAAATAATTATAATGCGGAAAATAAAAGTAAATGACACAGCAAGATTTTGTTAATGAGGAAACCTCAAATGCAGAAAAACCCCGAGACCTTGTCCAGAATTGAATACTCTCAGGATTAAGCTGCTATACAAAATTAAACCAACTTCGTATAGTTGAGACCATGCAACTAAACCTATAGTTCACCTAGTTTCGTATGTATTCCTACGCCTCCAACTTATGAATAAGTCACATACTTGGAACAATTCCTTTGGTTTTGTATTCCAAATGTAAAAGGAACAAAGAAATTTTGGTATCAACTCTCTTCAACCAAGTGATGTGAGTTCGACAAAGGCTCTTCTGTTTATCTCAATAAACTCCTTCGTCATATTCTTAGATCTATCTTATGTTCAACTACCAAAGGTAATTGTTAATATTTTGCAATCAATACTTTTAATCACAAAGAATTATATTGATGTCGATCTACACAACTAATCAATCCAATCTATCACAAGGATAAACCGATTATAGTTGGATCCTCTTATACCGAAACAAGTATTGTTCACACCAAAGATTATGAACCCAAATCAGAAATCTTCAATATCTTCTTTGTCTTAAAATCTTCTTAGATCTTCAATAAACACATGCACACAACAACTTGAATCTCTTGTGATCAATCACGCAGGCTAGTGCAGCCCAACAATGGATTATCACAAGATCATCTTTAGAACTAACAACAGTCTAAAGATCCCCTGTCAAACTTTGATCTAGTTTGAGTGAATCTTATATCAGAAGAGAAGATTCTCAAGCATAAACAAACTAGGTGCAATCAAAGTTCAACCACCGTTAGTCAATCAAATCAATCAAAAAGATAAGATAAACCCGCAATTATCTAGTTTCCCACCAACGGTACTAATAGAGCTTCTCAATCCCAAAGAAGACTTTAAATTGAGCGACCGTAAGAGATTTCGCCTAATTAGGTTACCTTCCACTCCGAATAGGCGACTACACCAGTAACAACGCAACCGAGGAAGTTTTCTATTACGAAGGATTAGTTTGCTAGAAATGCAAACTTCAAGTATTTATAGACAAGGAAGTTTGGACACCAAGGAATTTCCAAAACCGAAAATATTCTCAAAGATATTCAATATATTCCAATTCGGTTTCCATAATTCCTGGAAATGCTCTATCCAAAATATTGACCGAAAATCTCTTTGGAAATCTTAACTAGTAAATGCACATTACTAATTCTCGTTTTCCTAAAATAAAATTAAAAACCTTAAATAAAAGATTCTTAACTTATTTATGTTTTGATCCTGGGATTTCCTTCCTGTAGCTATTAAGGAATAACTTTGAACGATAAAATATAAACATTACTGCACGTGTTCAAAGTATGCCGACATCCTTACTTTGTAAGTCCTCTTTCATACTTACAACCTTCAAACCGATTTGCCACACTTCCAAACAAGTTTATAATTGGTTCACCTGACTTTCAAGAACTATGCGATTGATCAAAAAATACTCAATCACAAATCATGGGTTTCACGGTTCTACCAAAACAAGTTTCGGTTCTACCTTCATGTGAGTACTGTGCATAGTCATGCTAGCTTCCCAAAATTCGATTGACTAGGTACTAGGATCGGTTCCCCACATATATATGGTATCTAACTTATATGTGTTGCACATGTCCATATATAGGATCGGTTCCCCTTTGCCTAAAAACGTGTTGCACATGTCCATAGGATCGGTTCCCCTTTCTGCTAAAAATTTGATGCACCTCATACAAGGATCGATTCCCCTTTGTGATGTGTTGCACCTATTCATAGGATCGGTTCCCCTTTACCCAGAGTTGGTCATACACAAATCACAAACTTGATCATACCATTTCAGTGATTACTTAAAATCGGTTTCACTAATAAAAGTCATACCAATACATAAGTCAGGCCTTTGTGAATAGTTTTACCAAGAACACAAACAAGTCATGAGCGGTTATACTAAATCACACATATTGGTTGTTCACAAGATATGCAATGAATGACAATACCAATAACGCCTGGAGATTTCCTTTTCGATTCATAAACAAGTTTATGAACTTACTTCCTTAAAACACATGTAAAACATTGTTTCCTAGGATGAAATACTCACCTCATAGCCATACATAATCACAATAGCATTCAAAAGATTATGTTGATGTCTTATCTACAAAGTTTAATGGTTAAGAAATAAACCTCGTATTGTATTCCTTAATACTATGTCTATCTAGAATGTTCATGCTTCGTAGTTTTGTTTTCAATATGCACGACTTGAAATATACGTTAGGGAATGAAACAGTTCAAGTCAAATATCATTAACCTCAGGTGGAAGGACGATGTTGTCGTTGTAGCTTCTTACTTATTCACTTCTTCAAGTCTTCGCAATACTTGTAATGTCTCATATCCTAATACTTTCAAGCTAACTTATACGAAATTGACTCTAGCACATAATCAAGCGACTCTTAAAATGAGTTTTGATTCACTAAAATATGACAACCAAACTTGACATACCAACGCTTGGTGGGTTCAACCGAGCTATGCTCTAACAATCTTAACTGGTGAAGCATATATGATGTGAAATATAATTATTGTCATACTTGATTAGGTAGTTGCAATGTATTTCGTGGGTGCTCATACATCTTATCTGTTGGAGCATTTCTAGGTCGAACTCACAATTTTTGTTATCTCAAACTGTTTGTCAATGTTAGCTAAACAAAACTATATCTTGATTTATAGTCTACTAAGTCTAGTCGCGGACTAGGTAAATAAGTTGGTAGTTAAGTATCATACATCACCCTCGAAGACTGAAGATCGACAAATACATTTGGAAAACTTCATCAACAAGGTATGTGAAGACCTATGTTATATTAGGTGTTAGGAGAGGCGAGGCGCCAGGCCCTTTGCCTAGCCCTAGGCGCCCAGAGGAAAAATTAGAACACACAAAATTTGCTTACACTTTGGCGTCTTGGGCGTTTTATTGTCTAGGTGCCCCTTGGGCGACTCGTGTGCCTAGATCACTTAGGCGAGCGCCTAGTGGCGCCTTTTGCATCATAGGTGACGGCTGAACCATTTTACTTACTCACAAGCTTTACCTTTCTATGTTTATGAGACTATGTCGTATGACTTCTAGTAGATTTATTGCAAAGAAGAAATTTTGAGTTAAGCTTGTCTTGTTAAACATCTCAAAATATGATTCAAGAAATAGATGTTCATTGGTCCTTAGCATTCTTAGTTCAAAACAATTTATTGTTCAAGAACTAATGTTCATCTGAATTTTCCCAAGCAATGGTATTTATATCTATGGGAATAGGAAGGTTTCAAACATCAAAGAGAGTATTTTAGAACTTCCGTAATTTGGACTTATGGAAGGTTGGAGAACCACTTCACAAACCATTGATATCCGACGTTCAAAGTATATGAAGGTTGGCGAACCAATTCGCAAACCGCGAGGTTCTGAATGGACAGTTCACCAACCCGGTTCACGAACTGTGGTGATATGAAATTAGTGAAAGGCCAACAGTTTGCAATATAGTTCATGAACTGTTGACATCTAAGTTCACGAGTTCCTAAACGGTTTACGAATTGTAGCGCCCTGAATTCGTGAACGGATGATGGTTCACGAACCGTTTCACCAACAGTCCCAGAACATATTAGACGATGCTCAAGGACTTACTTTTTTAAATATATCTATCATTGCTAGTACTCTCATAAGTACCTTTAACACATCTATGATCACTAAAAAACTTGTGTGCAGATCATGATTAAAATTTTAAGTGTTTAAATGAACACGATATTGGTTACTAGTTCGAGAGACATATTTGACAAGAACTATCATTATACACGGTTCACGTACCCGGATAAATGTGTATATTCTTCTATGTGATTTCAAGACAAACTTCTCACATGCTTACTTGAAACCCTAATTATAGTTTCATCTAAACAGAGAAAGTGTTTGCTTGATTGTGAAGTTATCTTCGCTTGAATTATGAGCAACCCTCAGTCTTGAACATCTATAAATAGAGACACTCATTCAACTGGGATTCAATGCCCGGCACTTTGTGTCCTAGTTAATAGCTAGAGTCGCCCTCTATTGACCTATGTTTCTCTGAAAAACATAATTAGGTCTACGACTAAAAGACTTTACTTGGGGATTCATGAAGCCAGGTCCGACTATATTTTTGTTGATAGGTCATATATCTTGATAAATATAAATCACAAAGTTCTCTTCGTCTCAGACTTTGTGATTCCTCAAGATAAATGTCTGAAACTTTTTTTAATTGATTGGTTCACGATTGTTCTTGAGAGTGGTTAAGAATCCAGGCTTCTCAGCTAACCGAGTATAAGTGTTCCGGATCTGTGAGGTTTGCTAGCTTTGTATATTGTAAATATATTTCCAAGCCTTGATCTTTGATCTAAATGGAAATCAAATAGTCTTACATGTTAGAGGCAGACTGGTATCAAACGTTTTCACTTAGGCTGAAGCAACTATTAGGATGTAAAGGACGTCATCTAAGGGAATCAATTGCGTAGAGCCTTGCGAGTTTCAAGAGACGTAAGGAGCGCGACTATAACTGAATAACTTGGAGGGTGGATTCAGTCTCAACTACAAAAGTCTGAAGTTTGATAGTATGCTAGTATCTGTAGCGGCTCAATATATTTTGGTGTTCAAATCTGGACGAGGTCCCGGGGGTTTTCTGCTATTGCAGTTTCCTCGTTAGCAAAACTTATGGTGTCTTGTGCTTTTTCTTTTTCTGCATTATATTGTTTATCTTTATTGTACGATTTACATAAGTAGTACGTAATCAATTTTAGTAAATACATCCATATTAGTTGTGATCTATTACGAGACTTGTTTGTAGAATTCGTATCTTGAAAGATTAATAACAAGTTTCAGACTTCACAAAATTCCGATTGGATTATTTGGATAAGACTAGATTGATATTAGATATTGATTTTTGAGATCTTCCAAGTACTCTTCTTAACAATGAGGTTCACATACTCCATTTTCTAAACTTTCTGATTGTGAAAAGATAGAAATACAACTATATACACATATTGTCAAGGATCATTAAGTTGGTCTACCTGCAATTATATTAGTTTTTTTTCATACATGTTTCCGAACGAAAAAATTGGTGGTGTACTTGGTACCCTCGCATTTTCACTATCAAGCTACACGAGATATTCATACAACAATTGCGATTATGCATGGCTAGGAAAGGAAGCCAACCTGTATGCAAGTTAGGGAAGCTTGTAAGGGGAGACTTCATAAGCCACTCGCATCTGAAGGATGACGCAAGGCACGAAAGGAAAGACCTCGGATGATGTATCCTTGGCACAAGCAAGATAAGTGCAGGCAATCAACTCCTTGCCAAAGCATATTGAGGAAGATGGGAAACAGGCTTGAAATGGCATATGTGCAAGTACGAGGCATGCCTTATTAGGACTCAGAAGTCAGTGATGTACAATATTAACCTTGATGACCTTACACCCTTTGCAAAACAAAGGTAAATTGGAAAAATGTCGAGTTAGGTATGAAAACTACGTTTAAAGCATCATGCTTGCAAATCATGCTTGTTATGGAAAATCTACGTGCAAGTTCCTAGTAAGAAGTGAAGCTTTACGACACGGTCACTGCGTTATGAGTGGTGCATCGGGGAGTTTCGGCATGCGTGGCTTGACGCTGAAGGCGTAATTTTTTGGTCCATCAGAGTTGGTATAATAGAAAGTTACGAGATAACACTAACTATTGTGCGTGTTGAATTCATCAGTGGGCATTTTTAATATAACTATATAAAGCTTTCCTTAATAAGTAAAGTCGAAAGTATGAGTCTGAATAGTAGGCCAATTGTTGCGAGGAAAATATTCATAACTACTGTGTCAATTACTTTGCAAATCGGGCTATACTTAGTTGAGTATTGTCAGTTTTACAGGCTTAACCTGGAAGACCATTTGGAATGGTGGCAAGCATTAATACTGATCACCCCTCATCCCGTTTGGACCAATATGTGTTGTCGTGCCGATTAGCTCCCACTACCTCAGTGGAAATTCGGAAAATCGTTTGGAACAATAGCTTTCACAAACATTATAGTTTGATCCCCATAGTACTACGATAAGACTTACTTGTCATTGCTCAATGACTCTTTCCAAATCACAAACTTTGGGAGTTCCTGAGTGTTATGGTACGAAAACGTGCACATAAGATACCGTGTTGAGATACCCTTTTCGCTTTTCAGAGTATGTGGTATGGGATATATGTTTAGGGATCCAAATCAATATCATCGGTAGTGTTGTAGGAACTCTTGTGATTCCTGGGTATACGGTATGTGACGTATGCTCACAAGGTCCTAATTGTCGTATATGACAAACGAAAGAAACCTTGTTTGAAATCTGAGCATTATGGTATGAGACATATGCTCACAATCCATACCGACACAACTTTTTCATAATATTTTTTTATTTTGAACTTCGGGGACGAGATTCTACAAAGAGTATAACACTTTTCACATGGTTGAGTTCGGTTAGTTCGCAAAAAATTTCTCCTTAGTAGAACCCTTCTTTGTAAACCCATATGTTGAGTTCGGTTAACTCGCATTTTTCTTCCCTAACCGAACTTTTATGTTTATGTAGTTCAGCTACTTTTTATTTATTTTCTTCTACCCGACCATCAAGTTCGACTAAAATTATTTTTTTTCTTTCTCCTAGCTACTTTTAGGTGTTGGAGCCCAGCTTGTTACTAGTCTACCAACTGACTTCGTGTAAAGACATCTTTTGTTTATCAATTATATTAATAAAAGCCCTCGGTGGCGACCCTTATATATATAAAAAAATAAAAAATAAAAATAATAATAATGAGGGTGGGGCGCTGAGATCTGCAGATATTATGGTTTACAACTGGGATAGGGGTCGTGACGTCTGTTTAGATATGGTTGGGGTGTCACCTTTTACTGGAGGAGGAGTTCGTGATTTTCAGCCAGGTTTAGCTTTGAGGAATGCCATTCACATAAACATAAAAAAATACTTTGATAAATGCTTCGCTCAAGGTTTTGGATTTGGCACCTGATGAGTGCCAAATAGTGCATATTTATACACCTTTTTATTGGCATTTTACTCATCTTTTGCGCTTAGAAATCGAGGATATTATCCTGCATTCGTATTTTATTTGTTTTCAAGAATAAATATTTGTATTAATTAATTTGTGTTTTTAGGTAATAAATAAAGCTTCGGGAATCGAGGAGCCAAAAGAGCTTAAGAATTGGAGCGAGTATCTATGGAGCAGAAGCCGGGTCGCAATGGGCTTGCAACCCAACAAGTAATCATCTACAAGACATGGGCCCAGCTATCCATCTCCGGCCAGTGACCCGGATCCGAGTCCATCATTCCCGAGCCGTTAAGATCTTCACCGCCACATCCTACGCTGTCTGCCTTGCACATCAACATTTGATGCTCTCGCCAATGTTAATCACCACTATATCCCGAGCCGTCGATCTCTATCGCCCTCCATCCTACGCGCTCTACCGCCTCATCATCACTGGCTGATCCGCCTACAAATAAACTCCCATACCCCTACACCTATCGACCAAACCCTATTCTCTTCTTCCTCTTCTCTTCTTCTTCCCCCCTCGCCCCGCAAACCCTACCTCCACCTTCTTCACCCATACCACCACCGTGAGCCACCTTCGCCACCATCTCCTCGCCACACCTACCACCTCGCTACCCTCTCTACTCGAGTTATCTCTCTTTTTTAGCTTCTACCAACTCTAGAAGCTAATTTAGAGATAACTAGAAGCCAGGGTTTTCACCAAATCCATTGCGATAGTCGATTCAAAGCTCTGGATCAAGTGACAGAGCTGGAGCACAAATCGGAGGCGATGAGGTATGGGTCCATTTAATTCGTGGTTTTGTTGAAAATTAGGTTTGAATTTTTGTATGTATAAATAGGTGAACTGAGGATGTTTTAGGGGTTCATGCCTGGGCTAGCCAAAGGCACCAATTCGATGTAGTTTGTGGTTTAAATTACTTTAATTATGTTTTAATCTAATTAATTAGGGTGTTGTTGAAACCCCTAATCTTATGTCAAGTAGTTAGCCTTTGATTTATTTGTGCAGCTTCATAACATGATTAGGATTAGTAGTTAATTGTAAGCTTTTGATTCTGTGGATAGAGTGTCTTTGTAAGAAGACACTTCTATACTAGGGGGAGATAGTGAATCAGTTGGATGGATATCCACCGAAACCTTCATGTGAAGGCTCAAGAGCATAACCATAGGAAAATTACTTTAGCATAAGATTGGAGGGTGAATGCAATCACCCTAGTGCCTTCAATTAGCTATAATCTCTTTTGCTCTTAGTTTAGAGTCACAACTAAATATCATGCTGTCACAACCAAACATATGTGTTACATCTCCTAGGAATTGATTAAGCATAGCCATTTGATCATCTTAAGCACCACAAGTCCTTTGTGGGATCGACCCGACTTCACTCAGCGCGTCTCCATGTGACGCCGTGCACTTGCGGTATAACATGTGAGGCTTAAATTAGAAACACCTTCGAGGCCTACCATGTTTTTGGCGCCCGCTGCCGGGACTTGGCCCGTGCCCCCGTGATTGTGGCTTGTCTTTACCGAGATTCACCTCACCTTGCACATATCATACTATGTTAATTCTTTTAGTTCTGTTTTTAGTGTAACTTGTGTAGTTTGCTTTCTCGTAATTTGTAGCTTGTTTTAACCTTTGCATCATAGTTCCTTTTGTAGTATCATAGCTTCTCTGCATCATCCTTGTATATTATTTTTCCCCTGGTCTACCCAAGTTATTCTTACTGTATATTCCCGTTGCCTTAACACACATGTCCAGAACTAAACATCTTTGTTGAGCTAGCGTGCATGATGCTTGTCAGGCCGTTGGAGTTGCCGTGAGGTCCGTGCTCTTGAGCCAACCTAAGTGAGGCAAGGAAAAGCTCGAGTTGAGCTTAACCTCAGAATGCATCTGAATTGAACCTTCATTGTCCCGTGAGTGAGGTAAGCATTACTTAAACTTCCCTGTGATGCCATGTATGCCCGCAACCCATGTGTTCAAATCTCGAAGCTTTACAACCCTGCTACCTCACCATTAATATGTGGTGCATAAGAAGCCCTCGTTCCTTCTTGCCTCTCCCAATTTCCCGAGGGCTTAGCTCTCAAGTGGTACCGTGACCCAAAGAACCTTACATAACCTTGAGCACACCCTAAGTTATAACTCACCGAGCATACACCACATCGCATACCTTGCAAGCCTTACTCTCATCATTACACGAGCCGACTGCACTATCGTACCCCTGCACTGTGGAAATCAAAAATGATCTCCGAGTTTGAGCCAATTGACCCCATCGAACTTGGCCGCCAAAGTGCTAGCATTGGTTGTTGCTGACTTCAAATCTATGAAATCTAAATCCATATTGTCCGAGCTATGAACCTCATGATGCTTTGAAATCGATTGTGCATTATATGTGGTGACTCTAAATGTCACATCCGTGATTGTATTTAACCTCGAGCATGATAGAATAGCTGCCTTGACTTCCTTTACATGCTTTAACTCGATCAACTAGAGCCAGATCCCAAATTATGTGTGAAACCTTAATGCTTGAATGAATGTTGAGTGAATGATCTTTGTTAGCATCTCACTTTATTTGCCTCTGTGCCCTTATGCATGTGACCTTGTGTGGTCATCCCAAGTACCCCTGACATTATCTCGAGCCCTCGGGCATATCAAGAGTACCCCGAACTGCCAATTGAGTGAACTCTTACTGAATCTTGTATTCCTGAGCATGTTCTTTGCATCTGCATTTGCTATGCTTTCATGATCTCGTGCTGTCATTTTTTTTCCCGAGTTTGCAATGCCTCGTGGCCGTGCTTAAGTCAAAGGAGTACAAGCCGTACTTAAAATGCCAACCTCTACATACAGAGAGTGGCATTAGCGACTGCTTTCTAGTGATTTCCTTTGTTCATGCACACAAAACTAAAGCATGACCATTGAGCTCGTCACATGACCTGAGCTCCACTAAACTTCAAGGCCGCACATAACCAGTGCACACAATCAAGCTCGCCTGGACCGGGCTAACCCACATCCTCTCGAGCTGGGTCACAAGCACTCGAATGAAGCCCACAACTTGGGCTGCACAAACTAAAACCCAGCCCACTGGCCGTCCCTTTACACTTAGTTGTAGCCCACTCACTATGCCCGACCATTGAGGCTCGCCGGGCTCGCACAACCTAGGCTTTGCCTAACCATTGAAGCCCACAGATTCATCAATAAGACATTCCAAACAAAACAAATCCCGACAAAACCAAACTACAAGCCCACAAAACCAAATCAAGCCCAAATCTTGGGCCGTGCATCCGGGCCGCCTGTTCACTAGGCGCTGATGCTTCGCTTGGCCGGCTCTGCTACTAGATTTGCTCACATAGCCGGGCTGCACATACTAGGCCGTGTACAAGCTCGGAAGCCCATATAAACCAAAATGCCCATAT
Organism: Papaver armeniacum; assembly: GCA_023531295.1. Taxonomy (NCBI): domain Eukaryota; kingdom Viridiplantae; phylum Streptophyta; class Magnoliopsida; order Ranunculales; family Papaveraceae; genus Papaver; species Papaver armeniacum. The sequence goes on along the minus strand of JAJJWW010008103.1, from coordinate 17,258 downwards.
AAACCAAAACCCACATAAACCAAATTCGAAACCCATACAAACCAAATCCCAAACAAACCAAAGCCCAATAAACCAAATTCCCACATAAACCAAAGCCCATTTTCATGTTCTATGTTTCAGACATTATCTTTTGGGTTGACCTCAACTCTTTCGATTGTTAGTAAATTTTTGTATATAATTCAAGAGGACTTGTTAAATTTTTCTTTTCTTGAATCGGTTGAGTCTTCTTTAAAGTGCATATATTGTGCTAATCCGATATGATATGTTGGATTCTAGCTTTGATTAATAAAGCTCTAACCGAGTCACGCCGACATCCTAATCTCTTCCTTTCTCTTATCAAGATAGTTCTCTTGGTATGTGACTCATTTAAAATTTTTCTATCTCACGACACATTGAGGACAATGTTTGATTTAGGGTTTGGGGGCATTTGCATATAGAGTTTTTAGTCTTTTTAATCTTTTATTTTCCAAAAAATAAAATAAAACTCTTTTGCATAAAAACCTCCAACGCTTAGAGATTTTAGAGTCACTAGCATGCTTCTAGCTATGTTTACATAGAGAGTCCGGACCGAAATAACAAGAACTTGGAAGTACGAGAACGAATCGGGTTCCTTAGTTGATTAGAGCGTTAAAGTTGTATTTAACCTTACCGGAGGGCGAATTTGGTGCTGTTTAGATATTCTTAGTAGAATTGTGATCACCCATAGTGGAGACTACCCATTTTACATCAAGTGAGGCACCAACCTTCAATTTTTTACAACTTTCTAGAAAAGTCATAGAGTGTGTGTCACCGTCGTAAATTCCTGGTAGAATGGTGAGCTACCCAACTTCGCACCAATTTCAGACTACTTTTGATCTCTTGAGTGCTAGTTTTTGTCAATCATGAGGGTGACGTCTAAAGATGAAAACTTCTTCTAAATACCGATTTGCGATTAGCATCACTCTCTCTCCCAATCAGCCAAGACCCATAAACACATCATCGCTGCCAGTTTAGCATCATCAATATGGAAAGAAAAATTGATATAGTCCAAGGTTTATGCAACAAAGAAAAGAAAATAGGATGAGAATTAATAAAATTTATAAAATCAAGATAATACAAGTTGTGGAAAAATGAGTCCTTTGTCCATGGAGTTAGTTGTTTCATTATTTGTATTTTATTTTCACTTTTTGTATGTAAAAAAAAATAATAATAATAATCAAAAAATCAAAAAATCAAAAATCAAAAAAAAAATATTGTAGTTTATTTTTGCTACCACCATGGTAAAGAAGAATTTAAAAAGAAAAATCCAAACAACAAGGAATTTGAGTAGAAAAGTTAAAAATTGTCAAGTTTTGTGAAGTTTTGAAGTTCGTCATCAACATTTGAAGACCAAGACCGAAGATTGAAGACGTTTCTATGGTTCTTATGAGAGAGTGATATTAATTGACGATCGGTGAGAAGTGAGTGAGTACTCCCACCCCTTGCTAATGGTTGATTTCCTTTCTTAGAGATCATCGAAAAGATTCTTTTTGTCCACACTTTTGTGGAGTCTCCAGCTTTATTTCTAAGGTTATCCTTCTTACCTACAACGTATGCGGATTTCTCTCTTATTTCCTCCCCGCACACATGAGAGACTAAAAAGCGATCTTTTTGAGTGCAATTATCATAAAACCCTAATGGTGAGGCAGGTCGAGGCTTATGATCACAATCGAATCCGAATTCTTTCATATGGTATGGTTACTTCTCGCCAAAGACTTAAGGATGAGAATGCGTTCTTCGATAGTTCTAACTTCACATTACTAGCACGCAGAAACTCTATGTCCTCATAGCTTCTTGGAGGCTTGAGACTCTTTACACTGGGTTGGAGAAGGTTTTGTGGGTACACCTCTGTAAACCTCACGAGACTACAACTCGTCCACTAGGGACACCTAGGGGGTTTAAAGGCTTAGTGCATACGCTAAATGCATCTTTAGAGACTCTGACAGGGTATAGTTAGGATTTCTTAATTTCTCGTTTCACTTGAGGACAAGTAAAATTGTGTTTTGGGGGTATTTGATGAGCGCCAAATAGTGCATATTTATACACCTTTTTATTGGCATTTTACTCATCTTTGCGCTTAGAAATCGATATTATCCCATTCTCGTATTTTATTTGTTTTCAAGAATAAATATTTGTATTAATTAATTTTGTGTTTTAGGTAATAAATAAAGCTCTGGGAATCGAGGAGCCAAAAGAGCGAAGAATTGAGTCGAGCATCTATGGAGCAGAAGCCGAAGTTCACAAGGCGCAATCAGCTTGCAACCCAACAAGTAGCAACTCATCTACAAGACATGGGCCCAAGCTATCCATCTCCGACCCGTGACCTCTGATCCGAGTCCATCATTCCCGAGCCGTTAAGATCTTCACTCGCCACATCCTACGCCGCTCGGCCTTGCACATCAACGCTTGATGCTCTGGCCAACAAAGAAAATCACCGCCTTATATCCCGAGCTGCTCAGATCTCTATCACCTCCATCCTACGCTCTCTCTACCCGTCTCATCATCTCTCGATGTATCTTCCTCACAAATAAACTCCACATACCCCTACACCTATCGACCGAACCCTATTCTCTTCTTCCTCTTCTCTTTCTTCTTCCCCGCCTGCGAAACCATACCTCCACCTTCTTCACCCCATACCACCACCAGAGACACCTTCGCCACCATCTCCGCCACAAAGCCTACCACTCCGCTACCCTCTCTACCTCGAGTTATCTCTTTCTTAGCTTCTACCAACTCTAGAAGCTAATTTAGAGATAACTAAGCTAGGTTTCACCAAATCCATTGCATAGTCGATTCAAAGCTCGGGACGAAGTGACAGAGCCGAGCACAAATTCGGGAGGCGATTGAGGGTAAGGGGTCTCGCATTTAATTCGTGTTTTGTTGAAAATTAGGTTTGAATTTTTGTATGTATAAATAGGGTGAACTGAGGATGTTTTAGGGTTCATGCCTGGCTAGCCAAAGCACCAATCGATTAAGTTTGTGTTTAAATTACTTTAATTATGTTTTAATCTAATTAACTAGGTGTGTTAAAACCCTAATCTTATGTCAAGTAGTTAGCCTTTGGATTTATTTTAGAATTCTGCAGCTCTATAACATGATTAGGATTAGTAGTTAATTGTTGTGCTTTTGACCCGTGATAGAGTGTATTGTAAGAAGACACTCTATACTAGGGGGAGATAGTGAATCGCTTGATGGATATCCACTGAGACCTTCATGTGAAGGCTCAAGAGCATAACCATAGGAAAATTACTTTAGCATAAGATTGGAGGGTGAATGCAATCACCCTAGTGCCCTTCAATTAGCTATAATCTCTTTTGCTCCTTAGTTTAGAGTCACAACTAAATATCAAATCGCTTCGACAACCAAACATATGTGTTACATCTCCTAGAATTCAGCTAAGCATAGCCATTTGATCATCTTAAGCACCACAAGTCCTTGTGGGATCGACCCGTACTTGCCGCGTCTCCGATAGACGCCACACTTGCAGTGATAACATGTAGGCTTAAATTAGAAACACCTTCGAGGCCTACCATGTTTTTGCGCCGGCTGCACGGGGACTTGGCATGTTCCCGTGATTGTGGCTTGTCTTTACTGAGATTCACTCACCTTGTACATATCATACTGTGTTAATTCTTTTAGTTCTGTTTTTAGTGTAACTTGCGGTAGTTTGCTTTCTCTGTAATTTGTAGCTTGTTTTAACCTTTGCATCATAGTTCCCTTTTGTAGTATCATAGATTCTCTCAGATCATCCTTTGCATATTATTTTTCCCCGCACCCAAAGTTATTCTCGGATTGCATATTCCTGTTGCCTTAACCCGCACAAGTCTCGAGAACTAAACATCTTTGTTGAGCTAGCGGGTGCTTGATGTGCTTGGCTGCATTTGTTGAGTTGCTTTGTGAGGTCATTGCACGAGCCAACCCAAGTGAGGCAAGGAAAAGCTCAAGTTGAGCTTAACCCAATGAATGCACTGTAATTGAACCTTGCATTGACTCCGGGAGTGAGGTAAGCATTACTAAACTTCCCGTATGCCATGTATGCCTATGCAACCCATGTGTTCAAATCAGAAGCTTTACAACCTCATTGCTACCTCACCATTAATCTGTGGGTGCATAAGAAGCCTGTTCTTTGCCTCACCCAATTGCCCGAGGGCTTAGCTCTCAAGTGGTACTGACCCGGTGAACCTTACATAACCTTGAGCACACCCTAAGTTATAACTCACCGAGCATACACCACCGCATACCTTGCAAGCCTTACTCACACCTACGAGCCGACACATCGCACCATCGACCCCCCAATTGTGGAAACCGGTGCATGATCTCGAGTTTGAGCTCAATTGACCCCATCAACTTTGCTGGCGAGTGCTAGCATTGGTTATTCTTGACTTGCTAAATCTATGAAATCTAAATCCATATTGTGCCGAGCTATGAACCTCATGATGCTTTGAAATGATTGTGCATTATATGTGGTGACTCTAAACTGTCACATCTGTGATTGTGTGCAACCCCGAGCATGATAGAATAGCTGCCTTGACCCCCTTACATGCTTTAACTCAAGAACTAGAGCCAAAGATCACGCAAATTATGTGTGAAACCTTAATGCTTGAATGAATGTTGAGTGAATGATCTTTGGTTAGCATCTCACTTATTTGCCTCGTGCCCTTATGCATGTGAGACCTTGTGTGGTCATCCCAAGTACCACCAAGGACATTATCTCGAGCCTCTCTGGGCATATCAAGAGTACTCAACTGCTTGCTAATTGAGTGAACCTTGCTGAATCTTGTATTCCCGAGCATGTTCTTTTTGCATCTCAGGCATTTGCTATGCTTTCATGATCTCAGGCTTTGTCATTTTTTTTTCCGAGTTTGCAATGCCTCTTGTGCTTGGTTTATCTTGAGTACAGTTGTACTTAAAATGCCAACCTCTACATACAGAGCGTGCATTAGCCGCACCGGTTTCTAGTGATTTCCTTGTTCTGCACACAAACTAAAGCACAGCCATTGAGCTCTGCTCACATGACTCGAGCTCTACTCAAACTTGGGCCGCACATAACCGGTGCACAAATCGAAGCCTCGCACAACCGGGCTAACCCACATCCTCTCGAGCTGGGGCTGTGCACTGTAATGAAGCCCACAACTTGGGCCGCACAAATCTGAAACCTGGTTCCACTGGTCGTCCCCTTACACTTAAGTTGTAGCCCACTCACTATGCGACCATTGAGGCTCACTGGCTCGCACAACCTAGGCTTTGCACAACCATTGAAGCCCACAGCCCACGGGCTGTACATTCCAAACAAACCAAATCCCAACAAAACCAAACTACAAGCCCACAAAACCAAATCAAGCCCAAATACTCAGGGAATCGCATCCGGGCCCTGCCACTATGTCATACGCCGCTAAGTGGGCTCCGCTACTAGATTTTGCTCACATAGCCGGGCTGCACATACTAGGCCGTGTACAAGCCTGAAGCCCATATAAACCAAAATGCCCATATAAACCAAAACCCACATAAACCAAATTGAAACCCATACAAACCAAATCCCAAACAAACCAAAGCCCAATAAACCAAATTCCCACATAAACCAAAGCCCATTTTCATGTTCTATGTTTCTGTACATTATCTTTTGGGTTGACCCTCAACTCTTTCGATTGTTAGTAAATTTTTGTATATAATTCAAAGGACTTGTTAAATTTTTCTTTTCTTGAATCGGTTGAGTCTTCTTGTGCATATATTGTGCTAATCCGATATGATATGTTGGATTCTTGCTTTGATTAATAAAGCTCTAACCGAGCTCCGCCGACATCCTAGTAATCTCTTCCTTTTCTCTTATCGGCATAGTTCTCTCGGTATGTGATTATTTTAAAATTTTTCTATCTCATCGACACATTGAGGGATGTTTGATTTAGGTTTGGGGTGCATTTGCATATAGAGTTTTTAGTCTTTTTAATCTTTTATTTTCCAAAAAAAAAAAAAAAAAAATTAAATTAAAACTCTTTTTGCATAAAAACCTCAACTTTTAGAGATTTTAGAGTCACTAGCATGCTTCTAGCTATGTTTACATAGAGAGTCTGACCGAAATAACAAGAACTTGGAAGTCTTGGAGAACGCAATCGGGTTCCTTAGTTGATTAGAGCGTTAAGTTGGATTTAACCATACCTGGAGGGCGGGTTAGGTCTTTGTTTAGATATTCGTAGTAGAATTGTGATCACCCATAGTGGAGACTACCCATTTTACATCAAGTGAGGCACCAACCTTCAATTTTTTGCAACTTTCTAGAAAAAGTCAAAGTTGAGTGTGTGTCACCGTACGTAATTCCGGTAGGAATGGTGAGCTACCCAACTTCTGCACCAATTTCAAAGTACTACTTTTGATCTCTTGAGTGCTAGTTTTTGTCAATCATGAGGGTGACGTCTAAAGATGAAAACTTCTTCTAAATACCGATTTGCAGTTAGCATCACTCTCTCTCCCAATCAGCAAGACCCATAGAAACACATCATCGTCAGCAAGCGGAGCATCATCATAATATGGAAAGAAAAATTGATATAGTCCAAGGTTTATGTGCAACAAAGAAAAGAAAATAGGATGAGAATTAATAAAATTTATAAAATCAAGACAATACAAGTTGTGGAAAAATTGAGTCCTTTGTCCATGGAGTTAGTTGTTTCATTATTTGTATTTTATTTTCACTTTTTGTATGTAAAAAAAAAAAAAAAAAAAATCAAAAATCAAAAAAATATTGTAGTTTATTTTTGCTACCACCATGGTAAAGAAGAATTTAAAAGAAAAATCCAAACAACAAGGAATTTGAGTAGAAAAGTTAAAAATTGTCAAGTTTTGTGAAGTTTAGAAGTTCGTCATCAACATTTGAAGACCGAAGACCGAAGATTGAAGACGTTTCTATGGTTCTTATGAGAGAGTGATATTAATTGACGATCGGGTGAGAAGTGAGTGAGTACTCCCACCCCTTGCTAATGGTTGATTTCCTTTCTTAGAGATCATCGGGAAAAAGATTCTTTTTGTCCACACTTTTGTGGAGTCTCCAGTTTTATTTCTAAGGTTATCCTTCTTACCTACAACGTGTGCGGATTTCTCTCTTATTTCCTCCTGCACACATGAGAGACTAAAAAGCGATCTTTTTGAGTGCAATTATCATAAAACCCTAATGGTGAGGCGGAAGTCGAGGCTTATGATCACAATCGAATCCGAATTCTTTCATATGGTATGGTTACTTCTCATCAAAGACTTAAGGATGAGAATGCGTTCTTCGATAGTTCTAACTTCACATTACTAGCACGCAGAAACTCTATGTCCTCATAGCTTCTTGGAGGCTTGAGACTCTTTTACACTCTTGAAGTTGGAGAAGGTTTTGTGGGTACACCTCACAGTAAACCCTCACGAGACTACAACTCGGCCCACTAGGGACACCTAGGGGTTTAAAGGCTTAGTGCATACGCTAAATGCATTCGAGAGACTGCGACATAGGTATAGTTAGGATTTCTTAATTTCTGTTTCACTTGAGGACAAGTAAAATTCAGGTTTGGGGGTATTTTATGAGTGCCAAATAGTGCATATTTATACACCTTTTATTGGCATTTTACTCATCTTTTGCGCTTAGAAATCGAGATATTATCCCATTAATATTTTATTTGTTTTCAGAATAAATATTTGTATTAATTAATTTTGTGTTTTTAGGTAATAAATAAAGCTTGGGAATCGAGGAGACAAAAGAGCGAAGAATCGAGTCGAGCATCTATGGAGCGAGAAGCTTCAAGTTCACACAAGGCAATGTGTGCGCTTGCAACTCAACAAGTAGCAACTCATCTACAGACATGGGCCCAAGCTATCCATCTCCGACCCGTGACCCGGATCCGAGTCCATCATTCTGAGCCGTTAAGATCTTCACTCGCCACATCCTACGCTCGCTCGGCCTTGCACATCAACGTTTGATGCTCTCGCTCAACGCAGAATCACCACTTATATCTCAAGCCGTTCGGATCTCTTCCTGGCTCCATCCTACGCTCGCTCGGCCCGTCTCATCATCACTCGATGTATCTGCCTCACAGCGAAACTCCCCATACCCCTACACCTATCGACCGACCCTATTCTCTTCTTCCTCTTCTCTTTCATCTTCCCCGCTGCGAAACCCTACCTCCACCTTCTTCACCCATACCACCACCAGAGCCACCTTCGCCACCATCTCCTCACCTCCACCTACCACCCGCTACCCCTCTCTACCTCGAGTTATCTCTTTCTTAGCTTCTACCAACTCTAGAAGCTAATTTAGAGATAACTAGAAGCTAGGTTTTCACCAAATCCATTGCATAGTCGATTCAAAGCTCGGGACAAAGTGACGGAGCGAGCACAAATCGGAGCGATTGAGGTATGGGTCTTTGTTTAATTTTGTGTTTTGTTGAAAATTAGGGTTTGAATTTTTGTATGTATAAATAGGGTGAACGAGGATGTTTTAGGGTTCATGCACTCGGCTAGCCGGTGCACCAATTCGGTTTAGTTTGTTTTTTTACTTTAATTATGTTTTAATCTAATTAACTAGGGTGTTGTTGAAACCCCAATATTGTATGTCAAGTAGTTAGCCTTTGGATTTATTTGTGCAGCTCTATAACATGATTAGGATTAGTAGTTAATTGTAAGCTTTTGACCACCGTGATAGAGTGTCTTGAAGAAGACACTCTATACTAGGGGAGATAGTGAATCGGTTGATGGATATCCACCCGAGACCTTCATGTGAAGGCTCAAAGCATAACATAGGAAAATTACTTTAGCATAAGATTGGAGGGTGAATGCAATCACCCTAGTGCCCTTCAATTAGCTATAATCTCTTTTGCTCCTTAGTTTAGAGTCACAACTAAATATCGGTCATTACAACCAAACATATGTGTTACATCTCTAGGAATTCGATTAAGCATAGCCATTTGATCATCTTAAGCACCACAAGTCCTTGTGGGATCGACCCGCACTTGTCGCGTCTCCGATAGACGCCGTGCACTTGCGGTATAACATGTAGGCTTAAATTAGAAACACCTTTCGAGGCCTACCAAAGACCTTAGCTTTCCACGACATTTGGGGAACTTGGTGAGGATTTCGAGGATCTGTTGAGGAGGTTGCACAATCATTTGTCTAGGTTTGATGTCAGTGCAAAGAAATGTAATTTCTTTTTTCATAGATTAAGTATTTGAAGTAATTTGTAATCTTCTTATCTAAAGATTTATGGAAATATTTTGAATTTCATTAAAAAAAAATTAAAATTTAAAATAAATAAATAATTTATAAGAAACTAATACATTAATTATTTATATTAAAATGAATAATATCATACAGGGTAATTTAATTAGGATTTTATAATAAACTAATACATTAATTATTTATATTAAAATGAATAATTATTTATTTAATTAAAGGGTAATTTAGTCATCTCCATCTTTTAGGATATCCCTTATAACTACAAGGAAAATGACCTAATCAAATCATGACTCCCCAAAAATATCATGGTCCCAAGAAAATCGTTCTTAAATTTCTTTTATTTTGATAACTAATATGGGTGTATTGGATTATGATTTACATGGATATTTAACAATCCTAAAAACTCCTAGGTATTCAATTAGGATATGTAAGGATCATTAAATATACATGGTATTTAATTAAGATTGTTTTAGATTCCACAAATATCCTAGGTATTCAATTTATTTAAGATTTCCTAGGATAGTTAGGGGACAAGATATATATGGATTCTTATGGATATTTGTAGGAAAAATATGTATGTTATTATCTCATATCAATCTTAACTCAAACCACAAGAGTTTCATGGATCTATGTTTTTCCACCATTACCATTACAAACCACCACCACCACACACCACTAACCACCACCATCAACCACCGGTGCCACTACCAACCATCACCGCCACACACCAACCACCACTACCACGCCCACCAGCACCACCGACCACCGCCGCCACCAGCAACCATCACTACCACCACCACACCACACACATCAACCACCACCACCACCTCAACTTTTGGATTTTTTTCCAAAGGAACATCGTGACCTTGGTTTTTTTCAAATATATTACTAATTGGTAATATACTTCAATTTTTAAAAATATAACTACTCCTAAGGAAATCCATTATAATCCAAAATCATATATCTATAAGAGTCTTAAAGATTCTTTAAGAAACATTATAAATCCTCTAGATTTGGGTGAAACTAGTATCTAATTTTATCTAGATAAATCCTGATCCAATACACCCTTGTAAGATTTTATTGATCAAAGAACTAGTCAACAGAGAAGTTTTGATCTCTGGCTAGGAAATTACAAATGTTTGAAGGAAAATTACTAGTGCATAACAAGTTTGATGAATCAGTACTCTAACAAGTTTTGAGATAACATCAGCAACTTGATTGTCATTCCTGCTTACATAAGTGAAAATGCATAATTCGAAACTAGTACTATGATGTTTTATTTCTTTAATATAATGTTCATGTGTTCCCAGTGTGTGAAGTAACAGTTCTCCCTGATGGATTGAATGACCAATTTTGCATCACGCTCAATCTGAACTCTTTTCAACTGCAAATCTTTAGCCCACAAAAGCGCTTCTCTAATCGCTTTGTATTACGCTCCTTGCGAATTCGGACAATCTGCTGTGAAGGTTCCTTTGATTCCTCCACAATGACCTGCATGATATCGATAGACCAGACTAGTACAAGCTAGATTAGTTACCAAACAAAAAGAGGCATCAATATTAAATTTATTTATCCCTAGGTATGGTGGCTTCCAATGTGAAACACAAAATATATAGTGTGTGATATCAGACGATGTACTATTATTCAAGAATACAACGAGTTCATAAAAATTCGATAATAGAAAAAATTTTGTGCATGGTATTGAAAGGGTTTAAAAAGTCACTCCCAAAGATGCAGTCACATCTGTCTTTCCAAAGTATCCAAGTGCCAATCATAAGTCTATGCCTCCATTGCTCATCTTTAGGATTTTGATTGTTTGAGAACCAACTAGTGCACCATTGAGCCACTATAATAGAATTAGAATTGATTGCATCAATGTCTACATTAATACTTCTCCATACTTCCCTTGCGTACCAACATTCGAAAATAAGATGTTCTATTATCTCCTCTGCTCTGCCAAAACTTCCACATGTGTTATCAATTTCGGGGTTATATCTTGCAATTCTGCTTCTTGTTCGAATGATATCTCTAATGAACTTCCATATGAATAGTTTGATTATGTGCGCTAATTTACAGCTCCACATGGATTTCCATGTACCAGTTGGAACTGGTATTCCATTAAATTGTGAATCATCCTGACCATAGACAACATATTGTAAGTGCTTTTTACTGAAAAAATTCCATCCTTGGCTGGCATCCAGATTAAACTATCCTCTTTTGTGACATCTAAAAATATCATGGTGATGCGAGAAGCAGTGACAACATCAAATAGTTGAGTGACCAGAGCTATATTCCATGCATTAGTGTTTGGTTCAATTAACTCACTTACAAAGATAAAAGGAGTATGATCGGGTGAAGAAGGAGTTGGAGGTTGCCATATTCTTGTTCTTCTACTGTTATTTACTTCCATAAAGCAATTATCCTGCACAATTTTGAGTCCTTTTTCAATACCCTGCCATACCCATGAAGAATTAGGTTTAGTATCAGCATAATGCAAGACATCGGTTCCTTTGAAATACTTTGGCTGAAGTATTTTGACCCATAATGCTGAAAATTTTGTACAAACCCTCCAGGCTAGCTTTGTCAGTAAAGCTAGATTGAGTAACTCCAAACCTCTAAAATCTAATCCTCCTAAGTCTTTTGATTTATACATCTTATGCCATGCCAAAGGGTTGTGACCTTTATTTGCTTTATGTCCCTAGAAGAACTTCCTTTGAATGGTTGTTAACTGAGTAATTAGTTGCTTAGTTAACTTAAAGGTTTCCATCTGGTAGAGAGGTACACAGTTGAGCACATGCTTAATCATTACTGACCTGGCAGCTTGAATGATTATGAACAGGAGATTTATCAAAATTAATAACTTGCCCTGATTATGAAGTGAAGTCCTATAACAGCTGCAAGAGATTGTTAACTGAGGTAAGGGTTGCTTGAGTGAAGATCAAGCAATCATCTGCAAAAAGAAGATGATTAATAGTTGGTGAATTACCACCTGCTACTTTAACACCAACAATAGACTTGTCTTCATTCTCCTTGGTTAAGTGTCTTGATAAGAATTCCATAGTCATTATGAGCAAGTAAGGTGATAGTGGATCACCTTGTTTGATGCCCCTTGTGAGATGAAATTCAGTACAAGGTTAACATGACAGAAAGGGTGCTGGTGCTAATGCTTTGATAAATCAAATCACAGAACTCTTCACTGAAACCAAAATACATAAGTACCTTAATTAAGAACTTTCTGAAAAGGGATAATTGGAGTTTAGTACTCAGGTTTTGACCAACACTAGGCTTTGGTCTAACATTTGTCCAACATTAGTGTTTGGTACCTGGACCAGACGTTGACCGGAGTTGACTTCGCTAAGTGTTGACTTCTGTCAAGAAATTAATAAAAGTTTGTATTGAACTAAATTTATTAAATCAGATTACGATTATACCCTTCACCCAACTATTATTTACAGAGTAACCATTCCTATGTAAACCATAATTCGTTTGCCTTATCTTTCTCCTCCAAACCAAAACCAGCAAACCCATCTTCGATTGCGGTAGATGAATGGCAGTAAAACCCTTTCCAGCTTCAGAGACATATTCAGAACACCCTAAAAACAACCAATTTCATAGCATTCATCTAATTTGTTCATGATACTCATTCAAAATCTTGACAGCATCAGAACCACACTCAGGACACACCTTCATGCAATTCAGCTCAAACAGAAATCATCCCATGAAATCTTCTTAACTCAGCAGCTTAAATACTCCCATCAACATTAACTTGTGGCACTAATAGTTCTTTAATTACATTTAAAACATCATTGCAATAAAAACATCACCATCTCCTTTAATTTGTTTCACTCAGTTACTGCAGTCTAGATGCAATTCATCTGCTACATCAACTCAGCACCACCACCTTCTCTTCAACAACATCATCAGCAACACACAAACGAAATCTCTCAATTTCAATTCAAAGTCCTCTAGCATCTAAAATGCACTGATTACCAGACTCATAACATCACTGAACCCTGACATACATTTCCTCTCATCTAATTCGAAATTTAGATCCACCAATCTTCAATTCCATTTTAAACTCAACTGCAACATTCAATTACAGAGGCGTAAACTCATTCTTCTCAAAACTATAGGAACCCTAATTTCACCATCAATTCGAAATCAAATTAACCATCTCACTGCCAAATTAAAAATTAAATCAAACCCCAACTGCCAATTTCTCCAATGATTCTGAATACACCGTTTAACATCTCTTATGAACCCATGGACATCAACATCTCATATCCTCTTCTCTAAAATCATCAAGCACCCACTTCCTTGATTCAACAAAAATCATTCAAATCGCTTCTAAATCTGACCTCCGAAATCAAACACAGAATCATCCCTGATTTGTTCCAATCTTCGTCCATGATCTCCTCCATCGAAACCTATCTTTAATCTCTGCTAACCCTAATTTTTTCTTTTCCATTTCTTCACCGATTCAAACAGTGACGATTTATTCTCGAAATAACACAACCATCTTCATGGCAGTGAGACCAAAAACATCTTGTAATAGTCAAGAACAACTTCTTCCTCAATATCAATTTTTAGCTGCAGCAGAGAGTAGGGAGAAGAAGAAGAAGAAGAGAGAGAGGAATTTGGAGTGATAATATCGGGTTCTAGGGTTATCGAGAATAAGCCACTTCACTTCAAGGGTACACTTGTAATCTCATTATTCTTATAATATTTTTATTTTACAAATTCATTAAAGTCTGGTCATAAACAGTCAATCCAGGTCAACGTTTAGTCCAGGTACCAAGCCCTAACGTTGGACAAATGTTAGACCAAAGCCTAGTGTTGGTCAAAACCCAGTACTAAACTCCAATTATCCCTTAAAAAAGGAGGGGGTACAACAACCTCACCCAATTTTTTGTATGTGTCTGTATGGACTAACTCAATATACTTTAAGAGAATCAACTAGGCAGTCAAGCAATCTAATGAAAAGTATATCAAAGAGTTATATCTCCTTTCTCGATTCAATCCTTACTCAAACAAATAGAAATTTGTAGCACGATTGAATACAAGAGAAACTAACTTGAGCGATGCCCAAGACCAATGTTCAAGGATCAATCAATTTAACGACAACCAAAGATTGGATTTACCAATTGATTGATTCAACGCACAACACATGATATTTCAATTATATAACAAAATATAATGCGAAAAGTAATAACACGAGTTACTAGAAGTTTTGTTAACGAGGAAACCGCAAATGCGGAAAAACCACGACCCTAGTTGATTGAACACACACAATATTAAGCCTCTACGAGACACTAGCCTACTACAAACTAACTTCGGTGATGTAGTTGAACCCCAATCAATCTCACACTGATCCAAGGTACAGTTACGCTCCTTACGTCTCTGATCCTAGCAGGATACTACACACTTGATTCCCATAGGCGATCTCACCCACAACTAGAGTTGCTATGACCCAAAGTCGAAGACTTAAATAAACAAATCACGTATCAAATAGAAAAGTCTCGGGGAATAGATAACCGTCTCATGAAATACCTACGAGTTTTATTCCGTCTTTTGATAAATCAAGGTGAACAAGAACCAATTGATATACGGACTTATATTCCCCGAAGAATGTTCCTAGAAATATCAATCACCTCACAATAATCTTAATTGACTAGCGAAACAAGATATTGTGGAATCACAAACGATGAGACAAAGATGTTTGTGACTACTTTACTATCTTGCCTATAGGAGAAATTAATCTCGAGCCAATTTTATAATTGTACTCAATACGATAGAAACAACAAGATCGGATCACGCAACTACGAGGAAAATAGTTGGGCTGGCTTCACAATCCCAATGAAGTCTTTAAGTCGTTAACTGCGAGTCTCGATAGAAACCTAAGGTTAAAGGGAGAATCGACTTGGCTTACACAACTAGTATCACACGGGAAGTGTGGGGATTAGGTTTCCCAGTTGCTAGAGTTCTCCTTTATATAGTCTCCAAATCGGGGTTTGGAATCTAAGTTACCTTGGTAACATGATAGGTGTAGAATACACCTAATTTACTATCTAGTAGTTTATGCTTTTTCTTTATTTTCCGTGTAAATTATGTATTTTACGCTTGTTTTGAGTTAGGTACTCTCGCAGTGCACGGAGGAAGAAGGAGAAATTACCCAATTTGAGCAAAAGGCGAAATTGTCATATCACGGGCAAGTGATATAATGGAGCCCCGATTGAGGTTAAGGGCCCAATTTGGAGGGGAGTACTAAAGCCGGGCCCAGAGGTTAAGGGGTTTCAAGTAGGATGGCCCTATCATTTAAGTGGTATCCTGTAAATATCCACCCAAATCATTTCAACCCCTAAATATTTCCACCCACTTTCACTCATTTGACCCTAAAATCGAGGAGAAGCGAAGCTGTCGAGTGAAATCGAGAGAGAGGGTTTGGTGAAAGCAAGATTGAAGGGTTAAAAGTTAGGGTTTGTCGAATCAAGATAGAGATTTCATTGGAACTTGTTGGAAGACCGAGTTTGAAGATAAATGGGAGATGAAACAAAGGCAGGTCGGGGATTTCATTAACATGAAGAGAATTGAATTGAGAACCGAAGAGATGGACGGATGAGAAGAAGATGATGTTGGTGAGCCACTAGCTGGCTGAAGAGAAGGCATTGAGCTTTCGGATCTAGAGAATGAGCTCGAGAAATAGGGGTCGAATTGTCTCGGATGGATAGAGAGCTAGGGTTTGATTGTGTGAGACTACGGACTTTGTTATTACATGGGTGAAATGGCAAAGCATTGCAGTTCAAGGTGTTTGTGATGTTGATGATTCGATGGTGAAGCTCGGGGAAGGAATGGGTTTGTATGCAATTGCAAAACAAAAGGTTAGATGTATGTTAGGGTTTGAACTTGTTTTGGGTTGAAAGCACAACCAGAGATGAAATTGAAGAAGATGGGTTCGATTTGGCGGTGATGTTGAGTCAATCACATGCAGGTTGAAGGATGGGCTTGTTACGAGAAATGCGGTCAATTGGATTAGGAATGATTTACGGGGCTACAATGGAAGTGAGACCGAAGGAGTAATTATTGGCACTGATTTGAGCTCAAGATGAGGAAATAACGGGTGGAATTGATAATGCTAAGGCACTTTGTGAGATGGTGATGAGGCAGTGCGATTACGGATAGGGTTAGAAGCAAGGTTGCAGCTGGTTGTGAGGTGATTATGGCAGGTTACAAAGATGAGAAGAAGGTGTGGCTGAGCTAGAATGAGTATGTGAGGGCAATGAGAAGTGATTACTTGGTATGAGGATAGTTAGGTGTTGGCTTAGCGGTGTCGGGAAAAGGAGTTTCATGAGCAATGATGTGGTGGTGAAATGAAGGCTGGAGTTATTTACAAGTAATGGCAAAGTGTGTGTGGTGGAGATGGAGTCTTGCATTTGCCCATTTGGTTTTTGTTTACAAAAGGCCGGAGCTTTGAGATAATATGGTGAGTACATGGAGCTTTTTTAGGGGTTGGCGAGGGTGTGGGGTGTTGTGTTGCTGTCGAGTTTCAGGAGATGCGATTATAGATGCAATGGAGGTGATGGTGCCCGGCTCTTGTTATGCAGTGATGGTTGCTTTGAGGCGAGGAATTACATTGATGCAATACAAGAGAAGGAGGTGCGAGAATGTGGTGGGCTTGCAAGACTTGGAGTTGGTTATGTTGCAGGTGGCTTGGACCTGGTGGAATTAGTGATCTTTGGAGTATTGGCATTGGAATTGGTGATTGGGTGTCTAAGCTGCCGGGATTGGCCAGTATTGATTAAGTTGTTGTTATGTGCTATATGGAAGTAAAAGCGAAATGAACACAGTGATATTGGTGAATGCAAGCTACGGCTCGAGATGGAGGATATGTGAAGAGATGGCTTGTATGTTGAGGCCGGAGTTGAGCGAAGATGCGGTGAAGGCTGTTGCAAATGGTGGTGAAGGGATTCCAAGGAGAGCAGAATGCCATGACCATCTTGGGCGTGTATTTTATAAGAGCAAGTACAAGAATTAATTGGCACAGTCTG